>WHYT01017466.1:34158-91310 GCA_009806455.1 Tetrax tetrax | reverse complement strand
AAAAAAAAAAAAAAAAAAAAAAAAAAAAGAAAAAAAAGAAAAGGACATAAAAGCTTACTAGCCAAACAGTTGCTATCTTTAGTCTTAGGAGAGGAAAATGGCTCGTTCTTCACTGTTGGCTTTTCTCCTTGAGCCAGTAAGAGCTCAAAGTCCTGCTTAGGTAGACCTCAGCTTTGAGTGAACGCCAAGGAAAACCAATGTTAGCAGTTAATGTTATCTGTTAGGTAGCCTTAGTAACATTGAAAGAGAACTCTTGCATAATGATTTTCTTGGAAGAAATCATAAATTAATTTGCTGATGGTGTGTTTTACACAATTATTTTCATTGTTTTTAATAGTGGATGTTGCAATATTTCAGAATTAACTTCTGCAATTAAAAATCTAAAACTCAAATTAATTTTTTACTGAATACTCAAATAATAAATTTCCTAATTTATACTTCCAAGTATAAATATATCCTCAAAACTGCATACAGCTTTAGTCAAGAAGGTTTTTTTACCCTCTATGGCCTAAAACCCTTGTCTGAAGTGACTGCAGCATGTTGTTGTGATGGGATTCCAAGGAAGAAATCTTGAGAATCTAAATTCACCAAAGACACTGAGCTTTCCAGTGTGTTTCAGTCTTTTAAAGAGTGTCTTCTGAACAATCTTTGTGTTTGTCTTCTGTTTTGTCCATAGTCTTCTGCAATTTATTTTTTTTACTGCCTATTTCTTCTATATCTTCTGCCTTACTATGTATTTCCTTAGTTGTCTTAAACCTACAGTAGAAGACTGTGTATAAAAGTCTTGTGCTTCCTAAGGGACGCATTCATATTAAGAGAGCTGAAATACAAAACATTGCCTATCCCTTTTGTGAAGTAATTGTGTACAAAGAGGAACAGCATTTCCCACCATATTTAGAGCTCTTAACTGTTTTGACTTATTTGCAAATGCAGATCGTTTGCTGTTCTTTACCATGATGTTCCCAGGGGAATGTATTACATCACCTCCCTTATTTTTGTTCAGATGCTTTTCTCATATTTTCTTCTATTTTCTTAGGCACAGCTCAGCAACTGTGAGTTTTACCAATAAAACTCAAATATAAACGGGTTAGGCTTTTAAGCATTTATTCTCTTTAAATATTTTTCTCAGTTTCATAATACAAACACTATCAACATTTTGTTTAACGCTACATTCACTTGTAATGGGCTTCGTTCTTTACTGTAATAGTAGAAAGATATTCTGTGCTTACATTACTACTGTTATAATGCTTGTCTCCTTTTGACCTAATACGAGGATAAAAAATATATTGATTTAAATTTTCTTTCAGTAGCAAAAATACTTCTAGTAATTTTAAATAAATAAAAAATACTCAACAGACCAAAGTACTTTTTTTTTTTTTTCACCAGGGTCTTACTGTTGTCATTGTACAACAAAAGGTTACTCCAATTTTTAAAACTCATCCAATTGTTCCAGTACAATTAAATTAAAGGAGACTTTCAGGTTTATATTATCTTTTTAATATATAGGTTGTATAAAATAATGTATTATTATGTATTTCAGTGCCAGACTTACATCCACCATCATCCTATATTGCTTCCGCTTAAAGTCCTCTTATACTTTCATAAAATAATAGAGATTAGTGTTTGCAATCTTCTTGTAACCATCCAGCCTTTCTATGTTGCCTGTGTACTATTCCCAAATCTAGACTTTTTTAGTATATCCACTTAGGCGGCAATATTTTTGCCAATTCTCTTTTATCTTTCCCATACTTAAGATTCCATGGAATGGAAAATTATAATCTTGTGTTTGGATTATTAGCCTTGAGAATCTGAGGCACCATCAGCAAACTAGGTAGGTTTACAATGACTGAGAAAGAGACACAGAGCTTGAGAGTTGACTGAACATGAGCTAATAATCCTAGGCTAATTTTATGAAGATGAGCAGATCCTTCTTCTCATAGAGTAGCTGTTGCAAATTGGTCAGAAGAATTGTCTTTTAAAACTATCTATTTTTGTCTGTCAACTATAAGAAGAGCTTAGGCTAGCTTAGATATTAACATATAAAGTATAGGTTCTTAAGTTAGATTATGTGAATACATACTCAGTTTGTACTTCACTTGCCTCTCTCAGCATCTGACTTGTTGCTGCTATGTGGCTCAGGAGGCTTCTACAGAGACTAAAACTTGTTTTTGAACTTATGTCAACCTCTTCTTAAATGAACTCTTTATATTTGAGAAATGCCATTCTACTGCTTTAGCACGTGAGAAGACCTTAGGAATTGACTGTTACTTTTGATCCATTGTGATCCTTTAAACATTGCCATTTTCGCTAGGAGTATATGGTATTCTTTTTCTGAGAGTGTTCATTTATTGTTATGAAATACAGTATTTATGAATATTTATTTTCTGAAATATTCTATTTCGTTAGACCATGGAAAATGTGACTAAACCAGGTGGTGCTTCAGATTTTCACATTTACCAAACAGGATATCAACAATGATTCTTAAGACCCGAGAGGTTGAAGAGGGGAGGGCTTTAGCGGAAAGAACATAAATGTTGACATGGGATTTAAGTCTCGGTTCAGCTGACATTAGAAAGAATGAGCTGTGTATTGATGTTACCAGCAGTTGTGTCAGTCCATTTAATTTCTTCTTACTTCACTTTTCAGCATAACAGGATCTATAAAAGAGGGCAGAAATGAATATCTGGAAATGCTTATTTTGGATAGCATGCATGAATATCCGTAGACCAAACGGATGGCAGACTTTATTTCAAGATACCTTAGACATTTCCAACTCTTCATACTCAGAAGACAGCAACAGATAGTGTTTGTTTTTGTTGGCTTCCATTCTTTCTGAAATAGTAACTGCTAGCTATCTGCCTCCTCAGCAATTTGACAGGCAGTGGAGAAGACAGGAGAGGGTATTGAGCCATAAATATAGCTGTTATCAGAAAAGATGGGCTATGATGCATCATTTGTGCCTCCTTGGAAGTTGGCCTAGTGTCTGGGACAAAACATGTCACCTGTTGACTGTAAAAGTGCTCTTACAAATATTGGCCTTGCACTAGCAGGTCTACTTTATGCACAGAACTACTTTTTCCTTTTTTCTTCTGGTGCTAGGACAGATAGATAGTCAACAGCTGTGATGCCAGTGCTGAAATAATATCACCAGACTTGTTTAATAATTGCCAGTCACTCAAAGGGACGTTGTTGATGTAGGAAAAGGCCCAAACCATTTGGCTCTTGTAAAGAATACGGCTGAGTATCAGCACAGGAGACAGGGATATCAGGGTCACAGATATTTTGGTGAAGGACCATGTGGGAGTAGCTTATGGAAGTAAATGAAATAAATAGATCTAAGTTTCATGGAACTGAGGAGAGGCTGCAACAAATGATGGAGATTTATAGTTACATGTGAATGAAAAAAAACCACCAAAACAATGTATCAGAAATGTTGATATAGAAATGAAATGTACTGATAGCATGGAACAAGATTTTCAGTTTTGTAAATGGTATATCTGCTGATATGTTAAAATTCTGTTTAATTAACTATGGGATGGACTCAAGACACACTGTGTGCTGTCAAAATGTGTGAGCTGAGTCCTAAACTATGTCAGATTCTTCAGGACTATTGTTTTCTCAATAGGCAAATGATTAAGTTTTTCAAGAAACGCCACTGGCATACAGACAACCATTTGTTTTTGGTTTTACTGTAGAAAAGAGTTATGCATCCTAAAATTGCATATGATGAAATATTGCTCCGAAACCATGGTTCTGAGCGTCTTCCAAGTTCCAACTCAAATTACAGGCATTTGTGGAATTGGCATCATCCCTATCCCTGCAGACAGATGTTAACATTAGGAGAGTTCTCTGAGATTGTTAAACATAATGCAGAGTATTCATCTTGCTGTTTATTTTATTTTTTCTTAAATTACACAATGATTGAGGCCTCTCTGATCTCCTTACTAACTCTGCTGGGTATAGTTCTGGCAGTGAATCATATGATGCATGCTAGTCTGAATTAGTGCAGCAGTACCTTCAGACATTGTGAGGATGCTCTTTTATTACAAAATAATTTGTAACCTCCAGAGAAGAGACAAAAAGCAGTATTCAACGAAAATGAAATGAGTATTCCTGAGACTAATGTTTTATGTCTAAGGAAGAGAGAAAAAAATTGTAGGGAGAGGAGCAGACTGTTGTCTGAGCTCTTTTAGTGGGAAACTGCACTTTTAAGGGCTTGTGAAAATAGCCCAGAATGGAGTTTTCTTGTGGCAGGTTGTGAATTCTGGACTGGTGACTCCTTCTAAGCAGGAAGCATGAGGAAGAAGAGTTAGAAAAGCTCTGATGAACTTTACTTAAATTTATCTAGTGCCCTTCAAACAATAAATGAGGATAAAATAAAAATTTCAGCAAAGTTTTGTGCTGGCTGTCCCTACAAAACTTTCAAGCATCTGTTGAGAGATGTAAAATCAGCATTTTAAAGAGTTTTACAGGAAACAACAAATTAAATTATTGAATTGTGTTACTGTAGATATGTTGCTTGTCTCCACATAGTGCTCATCTCTGGAATGTAGCTGCCTCTGCCTTCCACGCATAGTGACAGTGCCCTATTTGTTCAGAGCATGCCATTATTTTTGCATTGGCACAACTCACACAGAAAATGGATCATTCTATGCTCTTTCTTTCGTATAAATTTAAGGAAATTCCAAGATTAGAAATTGTTTTGCCTCCCACTTCCTCCTGGCAATCAAGTGCCTTAGTAATGACCTGTTTGGCATAGCTGCTACTTGGTGTTGAAGTTAAATGTAGATTGAAAAGACAGACCTAATGCATCTATGTGGTGGTGGTACACAAGCATGGTACTAGGAAAATAACTATAAAAAAAGGACTTTCATAGAATCATAGACTCATAGAATAGTTAAGATTGGAAAAGACCTTTACAGATCATCTAGTCCAACCCCCATGCAGGGGGGGACATCTTCAACCAGATGAGGTTCCTCAGAGCCCAGTCCAACCTGGCCTTGAATGTTTCCAGGGATGGGGCATCTAGCACCTCTCTGGGCAACCTGTTCCAGTGTTCCACTGCCCTCATTGTAAAAATTTTTTCCTTATATCAAGTCTGAATCTACTTCCCTCTATTTTGAAACCATTACCCCTTGTCCTATCACAACAGGCCCTGCTGAAGAGTTTCTCCCCGTCTTTCCTGTAGGCCCCCTTTAGGTACTGGAAGACCCCTATGAGGTCTCCCTGGAGCCTCCTCTTCTCCAGGCTGAACAGCCCCAACTCTCTCAGCCTGTGCTTGTAGGAGAGTTGTTCTGGCCCTCTGATCATCTTTGTGGCCCTCCTCTGGACCCTCACCAACTGATCCATGTCCTTCTTATGTTGGGAGCTCCAGAGCTGGACACGGTATTCCATTCAAGGGAATGAGTTTTACTTCCTAGGAGAGCCCTTCTGGTACCCATGACAAGGGAAGGAGGGGATGCAGGCAAAACATGCCATATGAGAGCGCCAGAAGAATGGTGCCTGCTCGGCAAGCAGCCCGCCATCTGCCCGCAGCCACCACACACTGGGTCCTTTATTCAGTGCCACATACATGCACCGGAAGCAGCCCACAGAATGTCCTTGGCACAGCCTGGCTTTGTGCAGTCTCTTCCTTGGGGACAGACTGTGGTAATTTCATAGTGTGTTACAAGTTTCCTTTATGAAGCATTCTTTCCAGTCATTAGGGTTATTTTTTATTTTTTTTTTTTATTTTGTTGTTAAATTAAAGTTCACTGGAGCTGACAATTTTTCGGTTGGGTAAAGCTGTCTGCATGCGTGGGAAATAACTGAAATATAAGCAACAGGGTTCAGTGTGCAGTCAAAGCTACAACTGGTAATTCCTCTTCAGGTTAAGAAATTAGTAAGCTTCCTGAGAAAAAGGCAAGAAAAGGAAGTAAAGGTCAAATTGGCAGACAAACAATCTTATGAAAGGAAAGAACAAGTTGGATTGGATAATTCAAGCCTGTATTTAAGGAGAAATAACTGAAAAAGTCTGGTGTAGCTGTGCAAAACTGTAGGACCGCTATGAACATATGGATGAGAACATATTCTCTGTGTTTTTTAGCAAAATATTAAATTATTTTAAACATAATTTGTAATACTGTAACTTCTTTTCTGTTACATTAGGATATTGTTTCATCAGAGTATTATATTTTGAATTGTCTCAAAAAATTCATAATATTCTTTGCTCTTATTGTTTTTCCACAGAAATTGTTTTCTTCAAGCACTGATTTCAGATTGATGTCAGAAGAACATTGTGAATGTATTATCTTTTAAATTCTTGACTCTTGTAGGTCTAGAATTTTGTCTGGACAGACAATGGACAGTTTTTGGTGATGTTTTTAGGACAACAGATGGGAAAATGTTAATTATAGTACAACTGCTGTCTGCAAAAACAGTATCTTTATCTCTCAAGTACTGGCAGACACTTGGGTTTGGCAAGTCTAGCACAGTTGGGCTCAGCTTTTTAAACTCCTCTCCAATGTGTGGGGCTTTTCCTCCTTTATTTATACCTAGAATGACCCATTGTGATTCAAATTTTTTTTGGCCTTCTATTCTGGAATCTTTTGTGTCTTGTGACACCTTTTCTATGGGGTAGCCCCTGGAGGACACTGCGGTGCAAAGAGAGGTGATACTCTGTATGCCAGTACCTGTCTGTTGGGGATGTCCAGATACAGTGCTAGCTGAGACTCCTGAAGATGAGATCTCCTCCTTTTGAGGAGAAGCAGAGGATAAGGCCCCTTTTGACTTGTGCAAGAAATCCCTTGCAGTTTGCAAATGTGTTGACAAAGGTCTAGTCTTTAGACAGCAGGGGTCATGATCTCTTAGCAAGTATGTCTTGGGATCAATGTAGTTCAAAGAAAACAGAATTTAAAAAAAAATCTTTGGTTCTCTAGTTATGAAACTTATTTTTGCAAAGTATTCTACACCCTCAAACCCAGTTAGCCTCAGTGTTTCTTGCAGCATTCAGCACATCCAAAATTCAGTAAGCATTTGGAAATATGGAATCTGTTACATGTTTTAAGGGCATCATCCTGATGTCAAAATAAGATTACTCAAAGAAAAAGAAGGCTTCCTAGTCTAATATAGATGGAAATCTTACACATCCTTCCTAATACCATAAAAAACACTTTGCAGGTGTAAGCAGTTCTTGTAGGACAGAAAATTGAGAGTCATTATATTAGTGCTTGCAAACAAAAAATTTAAATGAACGCAGATTGATTACTGGGTAATTAGTATTGATAGAAGCTGAAGTTAAGTCCAAAACATTGACGTTGTTTCTGGTTGGCTAACACTTTTGTTGGAAAAAGTTTCATATCGAGTGAAATTTCAGTCCTGGTGAACCAAAAAAAAAGTTGGAAATGTCTGACTTTCCTGGAGAGCAGAAATTCCCCTCTGCTCACCAGCCCTTCCCCAACCTGTGAAAACTGAGACAAGAAGTTGTTTACAGAAAGAATTTAGAGTGTATTAATGTAAGAAAATATTAAGACTTGACAAAGCAACAGCATTCCCTCAGTTTTCTTGGTAACTGTGTGCCCTGTTAGACCAATCATACTCTGAGATGTGTTTCATTTCTGGCATGTGGCATGTCTGTGTCCCAAAGCTTCTAATGCCCCCTACAAATGTAGTTCTCCTTTAATTTTATAACTAATGCAAATCATTTCCCATTGTAGAACTGGAGGGTTTTGACATTTCAATGAGGGGAGGGAAAGTTGCTGCTCTGAAGCATTACCATACTCCAAACACTTGTGTCCAGAGGCTCTGGACGCTCTCTGCTGCCATCGCTGTGACTGGAAAGGCTCAATGTGTTGCAGTTCTTCACCTCCACTTTTCCATGGAGCTGTTCACTAAATCATGTATCTGTTCCAAAGAAACGTCCCGGCGCCAAGTTTGAGAACAGATGACATTTCAGCATGTTTGTTCTCAACTGATGAAATATATAAGAGTGCAATTTTCTGTTTCTCGCTGGCTTGGCTTTTGTAGCTAAATTAGAGCCAGGTGCACAGCTCAAGCCTTGCTTGGACTTTGATGGTTTGCTGATCTCTTTACTATAAGTGCGCACAAGTAAGATGGTATAAACGGCTTGCCTTTTTCTTAAAACCCTAAAGGTCATTACAGTTTTAATGCACTCAGGTGGTGCTTCAAAGAACTCTTTGTTATTTTACACAGCTAATTCTAAGTAGATCTACATGATATTTCCAGTACCAGAACCTCAAATAAGCCCTTTATTCCTGTAAAACCTTATTTCTGTTAAAGATTGAATGTTCCACATTGCTAAACCTGAAAGTTTTGGAACTTTTTTTTTATCCTTGGAGTGAGCGTGTCTAAAAATAAACCGGTGTCAACTTTCTCAGTATCATTTAATATGCGTAACAAACCCACTAACCTGAAAAAAAGCAGAGTTATGTTTTGAAGGAGATTCAATTTCCAAAAGAACAAAACAAAGTTTAAGCTTTGACAACAAGCTGGGGAACAAAAGAAACCCAAGTTATTGAGGAAAAGTACCTAATCATCATGTCAGCTTGACATACTCGATTGTAGGATGGAACTTTCTTTTTGGTAATCTGTTTTGAAAGCCATGAAATAGTCGATAGCAAATGTTAATCTCTCAAGATGTGTGAACCCTCTAAAAAAAACCAGCCACTGGGGACCCGGTTTGCATGGTGTTGACCTGAATAAGGGGATAATGTGCTTAAGCAGCTTATTCATTCTTCCGCATCCTTTGGAAAGGGAGCAGCTCCACAATGGTTTGCCACTCAGGGCTCAGACGTGACCACTGTTCTTTTCACTTGCTGAATGTTTCATTCTTTTGTCTCCGCCCTGGGTTTCTTCATACGTTGTTCCAAACAGGAGTATAAAAGAACTTTTTGGGGCTATTTCTTGTCGAACTGTAACATTTGTGAAGCAGAATGCACTGAGCTGTAAAGGAATTTTAAACTCTGGATGTATAGCTGGCTAAGCTTTTCATCAGAGATGTGTCGCTGAATTAATTGTCTCTGCTTGTGAGACTTCCCAGGCTTGAAGCTTAAACAGAAACATTGTGTTAATTGCTTTAAATATTCCACATTAAATTTCAGCATGAAAGATATGTGAATAAATTGATGTAGTAGTCTTGTAAATGGAGTGGTTTCAGAGTTCTGCGTTTTAGCGTTGGCTATAGATTTAAATGCTCGCAGACGTGAAAGATGAAAAAGTGGCAAAAGGAGTGTAAGAGCCTATATTTCAAGGCAGACCCGTGGCTTGTTTAGCACTTTTTAAAGTGCATAACTGTGAATGCCTATTTCTCTTCAGCTTTCACAGAATCACTACTCAACTTATGGTGGCTTCTTGAATGAATCAGCATGACTCAGTCTGGCCATGAAGTATTTTGGAAACGGGTCTTCAGAATTTGAAAAATAAAGGCACTAAAGATATACATATATATTTTTTTTTCATTTTGAGCATTACTTTACAAAATTAGAAAACACAAATTGTTTCACAAAAAGCCTGTGAAAATATGTTAAAACTGCAAATCAGTTTAGGAAGAAGAGTTATGGGAGCTGGAAAGGGGATAAGTTATGCTGAAGTGAACTGTGGAGCATACAGAAACTTGCACAGGACATAGAGTAGCAGAAATCTCCTGACACGGACAGCTATGGCAATGGGATTTTAGAAGTGGGATTGCTGTTTCCAAGTCCTACCGCGATGCTCCTGACAGAGGCTCCTGCCACTTGGCAGTTCTGCTTTCCAGCCTTGTGTGCTCAGTCTGGTGGGAAGCTCTAGGCAACTCCCATGGGGTTTCCAAACTTGTCGTAAGATTTCATGCTGCTAAACCATTCATTTGCAATTCCTGTGAATTTATCTCCCAGAGGAATAAAATTATCCTTTACTTGTCAGATTTTCTTGAGGTGATTTTGAATAAATAAATAAATAAATAAACCTTAAACTGGAAATGGAAAAATTATTCCAGAAATAGTGATTAATTACAAAATTAGAAATTATTATACATAAAAAAGGAAGAGTATACAAAAGAGGAAATTACTTTGGAAGGTACCTGACACCAAATTCTTGCCAGTATTTCCTGCAGTATCTGGAATAGGTACATAATAAGGATTTTGATTTTGCTGCTAGAATACCTAGAATAATGTAAATACAGACATAAAATTATTTCAGCCAAAGAATATGCTCCTTAAACATAAACACTGGGTAGAATTAGTGAAGGGGACAAATGAAATGCTTACGACATAATGACTTCACTTTCATTTACAAAGTAATTTTAATTTTAAGCTTTATTTGGTCTCTGATTCAAACAGGAGAACTAAAAACTTCTGAAAGTCTGTAAGTAATGTATTACAAATAATTTGTTTTGAAATGGTGATGAATTTAGAAACAATTTTAGAAAAATCAGCTTTCAATGCTGCTGAATTTTTGTATTGATTCATATCACATTTGAATGTGATATCTTTAATATTTTATGGAAGTGGAGAAAAAAGTGAAGGAGAGACAAACACCTCCACCTGTAGGTCTGCATCAGGATACTCCTGAGGAGGCAGGATACCACCAAAGGTTTTTAGTTTTGTGCTGATTCAAATGAGCCTCCAACTGGTGCTCGTGAACCAAAGGATTTTTCAGTTCTACAACACAGAAAAGCTGTGAAGGGAGTTTAGGCACTTTTCTAATAGAAATCAGATTTCTGATTCCCATCCTGAAGCAGGCTGAGAAAGCTTTCCAGCCTTATTACTTCATGTTGTACATTAAAGGACTTCTTCTGAAAGGAGAGGTGGTCTGTATTCTTCTTTACTATGTTTTCCTAATTGAAGCTGGCATACATGATCCTGCAGCCATGTTGGTTTTGCAAATTATTTCTGGATGAAAAATGTTCAGTCAAGCTCCTGAGCATTTCTGCAAGCTGTTTGGGCGTGCGTGGGAGGACTGTACACTAGATACAATGGAGAAATAAGGAAATAAGCTTGTTCATTTTCAGAGGCCTGTGAAAAATAATGGCAAAGAGTGTCTTACATGAGAATTCCTGGGAGAACCATTGAAAGTGTTGAGACTGGGGAATTGCTGTAGCTGGAGTGAATTGTCAAAAGTGATTGCAAACCAATTTGAACACATTTAGTAATTTGTAAAGTTATAATTTGGAAATGGATCAAACTAAAACAAGACCTCCTAGTGGTGGAGACATGGAATAATACAGACTTAGTGTTTTTGGGGACCTAGTGGAAATTCTGGGTCATAAATCTCAGGGAAGAAAAAGTACAAAATTTAAGCATAGGCAAATTCAGAAATCTTACCCAACTGATGGACATGGGTAACTGAAATGGAGAATGCTGCAATATAAAGTGATAATTCAAAAACCTTGGAAGGAAAAGGTCAAAGACTTGGTTATGTTTTGGCATACTGAATATCAGCTTATCAACACAGTTGAAATGGTGGACTCTGGGAGAGATTTGTGAAACATGATGATAAAAGTCAAGAAAATGTTTTTTTTTAAAAAAAAAAATGTCAGAGCACTGTCAGAATGTAAAGGAAAAAGAGAAAAGTACTAACTAAAGCTTTAAAAGATTCTTTTGAAAAACCTGACATCCCAGAATAAACTTTTACTTTTTCACTTGGAAACATTACACTTCCTTTGAGACTAAGGTATCCCTTTTCCTTGATACAAAAGAGCGTTTCTTTAATCTCTTTGTTGCATTTCTTCAGTCTTCATATAGAGGTAGATAAATGGATATGTACTTCATATGCTCAGGTTAATCCTCAAACACTGTATTGTTGTCCCCTTTTTATTAACTTAGAATGTAGTAGTGTAGCTTGCTCATGTAATAGTTCAAACATTTTTTTTTAACAGGCATTGCTGAAAGATCCTTTGTATATTGGACTGAGACACAAGAGAATCAGAGGTCAAGCCTACGATGATCTTCTTGATGAATTCATGGAAGCTGTGACTTCAAGGTATGTGATTTATCTGTGCTATTCATTGGTGAATTCCACTGTGAACTTCATCTTGGGAGAAATAAAGGTCAGTAGCTTTTGAAAGGAAGACGGAGTTGTTAGGTTCCTGATCTTTTTTATTTTGAGGATAGTACTGTATAAGTTTATAACCACTTGAACTACTTGCCTTTAATATTGCAGTTTTATGAATTCATAAATGAGTAGTAAAACTCATCTTGACATAAGTGAACTAGTTTTTCTGACTTCTTTTTTTGAGATTTTTTATTGTTAAGTATTTGCCTAATAATTTTATATGCCTTATTCTGTGCCTACGTGATTTTCTCTGTCTTTGTGATTTCATATATGAGATGTAAGAAATCTGAAAGAAGCTATCATACTTGGGATCCGCTGCCTCTGCCCCCACCAAAACCATGATGGGACTAAGCTTTCAATGTTTTGGTTTTAAATGTCATGGTATGGACTTATACCAAGTCAACTCTTTCTCTTACTTCTTTTTTCCTATACAGAAAGTAATTAACTGTATGATTAGAACATGATGCATAAAATAGTTCTTCTCACATGTCAAATAATACATTTGCTCATATTTTCCTTGTTTGTTAAAATATTTGGAGTGCTAGCCCTGCATTCAATATGTATACCTAAAATAGCCAAGTGCCAGAATCCTTAGACAGAATGTGTTTTCTGCATCCCAAAGCTGGGACTAAGCTGTGGGACTTGGAAATACTTTCCAGCTTCTCAGTCGTAGTTTGTGCCCCATCTGTTTTTTGACTCAATTTTGGGACCTTATCTGGACATGCACAACCTCTGTTCTTCCTGCCATATTTCCTGTGCAAAATCAACATGTATTAATTTTCATGCCTGAAGAACATATTCCTTCATATATTACTGTAGTCTTCCCCATCACCCCCAGCTGGCTGACACTCTCTTGTTCTTAATTTTGCTATAGAAGTTGATGGTTTGACTCTACCTTGTAATGCGTTTGCTCATCTTCTGAGTATTCCCTTTCAGATAAAATTGATGCATTTTCTTTCACCTTCCTAATAGAAGGTTCAGAGCATGTTTTGGGAATCTCTACCTTAATGCATTCCCTAACTAACCCTTTCTTTGAAATGAACCACAGTTCTTCAGTATGAAGGAAATAATCAGAGCCAAGAAGATGATTATCTCAATAATGTTTGAAGGTCTGGTTGACATGCTCTTTTTACTTAAACATCTTTAAAACTATCATTTTGAGCAATTATGAGCAGTTCATGTTTGCTTGACCTTCTGAAAGATCGCGTCGTTCTCAGCTAAGTCTGTCATGGTCTACAATAGTGTCATTTATTTCATGCCTAAAGTGCAGCACTTACAAATTATAGTTCAAACTTTGCATGGTTTGCTTGTGAATTGTTTTGGCTGTAGTGTGACATCTATGTTTATTATGATACTCATTTGCTAAGGTGAAGGGAAAAGTGATTTATTTAAGTCAAAATCAAGTCCATTTGCTCAATAATTTCATACGTTCCTAAACTCAAATTTGTATTTAGCATGCCATTGGCAAACTCAGCACTTACAGCTGATTCTGGTGTGATGGGTCTGACTGTTAAAGATGCAGGTCATGACTTGCTTTATTGCATATTACTTTCCCTTGCCAGCTGTTGTGGTGATCTAGGTAATTGTATACTTTCGTTAAATGCTAGTTATCTTTTCCTTGTGAATGTTTCTCTTATGTTTTTCCTCTTTTCACTTTTCTTAGCCTTCTGCTGCCTGTTGCAGAGAGGGAGTATTTATTCACTAATCTAGATGTATGTTTGGTCTGTTACGCTTTAGGTTAGTTGTATTTATTGTTAGTTATTGCCATGGTACTCCAGAGGTGGCTTTCTTATTTAACATTGCCTAATCGATTCTGAGAATGAGAGAAGTTCTGGGGAAATCTGTTTTCATGTTTTCAGGGCCATGGAGTATTCATCTCCAAGACATACATAACCATGAACATCAGAAAGCACAGGGCTATCATTTATTTTTAATAAGCCAGATTTAAAACAGGCTTTTAAGGTGATGACAAATATTTTCAAGAGAAGACAGGAAGTTGGAAAACTATGTTAAATACCTATTTTAGATCTTTTTCACCCTCATAATTCTCCAGAGAAGCCAAATGCTAATAGAAGGGAGACCTAGGTTTTAGGAACACTGCCTAGGGACAAAGCAGCTGTGCAGGGCTTGTACAGGCTTTTCACTGGCTTCCAGGGAATCTTCCTAGATGTGCACATCATCTTAATTGATTATTAAATTTTGAAAATCTAGATTTTTATAAGCTGACGCAACACCATTTATAGTGTTTCATGTTGAAATGTCACCTTTATACAGTAAATGTTGTGATGCATAATAACGAAAATGCTTTATAAAAAAAACATGTCATAATAAGGTATAGTTTCATCAACTACAATGCTTTCCTATTCTCAGCCTCCTCTACTGTTCAGCCCCAAAAAGTTGTTCTTGTGAAACAAAATTATTTATGAAAGAGTCAGGATTAAAAAAAAAAAATACCCACAACTTAAACCATCCATTAATAAAAGATTTTGATACAGTATCCAGTGTGCTATCATGGCAGAATGGAACTAGTACAATGTGATTTTTCCCAGCTGTGGGAAGGCAGAAGCATATGGAAAGTATCTAGACTTCTGTTGATATAAATCCAGTGAACAGCTTTTATTTATTTATGTATGTATACGTTTATCTGTTTGTTTATTTATTACCAGTGCCAGCAGCTGCCCTCTCTGAGAGCAGCTGCTGTAATTTCTCTGGACCAGGTGTTACCAGGTGTTTCTTGCTTTTGTGTGGTAATTTAGGGCAACGGGAACACTTTAAGTGGAAGGAATGTTTTATAACGTGAGACAAAATGGATAGGTATCTTCATCACTGGAGAAAGTAAATCAAACTGGAATTCAGAAATGCTTGTTAAGTTTCTGCCCTATGGAGAAATGGGTCATAAAACATTTTATACAGAGAAGTAAATTTTTCCAAATGACAATTTTTTCTTAACTGTCCATGTTTACAGAGGAAATTTTGAGAGGAGGGATTGCTAAACAAGACTTTGGTAGCTTCCTGTGTAACCAGAGGAAATAACTCTCTTTTCATTCCAGTTCCTATTTCTTCCCTACTTGCCTGTGATGATGCAAAGAGATATATATCAATGGCCAAGAGGTATTCGTGTACAACAGTGAAGGGATTATGGAAATGCCTGAGGGGAAAATAAGTAGAATGGAGATGGAACAAGAAATGAGGGAGAGGGAAAAAAGCACCTTTTTAGTAACAGGGTCTTGAATTTTCTTGTCTGATGCAAAAAGATTTAAAGTCTGGAAATTTTTTCCTTATTTTAAAGGAAACTTCATTTTGACATATCTAGTAAAGGTAACCCCACCTTGAAGACCTTCAAAAAATGCCAGAGTAGGGAAGAACAGCATCCTACCAGCTTGCTTTCTGCTGCAGACCGTTGCTAATGGAAGCTGTTGTGCGCCGGGGAGGGACAATACTGACTTGCACCTCTGGTCTGTGAACAGATAGGAAACTTTTAGCAAATTGAAAGAATCTGGTGTAATTCCTGTAGGTTATTTCCTTGCCCACCAATCGCAACCTCAAGGAGTTGGGCAGAATTATTGTTCTGTTATAAGCTAAACCCCATGGATTTGTGATGCATAAAAGCAACTCTGTATCACTGAAATTATCTTTCTGTGCATGTGTGATCATGAGTTTTCTGTTTCACTTCAAGATGAAAATAATAGTGGTGGACCCTTGAAAAGTAATATCACGTGTCATTTATGTTCTCTTCTGTAATCATATTTTAATTAAATCCTTCTCCACTCTTTTTATATGCTATGTTTTCCTCAAGTTTGTGAGCTATAAACCAAGCTGCTGACAATTGTAATTAAGTATGTTCTGTCCTAAATTACCACGATGTAGTCATTATTCCTCATTTGCCTGATTACATTATTCACAGATGGTAGCAGGGTTTCATTTCACATCATGTGTTTTATGTAACTTTCAGAACAACTGTAAGAGTAATATACCCACAAAATAAAAATACACAAGTTTTTTAATAGATGTTTTCA
The DNA here is from genome assembly GCA_009806455.1 of Tetrax tetrax. Taxonomy (NCBI): domain Eukaryota; kingdom Metazoa; phylum Chordata; class Aves; order Otidiformes; family Otididae; genus Tetrax; species Tetrax tetrax. Next base: position 75,267 of record WHYT01017466.1, on the reverse strand, counting down.
TTTAGTAAGTTGCATTAGAATATAATTCAGTTTGTGAATAAGTTAATTCAAACAGCCCTTACTTTTGCCAAGAGAATATACTGGCAAGAAGTCAACATGAAAGGTGATTGTAGGTGTGCATCATTAAGGAAGTGGTTGGACCATGCAATGATTCTGACTATGTTTGGGCACAGATTTTGAGTACAGGTACATTGATGCCTTTGTCCTCTTCTGTACTGTGGTGGTGCAAGACCAAGACTTGAATTATGCCTATACATTCCCATGTTGTTCAAGTTTAAGTGGCTGTCAAAGTGTGCAGAAAGGAATACTGCTGCAACAACTCCCTCCTATGGCAGACTTGGTGAAGATATTTCTGTTTAGAGATTTTATCTCTCAGTGGACTTTAGGCTTTGAGCCTATTTCTCAAATCTATGAATACCTATTCCTTCCACCGCTCAGTGAACATTACCTTCCTAGTGAAGATCACTGTGGATAGAAGGACAGGGGAAAGGTGTGTCTTTAGGCAGAAGCCCATACACTGCCTTGACTACAGTTACAATCACTCTGAACGTACCCTCAGTTCCTTCCTGTGATTTCATCTGAGGTTCGTTTCCAGTTATTGATGGGTTTGTGTTCTTCCTAAAACTGCCTGGTCCCAGGACTCAAGCTTCCTTGCCCATTTAGACTTCAGGTGACCTTTGGTTTTATACTGATAGGGTAAAACCATTCAGGCCTATTAAAAAAGGCCTTCAGACTAAAAAACATTATGGTTTTAAAACAGGGACTATTGCTTTGGATAGTGGAGAGTGTTATGGAAAAGGCAAACAAGCAAGTTTTATTTTTTATCCTAGTTCAAGCAGCTGTAATATTTTGCCTGAGGAAAATCTTCAAATTTTGTGATCACTTGCAACTATTTTCATAGAATCATAGAATGGTTAGAGTTGGAAGGGACCTTCGAAGGTCATCTAGTCCAACCCCCCTGCAAGGAGCAGGGACATCCCCGACTAGATCAGGTTGCTCAGAGCCTCATCCAGCCTGGCCTTGGACATTTCCAGGGACAGGGCATCCACCACCTGACTGGGCAACCTGTTCCAGTGTTCTACAACTCACATTGTAAAAAAATTTTTCCTAATATCCAATCTAAATCTACCTCCCTCTATTTTAAAACCATTACCCCTTGTCCTATCACAACAGGCCCTACTGAACAGCCTCTCCCCATCTTTCCTGTAGGCCCCCTTGCGGTACTGGAAGACCGCTATCAGGTCTCCCCAGAGCCTCCTCTCTCCAGGCTGAACAGCCCCAACTCTCTCAGCCTGTCCTCACAGGAAAGGTGCACCAGCCCTCTCATCATCTTCATGCCCCTCCTCTGGACCTTCTCCAACTGGTCCATGTCCTTCTTATGTTGGGGACTCCAGAACTGGACACAGTACTCCAGGTGGGGTCTCACCAGGGCAGAGTAGAGGGGCAGAATCACCTCCCTCGACCTGCTGGCCATGCTCCTCTTGATGCAGCCCAGGATGCGGGTGGCCTTCTGGGCCGCAAGAGCACATTGCCTGCTCATGTTGAGCTTCTCTTCCACCATCACTCCCAAGTCCTTTTCCTCAGGGCTGCTCTCGATCCATTCTCCGCCCAGCCTGTATTTGTGCCTGGGATTGCCACGACCCAGGTGCAGGACCTTGCACTTGGCCTGGTTGAACTTCATGAGGCTGGCATGGGCCCACCTCTCCAGCCTGTCCAAGTCCTTCTTGATGGCATCCCTCCCTTCCAGTGTGTCGACGGTATCACACAGCTTGGTGTCATTGGCGAACTTGCTGAGGGTGCACTCTATCCCACTGTCCATATCGCCGACAAAGATGTTGAACAGGGCTGGGCCCAACACGGACCCCTGAGGGACGCCACTTGTGACTGGTCTCCACTTGAACATCGAGCCGTTGACCACCACTCTCTGGGTGCAGCCATCCAGCCAACTTCTTATCCACCAAGTGGTCCAGTCACTTGCAATACTTAAATTCTCAAGAAATGATGCCACCTCTAGGAAGTGTGTCCAGGTCCCTCTGGATGGCATCCTTTCCCTCAGGTGTGTTGACTGCACCACTCAGCTGGGTGTCATTTGCAAACTTGCTGAGAATGCACTTGATCCCACTGTGTCATTGATGAGGATATTAAACAGTACTGGTCCCAGTACAGACTCCTGAGGGACAGCACTTGTTACTGACCTTCATCTGGACATTGAGCCATTGACCACTACCCTCTGGATGTGACCATCCAACCAATTCCTCATCCAGTGAATAGTCTACCCGTTGAATCTCTCCAATTTAGAGACAATGGTGTTGTGGGGAACTGTGTCAAAGGCCTTACAGAAGTCCAAGTATATGACATCCATAGCTCTTCCCTTGTCCACTGATGTAGTCACTCCACCATAGAAGGTCACTGGGTTTGTCAGGCAGGACTTGCTTTTGGTGAAGCCATGCTGGCTGTCTTGAATGACCTCCCTGTCTTCCATATGCCTTAGCAGAGCTTCTAGGAAGATCTGTTCCATGATCTTCCCAGGCACAGCGGTGAGGCTGATAGGTCAGTAGTTCCCAGGATCCTCCTTTTTACCCTTTTTAAAAATAAGTGCAATGTTTCCCTTTTTCCGGTCAGCCATGACTTTTCAAATATCATGGAGAGTGGCTTGGCAACTACATCAGCCAATTCCCTCAGGTCTATGGGATGCATCTCATCAGGTCCCATAGACTTATGTACATTCAGGTTCCTCAGGTGGTCACGAACCTGATCTTCCCTTACAGTGGGAGGGACTTTGCTCCCTGAGTCCCTGTCTTGCGGTCCATCCACTGGAGAGATGTGGGAAGAGGAGTTACCAGTGAAGACTGAGGCAAAATTTTTTTAGTACCTCAGCCTTCTCCTTATCTGTTGTTACCAGCTCACCAGTCTTGCTCATCAAGGAGGGTATGCTTGCTTTGACCTTCCTTTTCTGGCTGACATACTTGTAGAAGCTCTTATTATTCCTTATGTCCCTTGCCAAGCTCAGCTCCAGCCACGCCTTGGGTTTCCTGACCCTGTCCCTGTGCAACTGGGCAATGTCCCTATACTTTTCCCAGGATACCTGTCCCTGCTTCTCCTACCTCTACATTTGCTTCTTGCCCTTTAATTTGACCAGCAGGTCTCAAGTCAGGCGTGATGATTTATAGAAATAATAGCTTTTGTTTTTATTCCATCTCTGGGCTTGTCACTTTTACAGCTTAACACAATGGGGATCAGCTTGATTTTTTTTTTTTTTTGTTTGTTCGACTCCATTCTACAAATAGCCAATAACAACATGTCTGTCCTAAAAATAGGACTGTCTCTCTTGTCATAGCAGAAGGACTCGTCATTTCCCAAACATGAATATTCTGTGCAGAAGCTCTGAGTCCTCTTCCATCAATGTCCTCGGCAAGGGAAGGGCCTATGCTTTGTCCTCTGAAACCACACTCAGCTCTCACAGCGCTGTAAACTGTTGTGATTCATCATTTCCTTTCTTTTGCATACTCTTGAAAGATGCTGACAGCTTGCCAGAGCAGTAATGAATAAATATAAATAGTCCATCCTCTGAATTTAAGTGACAGTCAGAACAGAAGCAGCAGTGGACGTTGCTGGGAATGTTTCAGATAAGATGGAGAAGTGGGAGGTGCTGTCCCACTTTGAGGCAGAAAAGGCCTCAGTACCCATTTCAGTTTCTTAAGGTTCACTCTCTGGCAAAATGGGAATGAAGGCCAAGTCACACCAGGTTTTTTATTTCATGTGTGATCCGAATCTTCTATAATGCAATTATAAGGTCTTTCTGAATCTCTTGCAAAGCTGTTTTCTGCTGGAGAATAATCTGGTTAGTTGCTCAGATGATATAAGTCTGTACTGTGCAACCTGATGTCCAAGCTTCCAGTCCTTTGGCAGTGGAAGCTCAGGGAGATTTGCAGTTGCAAGTATTAGAGGGGTTTTTTTTTCCCCTTTAAATAAACCAAAAGTAAAATACAACTATGCCAGTGAATACAATTACAGTTGTAAAATCTAGCATGGAAAAGATAGAAAATCTAAATTTTAGACCAGTCTTGTTTGCATATGATCTATGTGTTTGTTTATGGCGTCTTCCTTTACTAGGCTTTGCCTGGAGCCGTGCTTGACTCAATTTCCAGAACGGGCAGAGCAGAAGGAGTAGACTTGGAATTACACTGGCAGCTGTGCCTCTGGCATATGATCTTTTGGGGATTTTGTGGCTGGTAACTTTTCACAGCTTTGAAAACTTCTGCATATTCATTTTGTGATTAATTTCAAAACTTGTTATATCTAGCTGTCAGAGACTGAAAAGGTTAATTAATGTCTCAACATCGCTAAATGATGGTAGGAACCAAACAAAACATCGACAAGCCACAATGCTGGAAACTTCAATAACTGTGAACCAACATATGAGACAAATATCCTGTTTTATAGCTGAAACAGCTAAAACCTCCAAGAACTGCTAGACAGGGTATCCTGTTTTGCACACCTTTCCCAAGCATGCACAGCATTGCCAAGTGATGGCACAATGGACGACGGTGCTGGAGGGTGCAAAATGACTTTGTGGACACTGTCTTGCAGGACATTAAGTAACAGCACGCTTCAAGTAACAGCACGGCTTACAAAGGACAAGCAGGCCTTGCATTTGCAGAGAGCTAACACACACCACCATGGAGACAGAGCAACAGGATGCAGCAACCACAACCTAAACCACAGGCAGGAAGCACCTAGCCTCCTGCTGGTGAAGGCCCCCAAAACATCAAGAAGGAGGGGCTGATCCGAAGGACTACAAAAGGGGTCGCTGCATGAACCTGTGTGTGGACCTCTACCCCACTCGGTAGTGTGGACCTCTACCCCACTCAGTAGTGTGGAGGACCTCTACCCCACTCTGTAGTGTGGACCTCTACCCCACTCGGTAGTGTGGACCTCTACCCCACTCAGACAGACCTTCGGGACGCCGATTCTCCATGGTGGCATCTTCATCCTTTTGAGGCATCCACCCCACCCACTCTGTACAACGGACTTTCAGGACACTGACTCTCCGTGGTGGTATTTCCTCCCCTCTTTTCTCTTTTCCTCTCTCTCCTCTCTTTCTCTCTCTTTCCCCACCTCCCCATTACCCTTTGTGTGTGAATGAAATAAAGAGCCAACATATGCGTATGACACAGTTGTGTCTTAATTCTGTAACCGAGAAATTCGTACCTCTCACGACCGGACCTTTATCGGTTCGTGACACTAGGAAAAAGAAAAATCAGTGCCACAGGGCAAGTTAAATTATCTCTCATTGCTGGAAATGGTACAAATATATGCTATACAAACTTTTAAAACACAGTTTAAGCAGCATAAGGAAAAGTGAATCTGTCAATGAAGGAAAATCATAGCAGGATAGACAGACTCTAATTACATCAAGTTTATTAGTAGAGAGAGTTCTATTATTGCTTGCAATGCGAGACCTTAGAGAAATTCTTAGCAAAGATCAGCAGAAGAGTCTTGAAGAAATAAAACCTCGTTCATCCCTTAAATAAAACAAAAAGTAATGAGATCCTCAAACACAGTACCGAGGGAGAAGGCTATTGTTTGGTTTTGTGGGACAAGATAGAGTGGAGGAGTACTTTTAGTATTTTTAATATACTTCTTGTACCAAAACTGATTTTGGAGCTCAGAATTGGATGTATCTATGTTTTAATAATGCTCAGCTATGTCCCAGACTTGCTGCAGTCATTCAAAACCCAGTAAGTCAAGAACACGCTGTTCTCAGGCTTTTCTTACCCAAACTATTTTAGGAAGGGATTTTTCAAATGGAAAAGGCCTGGGTAATCTCAGTTACTTTCCTTCCTCTTTTATAGCTCCAGCAAATGGTGGGCAGGATTCTAAATAGAAGTTAGCTGGTGCCACTGTATTGTAAATGGAGTGAATGTTGATTTATTTGAATAATTTTTGTGAGTGTAATATTTTAACACAATATTTCTGTTGTTACAGAAGTATAGTAGTTTTCCAGGCTGTCAGAAGCAGCAGTTTCTTAATTTACTTTTTTTCCTTTGGAAACTCCAGTAAAGTAAAATAGCAAATTTCTGGCTACAGTTCACATCTGAATATAATAAGATATCTGTCCCTCTTATCCTATTTCTGTGTCTCTCCTGTTACAAGTTAAGAATTATCTCTATCTAGATTTCAGCTTTCAGGAAAACTTTCATTCCTTGTCAGTCTGGCTAGTGGGATTGGCTTCCTCAGTCTTCATCTCTCCCTGGTCCTTTATCCCTGCCAGACGGTGACACTACTGTCCTTTACTCGGAATATCTCACTGGAACTGCACCTGCTCCCACCTGAGATTCCTGATCTGCGGCAGCGGATCAGACCGTGCCCGTGGATGTCTCTGCTGCAGCTTGCAAGCTAGGGCTGCAGGACACCAACAACAGCAGGACTTTGGTAGCCTGAGATTTGCCAGTGAAGTAAAGCCCTGCTGCAGGAGGGCAGAAGACATCAGATACGACTGAGGCCAGAGTCAGTGGTGTCCTCTTGGACTGACCCAGACGTCCTACCCTGCCCAAACCAATCCTGCCCTGCATGAGAGGCCCTGGACCCACCGAGGGTCACTGTCATCTTCCACCTAGGAAAGACACAGATCTCTCCTTTCCTGCACCCTCTGAGGCATGTGTGCCAGTTACAGGAGTCTATGGCTTGTTGACCACCATGGGTAGATGACATAGATCAAACTGTTGGTAGTCTGAACTTACTAATGCTTACTGACTATCCTTTGGGGTAGCCTTTCACCTATACAGCTATCTCTGAACAACTTCTAATATGGGTATAGTTTGGGTAAAATTAAAGAGATTGCATGCAGATTTTGCACTTGACTTGTTTTGAATGGTTACAACTGCCTCTCTCCTTCTAATCCTGCAGTCTCTCTCAACTAGCTTCATGCCAATAAGGCATACTGAAAATTGGCTTAATTAAAGGGAGCTAGACTGCTACTTTTAACTGCAAAATCATGCAATTGATTTACTTTAGTAATTAATTGTATTTTTATTTAATCTAGACATAAGGAAACAGTATTTGGTATCCACAGAATTTTTGACACTTGTTGGAAATTCCAGATACACATCTTATTTCTACATTAGCAATCACTAGTGTTTATACACCACTGTAAAAAATATTAGCCTGGAGATGGATGAAAAATGCAATACGACACTTCAGACCCATATGTAAGTGTAGTTAACTGACACTTCATTGACGCCCACAGTGGTGCCAGTGCTAACAATGTCTGAATAAATAACGTAATCTGTTTAGCTAATATGTTTGTTTAATTACAAACAGTTTTATAAGTAAGTTTATTTGAATAACTGGATTTCTGGAATTCCAAAGGGTTGTGCTGGTTGTGCCCCCAGAAGCAGATAATGGTTATCTGGCAGGTCATCTATACATAACTGGGGATGTATATGAGAGAAAAAAGGAGCACATTTTGAAAAATAGACTGGGATTTTAGTGATTAAAAGATCTTTTTCTCCTAATCCCTTACTCTTCTAGATCTTGCTAATAATTAGAGGGAAGAATTCCTACTGCTGTCCGTGCATTGGCTCTTGCAGAAGGAAATTCCTTACCGTTTTATCTCCGGCACAATGTCACTTTGATATTTCTCCTTCTAAAAATGGGATTTAGCTTAGTACAAAACCAGAAAGTTATCTGTTTCAAATATTATGCTTTGGAAACAACGAGAGAAGTATCACTTAATTGGCTAACTTTATTTCAGAATTTGGTGGATTTTACCATCAAAGTTAATCAGTCATCTATTTGCTCCTCTGTAGCAAGCCTAAAGGCTACTGGAAAGAGATTGCTGGCAGGGTTCGCTGAAAATGAACTATGCAGATTTTAATAAAAATGGATTTAAATACTGCTAGAAAAAGGTAAGCCTTCTTTCTAGAATCATGTAATCATAAAAGATACTATTGCTGCAACTATTTAGTTAAATGATACTATAAACTTCATTTTATTATAATTGCTTTGTGATTAATTCCTACTGCTAAATGTAACTTCCTTCTTTCTCATTTTTTAAAGACCTTAATAGAACGGATATTTGGAATCATTGCTCTTGCTCAGGATAGAGCTCTGATGTAGAAAAAAATGCCCAGGAGTTATTTTGTCCTTTTACAAAACATATGAATAGGAGTAAGCTTATTTGTGTTCGTTAGAGAAACTGAAATGTTGTAATTATAGTTATTAATATCAGAAGAGTCTGCAGATCTGAAAGCATGTTGAGAACAATGCAACAAAAATAAAGTACTCTTTTAATAACCCATTAGGTCCCACATATAATTAAACTTAAATTATATTACTTTTAGGTTCTGTACAAGCTTTGAAAATGTTTAACCAGCTTATTTTTTGCCTAGATGTCATCTGAGTTTATGGTTTCATGTTTAAGGATAGAAAACACTTGGGGTGCAAGCCTGAAATACTGCAGTTCTCACAGTAATCTGGTATCTCACATGTTTTAACGAACTGTGAGAATTTTCAAATTTGGCAATAACATCTAAGTCCACTTGCTTACATATACTTTTGTCCAAATGAATTGGTTTGGTGTTGTTTGTTTTTTTTTTTTTTTTTTACCTTCTTTCAGTAGATGAAGAATAGAAAGCCTGCATTGTTGAAGGTTTTACATTTGTCAGCCCTGGAGTTACCTGAAAACCTATGGAGTCCTTTTCTGTGGCCGGGCATAATGGGCCAGACATTAGAGCTCTTTTTGCAGTATCGAGTTTTTATTAAAAAGGCCTTGATTAATCTTTTCTTCTGCAAAATTGATGATGAGCTGAGCATGTGTTTGACTTCTGGAATACTAAATTTCTTCAGCTGTGGGACTACAGTGATTCTACTGAATTTATACTGGAAAAATAGCTAGTTAAATCATTGATCCTTCACATTTACACCAGCTGATTTGAGAACGTCATAACAGTTACAAAGACGTGCTCTATTAAATTTGTTAATGATTCTAAATTTTTATTTAAAAAGTGATTTTTCAACTTAAGCCAGACGACACAGTGCTACAGTTTGTTTTCTTTTCTTTGCCAGAAAAGTATAAGAGCTATAAATTATATATGGAAAGTATTTTTAAAGAATAGTATTTTCAGGATAAGAGAACTGAGTGCAGCTGGTTTGGTATATTTTCCAAATCAGATTTCAAAATGGGAACCAACTGCTCGTCTGTTGCTCTTAGCTAAAATGCCAGCATACACTGGTTGTCAGACGATGGCCATTTTTGAGATAGTATACATGAGGAATACTGGATATGATCCCGATGGCAGATTCACTTGCAGAGCATCCTCACCTGGTAGCAGCACCACCTCCAAATGCTGCAGGCCCCTGTCCTAAAGACATTTGAGTCATTTGTTTGCCAAAATTCCAAAATAAAACTAGAGGGGATCGTGGCATATAGCATTCGCTGTGTGTTTTCAATGAGCTTTCTACCTGAATTAATCAAGTTACTTGCAGCTGTGCTGTTTGATTGCATTAGCAGACCCCACCATCTGAGCAGGCGGCTCGTGTGTGTTGGTCTCTGGTCTTAAGAAATGGCACTGCTTTACTTCTTGTCCCAGATGCCTTGTCCTTTCCGCTCTATAGGCAGGTATGCTTTGATGCTGATCCTTGGCACAGGAATGAAAACTGAGATGGAAGTGGGAAGAGGCGAGCTACGTTGTGGTGGTGGTGTTTTTAATTCACTGGGAGTGTGGGATACATGTTTTTTTAAATAAGACTTGCCTTTGCAGCAGAGGTGCTGACAAACAATTTAAGAAATCTAGATTGGACTGTTAATAGAAGGCAAACGCAGGACTGCAGTGAACAGTGCCTTCTAAAGGCCTTTGATTTAGACTTGGGGCCAAGTTCATTTGGTCTGAATACAATTTGCATGTTTAATAAGTATCAAAGCATTTTTTGTAGGGCTAAATATTGTTTCATATTTTTACCTTAATATTAAACACAAATTTTAATAAATTGGAAAATCTTAAAAGGTAGATTTGATCAATATCAAAATATGCTGTAGCATTTCTCATTTGTTTTATTTTAAAAAATATATTAAATATTATAGAGACACACGAAATTTTGTACATGAAGAATAGCAACGTTACAGCATATATGAAACAGATTTGCTTAGAATTATTTTGAGTTTGCCTAGGTCTGCAGAAAACCCTATTTTGGCTTTTATGTAGACTTCCAAGAGACTTGATTTTGGTTTTTTTTTTTTCCCCAAAGGAAAGAAATTGCCATACTTTGTCCTCGAATTATATTCAACAATATTCCTGTTACAATGACTTTATAAAAAAAAAAATAAATAATCTTGTCATAGTTTCCTTGGAGTCAGTCCGCATATGCCCTCATAGGACTCAAGGCGCCTTCTGCAAATATTCAGTATGGGTGGAAAACCTTCCCAGAGACATGTTGTAGCCATCATTCTGCTTCTCTGGGCTTTTGTTCTATTACAAAATATCAGCAGAGCAGAGTTTGTAATTGTAGCTATTGGTAAGAAAGCATGTTATAAGAAAACTTGGGAGTAGAAGGCAAGGAAACGGCCATGTTTCCTAGGACACAAGGATCTGCACAACATATTTTTCTTTTAGAATTAGGTGCTAGACAGGTTTTTCTACTCTGTGTTTGGGAGCAGGAGGTCAATGATTGAGAACAAGGAGTTAATATGCACTTAAGCAGTTGAAAAGGTTACTGGGGCTATAGTGTTTTCTCAGTTGAGGTTTGTTGGCAGCAGGTTTAGCTTAAAGAGCAGAGGCAATGTCAAATAACCACTTCACAGAACACGGGACAAAACAGATTCTTGACAAAGAACATACTCTGTGCTCCAAAGAAAACCACTAAACCAGTTTTAACTTCAGTAAGTACGGCCACACTGTACTACATAAAAGTTTAAAATGTTACCTATTTTTGTCGCCTTGCCTTCTTTTGTTGTTAGAGGTCCTACTGTGATTGGAAAAAAAAGGGGAAAATCCACCTAAGTTATTTTTTTTGGCTGATAAGCACATCAATATTACTTATGGGGCTGAGGGTTTTAAGTAATGCTGTGCCTTAATATTTCTGTCATTGGAGCTATTGTTTGCATATAGGTGTTTTAATGGCATTTCAGGTATATAATTTAACTGCACTGATATGAACTAAGAAAGGCGATAGACTTAGAATCAAAATGTGAAGAGACTTTTAAACAAATGCCCAGTTCTGTAAGATAAAACTTAAAAATTATAAATGAAGAATAATTAAACTGTACAGACTTCAGGTGTTTTCCAGTGCATATCTTCTCTGGGGTTGCAGAAATTACTTTGGAGCTGTTGAATCATTCTAAGAGAAATGGCCAAGGCTAACTTGTGCTTATTCCCAAAGAAAAAAGTGGATTTTTTAGAGAAGACATCAAATTCCACTCCTGTTAGAATTTTAGAAGTAAAATTTGGATGTATAGATGGTTTTAACACAGGCCCAAAGAAGCTCAGTGTTCAATCTGTGTGCAGATATTGGTAAATATCTCCTTTGGATAACAGTGGATAAGCAATTCTGTTTTTATTGTAATTATGTTTATGAAAAAAAAAAGAAAATTATCTCAATTTTAGCCATTTTTTTTGTAGTAGAATGTTATGAAAATAACAGGGAATGTCTTTCTGGAGAAGTAGGAGGCAGAAAACAAGCGCTAGCATGCTACCCGCTTCTCAGTTACAAAGCAAGACAGTGCTATGAACTAATTTTGAAGTTTTCAGCAGTGCTGATGGTATGCAAATAGTCTTGACTGAGATTGTTTTTGTCATTGTGAAATGTCATTCATCTTATAGCAGTCAAAAACTTGACTTCCACCTATGCTAGAGACAGTCTTAATTTACAGCACCTGATGGTTGGGTTCAGATTGTGCCAGTAGTTGAACTTTGTTTAAAGAGCACATTTACAGGAACCTGTGTTCCTTCATTTATTATAAACTTAATGTTTGAGGGTTTTTTCCTCATTTACCTATTAGGTGATGAAGTCCAGTATTGTGCTGCTGAGAGGTGTCCCTTTGAGACTGTACTGCAGGTGTGATTTTTACATCCTCAAAAGGAGGATGTGATAAGACCAGGGGAGATGGTTCTCTGCTAGGCAAAAATTTGATATTTCCTTTTTCTGTGCTTTGCTCTTCCATGTGCTATGTGAGAGGACCATCAGTGAGTTACACTTTTTTTACTAGTAAATGATAGCTGAGGTTCCTGGCTGTAGGGACCACTGTGAGTGAACAAACTACGCCATTCACTAAATGACTGCAACTTCTATGAGAGCAGTGCTGAGGATTAAGAATAGTGATGGCATAAAAAAAAAAAGGCAGATTTTGTAGATTTAAGCATTCTTGATCTAGCAGCTGATGGCAGAATAACTGTATGCATACTTTTTCCCCTAATATGGTATAGACCTTAGTTAGGTTTTGAATGTCTTGGCACAGTTATTTGTGGTCTGCTTGAGTTTTTCCTTCCCTGAGGGCATAGAAACTGTTAAAGACAATGACCTTTTCTCATGTGATGTGGTTTGGACGTTCTTTGCTTAACATGACAGCACTATATCTCACTGGTAAATGAGAAGATGAATCCTCATGTTGTCTGCAGCAGATCATCTACTGCAGCTGGTTAGCCCAAAACACTGTGCAGCTTTGCAGTCTGAGCAGTGACTGAGCCTTAAGGTGGTGTCGAAATCAGACATAAGGGTTCAGAAATGCTTGCTGGCCTGTAGTATCAGTCTGCAACTTTTCATTGACTCACTCATTCCACAGTTTTTGTCTGTTTATATTTCTGGTTTTGCTTGCCTCCTATAGCTGCCTTCTACCATGTTATCTCATCCTGTTGCCTTTTCTTCCCAATTGACTTTTATAAGTTTCAACTCTGCTTCCTCCTTTATTGTGCAGTTCTTTCTGGAGAGGTTAGTTCAATCCTAATCTTACCTGTGTTCTTACCCATTTTTGTTCTTACCTATAATTACCTCAAATCCTTTTATGTCACAGCTGTCCCCTCCTTCATATCCTCCTGGGTTGTTGATTCACGATTCTGATGGCTTCTAAAAGTAATGGGTTTGCTATTTAATGACTTCATTTCATGATCTCCTAACTTCTGCTGTCTCTGTCATGCCTCTTCCTGGCTATGGGATGTCCCACAACCTTAGTTCCTTGGCTGACTCTGTCATAGCACAGCACAGGTCCCACCCTTCCCAGTTTCTAAATAGGGGATGAACAGATGGTAAGCCACAACTGCTGCTTTTCAGCTTCTTTACTGCTTCCTTGCTATCACTGTCCCCATTAAAACTGAGAAAAGAATGTCATAACTCTAACTAAAATGTGTTCATTCTTTCTGAAACTAATTTGCTTGTATATTCAGCCTCAGGAAGGGCACAGTATGGTTTTTTTCTTTGGACTCGTAGGCCTCGAAGGCAGAGATTCTGTATTCTGCTACCATCCAGCGTGGTGGGGCATCAGTTCCTTTTGTCAGCCTCAAGAGTATAAATATTTAATAGTTTTTATAACTGTTTTTATAGATCACTGAAGCATCTCAAATTTGCTTCTTAAGCTTTCTCCCAAATGGGATGTAAATGAAGTATTTAGTAACCTTGCTAAGTACTAAGGACTCAGCAAGATATTATCTTTACAGTCTTATTTTAGAGTGATTAATACATTGTATGTAAGAAAGAGGAGACAGAGTTCCTTTCCGCAAGCATCTGTTTATGATTTAAACTCTGCAAAATCTCCAAAAAAAGATCGTGTGGTGAATACTGACTTAGGACTTTCGCCACGTATCCTACTGTCCCAGGGACTGCTCCTACACTACTATTAATTTTACTGGTACAATTCCAAATCTGTCATACTTAGTTTTAAAATATTTGTAGTCACGTACCCTACTGCTAAACAAAAATAAAATGTGAAAACCTGGGGAACGTTTTTATAGTTGATACATAATACCACTTGAACATTGGTGCTGCAACATATAATTATGGTCAAAAGCATATGGTCATTATCAGTGAGTTGTGCTGTAAATAGATGTGAATGTATTTGAGAAAGTTATGTTTGTTCTACATGCCTTTTCTCCTCTTTTTGTATGTGTAGCTGCTCCTTTCCAGTGATGGATCTCACCTGTTTTCCATGTCACAAACATCTGGTGTTAACGTCTCGGATGTAGCCCCCTTTTTCACAACTTGCTAGGTCTCTCCAGTTAGGTCTGCTCTGGTTAAATAATGACATGCAGAGCTAATGTGTTTAAAGGGATCCAGCTAAACATTAGATTTTGTGAAACCTTACCTCTGCACTAACAAGCTTCTTCCTCTTTCCTAGCTGTCCCTTGGGCCAAAGAGAAATACATTGTGTCAGTGTTTTAAGAGGCTTTTGGGCCATTTCCTTTATAATATGCCTTGACTTGTTCAGCCCTAAGGTGGTGAGTTGGACTGGACGATTGTTGTAGGTTCCTTCCAACTGGAACTATTCTATTCTCTGTGAGCTTTGGCTTTGCTGAGAGAAGTACGTATTTTTCACTTCGTATGGTGCAATATGGTGAGGAGTTGTTCTCAATGTTAATGTAAATATGTATTGTATAGTTTGTTTGTAGTGTTGCAGTTTGGAAAATTGTTGTTTTTTCAGTCATCGGGTATGGTCCAGATAGGCCTGCTTAGGGTATAGTCTGTACTTCCAGGAGATCGGGTTGTCTATCTCTTGGCATAAAGGTAAGGCTGTCCCCTACTGCAACACTTACTGGATTGCTGTTCAAATTTGTATCAAGCAAACATTGTAAGAATATCAGGAAAAATATGAGATTCCAGCATCTAAAAAACATTCTATTCTATTAAGAAATTATTTAGAGTACTTAGAAACAACACAAAGGACAGTAGAGATTTTCTTGGACTAGAGATGAAAACTGAGATCTAATAAGGGGATCTTTGTAGGACAGAGTAAAAGCCACAGTGTCACTCTTGCTCACAGAGAGGAGCTTCCTTAGGAGCTCAGGCATTGTTGCTCGTGACTTCAGAAGTCTTTTAGAATTCTTGCTGGAGACTTGCGTCAAGCTTTGAAAAAGTTTAGTTGCTGAGTGCTACACTTAAAAGCCCAATTCTGGGCATGTTCAGCTACTGCGTGCTAGCTTTCATGATGCTTCTAATCTCCGTCAAAGCTTGAAGGATAAGAAACAACATCTGGAAGTTGATAAATGGACATCCAAAGTTGTTATTTGTAGCATTTCTCTAAGTGGGGATTGTTAGTCTTTATGCTACGCAGTAGCTCATACTTTCTAGTCATTGTACACTTTGAGTGCATAAGCTGGGTTCTCTTCACTTTTTTTAAAAGGTGTAACTATTTTCATAGCTCTATCCATGCTCCCAAACAAGGACTTCTTGGAGGAGTCCCTGGAGACAGTCTTTTCTCACTTTTCTGAGTTGTTAACTCAGAAATCATATAATATTTCTGAATTTGCAAAATCTTAATGCCTTTTTTTTTTTTTTTTTTTGATAGCTCAAACCCAGGGAAAGAAACTGAAAATATTTTGGACACCTCTTTACTTTAAATACTTGGTCATGGGTGGGGACTTGATTATTAAGCTGAATTTCATCAAGATTGGAAGCACTGGCTGTCTGCATTGAATGCCAGGAAATGTAGATACTTTAAAAGATACACGTGTGTATATATGTGTAAATTTATAAAACAATAATAATTCCAGAAGTATAAAACTGGCTGCAGTCCTGGTTTTTCAGTTAAAAAATAATAGTACTGGAGATATCGAGTGGAATCTCATGGCATTAAAACTGTTTTACCAGATCATTGCTAGATGCTTTTCTTATTTAGTAGACTTTAAACATTTCCAAGAGCTCATTATTCCCATCTCTAGGGAAGAGGCTTTGCAGACAGCTACAGTTATTGTACATTGCTCCTGGCTTTCTTTAGGGAAGTTGGAGGAGGGAAGCAGCATAATGGATATGTATTTCCTGACCAAAAATCCACCCCAGTGCCAATGTCTTCTGAGCATTTGGATGAGAAACTGAATAAATTCAACAATCTCCCTCCCACCGATGACAGTAGCTTAATGGCTTGGTCCAGATAATCTCACTTCCTAAATCATATAGGGGAGAGATACAGAATGAGAGGAGACTTTCCTGTGCTAGCATTGTCAAATTGTGAGACGTTTACAGAACTAATCTCAGTTCACCATCTGATCCTAATTTTAAGTTGACTTGAGTTTATCATGGCCTGTCAGAGTCCTAAGACAAATTAAAACAAAAAGAAACTGGCTAGGTTTCTGTGTAAGAGGAAATTTTCCTGAATTCTAGAGGAGTTTCCTCCAGGATGATATTCAGTAACAGTGTGATCCACTACTGACAGCCGTCTCCATGTTTGGTGGTTGTCCTTTCGCTAAGTGCTTAGAGTCAGACGGCAACTTTCCCAAAGCTTGTGAAAAATACGTTTTGCAATTTATAATTTTCATTACTATAAATCATGTAAATCATAACTTTTCCTGATTATTAGAGCTCACAAAAATAAATAGTGAAAATACAAGGTACTTTAATAGTAGGGCAGATGGACAGTCTGAAATTTCCAACCATTTGCTCCTATATGAGCTTCCCTTTTGATCCATTAAGAGGAACATCACAATTGTGAGCAAATATGCAGTTTCAAAGTATAACACTTATTCTCTTGTGCCGTTTTTTTTTCAGTCAATCTCTTCTTTCATAGCTTCTTGAAGTAGAAGAAATGGTCTTTTTATTACCTTCTGCACTGCAAAAAAATTCTTCCTTACATCTATTGTAAGAAAAAAAATTATCAGTAAGTAATTTTTCATTGAGGGAGTCCAGATGAGCTTCTTTGACAGTACATCACCATTTATGTAAGAGGAACAGCATTTGATAGCATAATTATATTTAGTATATTATAGATCATATGCATCCATTTAACTCCAATCGGAGATTAAGGAGTGGACACTGGGGCCCACCTCAGATGCCACAGTGAATTTTTAGTGTAAGTGTTTAAGTATCTGCCTGATACTGTGGAAGTTGAAAGCACCAATTCTATTAACTCATTTCTCCGTAAGGCTTCTTCCCATGTAAACATTTCTTCCCAGAATGATCATGTGCATATGGGTATTTGCTTCTGCGTGACTGGAAGAAAAATGATTGTAGCATCTTCCATCTACTTCCTGCCCACATTTTTTCAAAAACTGGTAATTAGAGAGTTATCCAGTGTTACTGCTGAAGATGGAGTAGAGTGAGCAGGTTCACTGAGTTACAGGCATTCATTAATTACGCTGTTGGGTCACACAGTGCTTTTGTGGGTGTTCTGCACTGGCTGTCAAGACCATGTGTATTAGGTCAGTCACAGCGAAAACAGCTTTCAGACAGGGAGCAGAAAGAAACAGATACAATTATTGTTATAGAATAAGCATAATTAACCTTTGGTTGCTTTTTTAGACTTTGTAATCTAATACTGTGAATATGTTATCAGACCTCTTTCAGAAAACTCACAGTCATAGGAACTACACAGACAATTCAGGTGTTCTGCTTTATGCTGTGTAACAGTAATTGTTGCCATGCTAAGGAAGCTCAAGCTGAACTATTTTATTCTCAAGAAAGCCCTACAGGAAGAAAAAAAAAATACTTCTAATTTGATTTTCTTTATTATTTACTTGATTACATGGTGTAGACATTGCAGAGGAATTGAATACTTCGCCATATTTTTTCTGCAAAGCCTATTAAATACATTTTCCTTACTTGGAAGTTGTTTCTTGAATGGCTTGAGGTGATAGGATGGTTCACCTGTGCAAATAAAATTCTTTGATTTCTTCTGTGATTTAGGATGTTGCTTCTTGGGTTGTAAGGTGGCTTTAGGAGACTCAAGAATCCAGTTATACAGTTTTGTGAAGGAGTGACCATAAAGAAGAATAAGTTGGATTAACTGGCATTCTTAAACTGCTCTAGTATAACCAATCTCAGTAGGTGCTACACTGTCTTGTATATAACTCTGAAGTATTCAAAAGTATTATTGTATGTTGACCAAATAATTCTAACTATGGGTGTGAACATTTTAATGCTGGCCAGGACAACAAAGAATAGAAGTTGGATTGTTGGCTTGTGAAAAGGAATATTTAACTAATCTTAAAAGATAGATGGATCTCTGATCAATAAATCATGAACAGAGGACTTGAACTTACTGAAGTAACTGAGAAGTATTCTTTTAAAGCAACATACCCCGAATATGCCTATGAAAACAATCCAGTTCTCTGGTCATTGGAATAACTTTGAATGATTAATATTAATATATTAATAATATTAATTATGAATAATATTAATATATTAATAACTGAATGATTAATCATAGAATTTACCAGTAATTACAAGTAGCAGGAAGACTTTTGCTTCATACACCAAAATAAGAGAATCTGGAATTAGTATAATTTTTTTTCCTTCATTATTCTCCTCAGTCCTTCCAAAAAGGAGGGGCCTGGGTCTGGTTTCAGAAATATTGTGCATCTTCAACGGTGATTGAATCCAGTAGAAATTCCAGCAGCTCATCTCTGAAAAACCAATTTACCAAGCTCACTAAAATATATATCTATTTTTTTTTGTTGTTGGATTAATTTTCAGAAATCCAAGGAATAAGTAAAGTGGAGTTATGTGCAAAAAAAAAAGCAAATAATATAGATAAAAATAGTACTTAGATAGAACAGAAAAAATATTCTTTTTAACTATTTGGTATGTTCAGTACACTGAAGTTGGTATCTGAGCTAGCTAATTTGAAGCACACTTGTATTCTGCAAAGTCTATATGCTACAGTCATATCCAAGGATCCTAGTGTAGATATATCATTAGTTTCTTAAAAAGCCTGAAACAAAAATCAGAAGAAAACCCCTGCATCTCATTGGTGTGCTGACTCTAGAATCTAAAATATCATGTTAAGCATCAATTTCTTACTTCAGTCTGGACCAGAAACTGGGACACCGCTTGGTGCACAACTGAGGTTCCCTAAGGAAGACTTAAACAACACTGTGAAAAGGATAGACAGCACTGGGCTTAGCAGAGGATTATAAACAGTCCAGAGGAGTGTGCAGCCACTTCCTTTTCTCACCTAGTCCTCTATTATTAGAGCTATAATTTTATACATTACTCTCTTGAGATCATGCTGTGATACTCAGGATCTTGAATATTTGAAGAGACTATGAGAAGGAGCCATCTAAAACTTTAACCGCCTGTTTAAAATGTTAAAATAGAGTTAGAACTCTTCTGAGACCTTAATTTAGTCTCCAATTAACCTTTTTTTCCAGTCATTGTTAATAAATATTTGAATATAAGTTTACCAATGAGACAGTTTGAACCGAAAAGTTTGAACTTGCTTCAAAGGCAATTTTAAAGAAAGCTAAATTCATGATGATAAAATGCAACCACAGCCACTAGCACAGGCTGCAATAATACGTCCGGTGTAGGTCAGCCGAAAGTGTTGCCAGTTTTTCAATGTAAAATACAATGTTCATACTTTCCTTTTCTCTCTAGGGATTTCAGAAAGCTTCTGTTTCTGCAGTGAAAGCAAAAGCAGCTATTATTTCTTTGTGATGACTTCTGGAAAAAGCATTACTCTTATACCATTTTATTGAGCTTGAGTATTCCACATCTGCGGCAAAATTTATAAATATTCCACCAATTTTTCCCAAGTATAAATCCAATTACAGGTGATTTTGAAGTTAATACGTGAGGTCTTGATTTAATTTAAATATTAATAGTGGTGGCAACTTTTGTAGTATCAAAGAGCCATGAAAAGGGTTTTTGCTAGTTTGCAGGGTTCACTGTCGGTGTGGAGTTTTGAATATTTTGATCTATGTAAACCATAGTAGTAAAGTTAAAATGAATTTAATTGGTAGTAATAAAAATAGTATTTCCATTAAATTCTGGCTAGTATTTTCAAAACAGTTAACTACTTGACTATTTTGGAAAAGTATTCTCTCAGTTTTGTTTTCTTTTTTTACCTTTAAAGATGCAATACTGAATCTCATCAGTACAAAGTTTTGTTTAAAAATTTGTGATATGCCTCTGGCCTAATTTTCCGTGGTCATTGGTCTAAGAATGTTGTTTGGTTTTGTTTTTTTTGAGAACTCCTCCCTTTCCTGGTCAAGAATAACTAGAGCTGTCCATCACACGTGAAATCAGAGCAATCAAACCGCTGCAATCCAGTTTTGTAATGTTGGTATGATTGGTCAGAACACCACGTGTGCTAAGGAAGATGCACAATGCTCTATATTTGAGTGAGAAGTGCTCAAGCTTTAGACAAACCATCACAAGTCTAGGGGAATTTTTCTTAAAGGCAACTACATGGAGCCCTTGCAGCTTTCTGAACTTGAATTAATTTCTGTTTTCTTCTGAAAGATAATGATTTACTTTCACTTGCTGGTGCCAGCTGCTGCAGATTAAATGTATATTTATTAACTTGGCTTGCTCTTTCACATGCAGAAAAGCTGAATGGAAAAGCTTTTTATTAGTACAGAATAGTAATCTTCTGGCGTGACCCAAAAGAGCCTGATGCATTTATCTTTAGAGAACCTCTGATCCTCTTAAAATAAGACATGGTATGGAAGCTAGCATCCAGATTCACATTGTTTTATATAACTGCCCAGGGAAGGAAGGATGCTGTCTGAAGAAAGGCAGGTCACCATTCTCAGGAACTGTTTTCTGGTTTGGGGTATCTTCTGTGTGATGTGCACTGGTAGTGTTACCTATTTTTATTGCTGTTTAATTTCTGCTGAATAACATTGAGCTGTAAAATTAAATTGCATTAGCAATGCAGCTCAAACAGAACCCACCCAGCTTCTGCGAGGGAAGTAACAGTGTTCTCCCTCTCACTAGGATGTGTCAGATAAATCTGATGTCTTTCCCTAGGCATAGTTCTTCTCTGTGCTTATCTTTTACTAGGAAATATTTCAAAACATTTATAGTCTTGGATAATCTCCCTCGTGGACTACAGTAATGTCTGGCCTTCGTGATACATACCTGGTTTCCTTCCAGGTGGTCCAAATGCTGCTGCCAAATTCTCTTCCTCTGCTGTGCCTTCTTCACACTTCCTCTTTACATAATGTCCTCATTAGCTGCACATTGCTTTACTGCACCAAAATACTTTTTGCTCTTTCATGGTTCTACACAGCTTTGTTTCTACCTGTATCTAATCTCCGCTTTAGTTACAAAGCTCTGCTAGCCACCACAACTCTTTTTTTTTTTTTTCCAATGTTTTCCAAATTAATTTTCAGCTTTTTTTTTACTTCCCCAGCTTTGAAATGACTGCATGCTAAAAAGACTTTCTAGCATACATTATCATTGTTATAATATATTGGCTACTAATGGCTGAGGTGAAACATATTACAGAATTCAGTGGTTTCTGGGAAACTCTGAAGTCCCAGCTCTCCTTCCTGGATGTTGGAGATAACTTTCTGTTATATGTTTCCCTTCCCTCCAAGAAATTCTTAAGGAAAATAAGAATTGACTTAAGGAATATACCATGCTATCCAGTTAGGGGCATGGAATAGTTTTCACATAGGTAAATGGTGATTGTTAACGCTATGAGCTATTTTGGAAAAAAATCTCTGATGTGTCCAAGGGAGACTGCAAATTTTCGTGCTTTTAACTATAGGACCTTGAAATTAAAAACAGCAATCGTAAAACCTACAAAAACACCCTCTTGCAACCTACTTTTCCTCAGTGTTGGGGGAATAAGAGGGCAGACTTAAAGAACCAGTTTCTTTACTGTCAAGTACCATGAGAGTGTGTAGTCCCAAATGGCTTCTCAAATATCCTTCCTGAAGTCCCAGGATTTTGTCTGATCCTGGCAATTCTCCATTGAAGTTGATCCTGAAATAAATGTAATAAAGGTAAATCTTTTCTACATAGTGGAATAATAGCTCAATTGTGATGGACGGGGGTTTCCAGTTCGAGGTCTCATACATAATTGAGATTACAGTGCAAAGCCAGTATAGCATGCCATGTTCACTGTGGAACCATTGTGGAAGAAGGAAGTTTATTCTCCAGATCCAACCCTATGACATGTCAGGTACCTCCAACTCGAGGCATCTGTGAGATTTAAAAGCACTCAACCTCTCACAGTTACTGTGGCGTATAGAAAGCCAGTGAAGTTGTTGTTGTAATCCAAAAGGAAGGAAAGCTGAAAATTTCTTTAGAAATGTAAAGTTACCAGCCTCCCTTTGACATTTCTGAAAGGTCATTTCTTCTTTGCCTTTTAACAGTCAAGGTGAAGGCTGTCAGTGGTGGAAGCCAGGTTTCCATCTGTTCATTATACCTTAAGTGGCAGGGGGAAAGCGCAGATGTGCTGCTCCAGGCTTTGTACTAATTTGGCTATCCAAGTGCATCTTTTATTTTAGGGAAAATATCTATAAACTCATACAAATATAATAAAATATGTAAGCAAATGCAGGCATCTTATTTTAAACTCCTGGAGCCACTTAGTAGTCTTTAGAATCTGGCAAAAGATACATTATATTTTCCAAAAAGGCATCACACACTTGCTATAAATCACTCAGGCCTGATTCAGTGAGGCATCAAAGCATGCACTTAATTTAAGGCAAAGGAATAATCCTGTTGACCAAAGCTGGAATTCTCCTGTATTTAAGCAAATACCTTAATAAATTAGCCTTTATTGATGCAGTATTTTTAAATGCTATTAGACGCAGTTAAATAAATACAATTAAAAATTATTATTAAACTTTCTGATGTAGAATTATCAGCTAAGGATCTCTTTTTATTTTTGTTGCTGTAATGCAAACCCTGACCCCTTTTTGGAAAGTGGGAAAAATTAATATCTGGCCAGTGAATATATGAAGATGCATTCTCAAGAAAATAAGATGCAGCTTATATAAGCACAATGCCACCTCAAAGTACACACAGTCAGTGCAAATCTAATTTGTGCAGCCTTTGCCTTTTCCAAATGCAGCTCTCATTTTAATACAGAAATCTGAGAACTTGCCCAGAGAAACATTTCATGTCCAGATTTAGGAATCCAGACTTCTTGGAGTAAATGGTTCCACTAATCACAGTAATTTGAATAGTGATAAATGTGACAGAGTATCTTTCATCCTAGAAGATCTATATAGGGCTACCCTGTGACACCCCTAAGGTATTGTTGACCACAACAAGTGCTGCTGTGCTTCTTTTTGATAACTTTTGTTAAAATTTAGATCATTAAAAATCTTATTTGTAAAATGTGCAGGTGCATGCCAACACAGGGGAAACCTCAGAACTGTGGCTTTCTGATGCTTTTCTTGGCAAAGTAAAATTCCTGACAATCTAAACCAGACAGTAATAATCATGGACTTTTTAACAAATGTGTAAAGATTGCATGAAGTGACCAGGAGACACCCATTTGTAACCAGGTTCAAATTATTTAAGCTGTGTAAGGTGACTTACCATACAGTGTAATGTATTTTTTATGCTCTTTTTTTGATAATGACAATTCTTTTTTTGCTTTAGTGTAAAGCCATTTAATTGAAATTAAAAAAAAAAAAGCTTGAAGGGCTTCCTGAGGACCAGTCTATTTTTTTTCTGAGGGCAAGACATGACACATACCTTTAGCCACAGCTAAAGATTCATGAGGAATAAAGCTATTCACTATTTCCAGCTGAGATGGATTTCTTTCTTGATTCTCTGTTTTTCTGATTTAGCCTGCTCAGACACTTGACCAATCCATCTGTTCAGTACCCTTTCCTTCCTCAGCCAAAAGTATCACAGTGCCAAGTCTCTAAAGAAGAACTGAAGAGGCTCAAAAGAAAAAAAAAAAAAAATCTCAGATCATCTGTCTCAAATCTGCACTCATCTCTTTTAAGTGAATATAAAACTGAAGGTAATTTGAGATTGTTCTCTGGTTTAAGTCACAGTTAAAGCAGCTAAGTGGTAACACTGGAAAAAGCAGTAGAATAGCAAGGAGAGGTAGAATTACATTTTCAGGCTCCCGGAGTTTTACTTTTGACTTAGGTAAGGTCAGGATCAGGTAGCAAGTGAACCAATACAAATTCATGAATTCATAGTAATTCAATTTACGGTTTACTCCAAATCTACATGGATTTTTTTATTTTTTTTTTTAAGGAGGAAAACTTCCAAAATTGACAATATAATTTTCTTTCTCTTAGCATTTAACCTGAGCATTAGCTAAGCCTGCACACCTCTGCGTTCGTGAAAGTTTGCGTAGTATATTTTTGTTTTTTCATAGCAGTTTTTTCATGATCTAGTGTGCTGGGGCTGATGTTTATGTATGTCAAGAACTGAATGTAAGAGTTTGGCTCATGTTTGGCTTTGTGAAATTTCAAAAGTATAGTTTATTTGTGTAACATGCATTAAATATTGTCTCCATACTTTGTCACCCAGCCACCTTCCTGCTGACTGTTCACAGCACAGAGGAGGCAACTTGATGCAGTTCACCATAGGAAATTAATTTGACAGCACTCAGTACAAGATCTTATGGAAGAGAGAGGTGGTTTTATGTTACAAAATCTCTAAATAAGTTGATTTTACTCAGTCTCACACCTGTGTACTCAAAGCATCAGGATGTATGTGTTCATGGGGCCTGGCCAGGATTGCTCATGTGTGACACTGAAGGCAAAAGAATCCTGGCTGTCAAGTCCTCAGTGTTTTTTCTGGGGTCCTGGTGATGAGTGGTGATAAACTTTATTTTATGCAAGTCTTTTATGCCTTTAGGATCCAATAGCTATGCTGCTGTGGTTATTTTACCTCGGAGTTTTACTTATTTCAGCTTCCATAAATATTAGGCAAATCTGCTGTCCTTTTGTCTGTGTGTCCTCATGTTGGACTTCTTCAGACTGTAATATGACTTCTTGCTGTGCCCATAGGATAAGGAGTGGCATACACGATGTGCTGTGATAGTGAATTGCTATTATTGCTCTTCTGCTGTTTTCAAGGTGCAGGGTCCTGGTCCAAGAGTTGGCTGTGCTGGGGCCTTACCAGAGCTCAGGCCTGTTCATTTTGATGTAAATGAGACATTTTAAACTTTCCTGCAGTCAATTTTGTCCTTTGTTATCTGTATGTGCCACTGTTTTCACCTTCGTTTTGCTGCTGCTTCCAGTAGTGCATACATTTCCATTCATATTTCATTCATACTGGCCTTCGTGTTTCTGTTACAAGATTCTATACATGTGCACTGGAAAAGTCGAAGTTATGATCAAGCCCAATTCCTGACAACATTTTTGTGTGAAGTACTTTAGAACAAATATCTAAATCCAAAATAAAATACAAATATTTCTGCAACAAGAAGATATTAATCTTTACAACAATTATAGCTTACAGTTAATTATTTCATAGCCTTTATGTTTTACAGCCCTGAGACATATGATAGTTAATTCAGCCAGCTATTGAAGAAATCTAGTTCAGGTTTTCTAGTGACTGTCAATATTAATCCTTTAACAGCACTTGGAAAATGCAGAAAAAAAATTAGACAGAGTATGTTTAGAAGTGTTTCCTAACTTAATATTTCAGTAGGATGGACTTTTTAGACTTCAATTGAAAGAGCACGTAGTCCTCACTACAGAGTGTGATGCAACTAAGCTGATGAAAAATTAAGTTTAAAAAACAGACCATCTTTTTCTTGTAGTAATTGTTTATGTTAGTACACCACAAAAGCTTTCAATTTAATTACCTTTTTGCGTAAGAGAAACCATTTATGTAAATATTGCCTGACTGTGGACAGAGAAATCTGGTTTTGGTTCTCTGCTTAAGAGCAACAACTTCTAGCACCACCAACTGCAAGGCCTTCCTGATTCAGCATCACTCTGCTTCTAAGCCTTGCTGATCCCAAGGCCTGCAAAGTTGGGAATGTAGCCATGCTGTTGGCTAGGGGAAAAAAAAAAAGGGGAAGTTATGAGCCATCTCCAGCCCATTCTCCTCACTGCCCCTGGGATAGAATGACCATGGAGATGAACACCAAATCTGTTCTAGAGCGAGCAGAGGAGTGTTAGATGCAGTGGTGCGAAGCAGCGCCACACTGCAGATGCTGTAGCACTGTGGTCGTGCCAGGGAATAGCAACGTGGAAAGTTTTTGTAGAATTATATTTCCTTAAGGAGGATGTGAATGAAGTAAGGGTCTGCTGCTGGTACTAGGGTGGGTGCTAAATGCTGCCATCTCTCCTACCTCCATGCCTAGTTTGGATATGTACTGACCTCACCACGGCAAGGATTGGTTTGAAAATAGAAAATGGATATAAAAAATGTTCCTAAGAAAGTAAATACTTTCTGTAGATAAAATAAAAACAATGGCTACTTGCAGGGAAAAAGAAAAATAAATAGGGTGTGGAAAGCAGAGATGTTGACAGTTTCTATTAAGTTCTTTAGAAAATCTCTTCTTGTGAAGAATGTCCTGTCTCCGACTTGCTGGTCCAGTTCAGGACAGAGAGAGAAAGTTACCTGTAGTTCAGTGCTACCTCTTCTGGAAGGTTTTTGAATTGTAGCACTGGCTAGAGCCCAGTACACCTTGCTGGAGCACATGAGGCTCTTAGGCAGCATGAGTAGTAACATCTGCTGCAGAGCGGCTGCGGTGCTTGCTGGAGGATTTCTCATCTTGGCCACCTTTTTCCACAGAATGTGTACATTGTAATTATTGTGGAAAACTCTATCCCTCTTGGTCACATTTGGTTGGATTTAACCAGCAGGTTAAAACAGTAGTGGAAGAGGGGTAGGATGGATGTATGATCCCATTGCATCAGTTTAGTTGCTTTATGGAATGAAGTTAAAAGATAGCTTGGGAGAGGGGGAAGAGAAGGCATCCAGGTCGTAAGAGCTGTCAGGAGGGAAGGTGGGAAGGCATCCTTTCATGAAAGCCCTGGCACAAAGAGGAGATTATAGCAGCGGCCATTATCCTTTAAATCTCTTTTGAGCAGTGAGATATATGGAAATGAACAAGCTTACAGCGTTTGGAGTGGGGAGGAAGGAGGTGATTTCCACATCGTCATGGTGCACTATAAATGGTTCTGGCTGGCAGAGCAGCTGCATGACGCACGAGGCAAGGGAGAGAAGGCCAATGTTGCTGTCATTTTGGTTTTGCTCCTTCTTAGGAATGGGTGGCAGCAACCACTTCTGGTGGTTTCTAAGGCTTTTTCAGTTCCAGGCCCATATGAACAAAGGAAATAGTCAAATATGATTCTGGAAGCTCTAAAAACCTAAAAAGCAACCACTTGTTCCTTTAGGAAGGTTTCCAAAACAATGGCTGGCAGTAAGAACAAATGATCCAAATGTATTTCCAGAAAAATTTCTTAGCTGTCGCAGTAAGTATGGATTTTACTGATCATATGGTTTGAATTCAAAATGATGACCAAACCTTTATAGCTCCCACTGGATTCTTGAGGGTTATCCCTGTTTGAGGTTCTTAAGAGCATCAGGTTGCCAAAATGGTAGTACTGTATATTTGGGATGGTTAAAGAGCTGTGGACATTTTTCTTCAGCCTGTTACATAAAGATATAATGTGTAGAACGATTTGAAAGATTAACATTGTTGTCATATAAATTTATTTATAAATGGAGAAAGCTAAGCTAAGACTGTCACACAAAATGTATTGTAAATTGGGAGAAGTATTGGAAGTGTTTTCTAGCAACCACGTATTATTCAGTAGAACGATTCTTTTTAATCCATTGTCCAGCATTTGCCTCTCATATTTGATGACAAATCTGATGTTGCTTGCTTGCCACCACTCTTGTCCGTATTTTCTGCCCATAACAGAAAAAGGAAAGATGCCTTTGAACTTCTGTTCAGTTGGATCCTGATTCAAACTGCCTGTATGACTTGCAGCAGGAGACCAAAATCCAAGCACACAAAAAGATGTGGGTGACAAAACAAGATTTATGAGGGGGAACAGTGACCTGGATTATCACTTTCTAGGGATGATTTATGCATGTTTAATCAGCTACCACAGTGACAGATCCCAAACAGGCAGAAGAGAGGAATTCACAGCTCCAAAACACTTGCCTGCAACAATCCAGGAGTTGTAGCCAGGTGACTCAAGCCAAGCTATTGCTATCAGAGAAGTGTTTTCCAGAGCAAGAAAACAGTTAAGAATTTAACAGGGCATTTGTTATGGTTGCACACTGAGGAGGAATATCTCCCAGATTTTCATTTATTTTCTTAGTTTGCATAGTCTAGAACTAGATCTGTCATTTCTTCAAGTATTCTGGTTAAGATGGCTGCTGCCCACTGGGTAAGCTCTCTCTTCGGTTTATTTGTACTGCCTTTCAATATGGACATGTATTTTAGTTATATGTTTCTCTATTTCCCCAGTTATCCCCTATGTATATGTATATGACTCCAGACTCCCCTGGGTCAGGAGTAGTGATAGCTGGAGAAAAGTTGTCTGTGTTTTGGAAAAGCCGTGGGGTGTGGTATGATACATGTCACTCATGTTTGCAGTATTGTAACCGCATACAATATCTGCTTGCTCCCATGACTCTATTGTTGCTGGTGACGCATTCAAATTAAAAGGATTTTAGGTTACATTTTAAATATATACGCCTTAAAATTTCAGATAGGAAGGTGAAATTCTCCTAAAGTATAACATGATTAAGTTTAGATACTTAGATAAGGAGTACACAGGTTAACACCCTTATTTCACACTAAAATGATAAGTAGCCCACTACATTTAAAATATGAAGAAATATCTTTTATAGAGTTTTCTATCACGACAGTTCCTTGTAACTTTGCCTCCTAATCTTGTCCTGCCTGGAGCTGCTGGCACTCAAATTGCAGGCCTTTAGCTTTTAACAATCAAGAGCCAACCACAACCATTCAATGATGTTTTAAAATCTGATTATTTTGTTTGTAGCAAATCTCATTAACATGCTTCTGGACCTACCTCATCAGTCACTGTGCATCATCTGAGGAAACTCAACTAAGTCAATCTGTGTGTTATCTGTATAAAGTATTGATGATAGATGTTAAGATTGTCATGTTTTAGGATAGCTGTACACTTTGTTTTCTCTTTCCATAATGTTTGAAAGATAATACATATTACAACACTCTAGTGCCCCGCAGTTGCTGGAATTCGAGTGGTTTGGAAGGCACAACAGGATTTGATGACTGCACATTGGCAAGCAATAAAATGCTTGGTTCCCTTCTCATCCAGCAGTCATTTGGCTACTATACCCACCTAGGAAGAGGTGGAAGTTCCAAACCGAAAATTTGCAATGACAATAGGGTATGAGGTGCAAACAGACAGGACATGTTCTGCTTTCATGAGGGTTGATTCAAACAGTTTCCCTTTATAGTGAAGAAACCGCAACCTAAAACCCTCTGTCAGAGTGCAATAGGGGTGGAAGGTTATTGCAGAGTGATGCAGGAAGGAAAGTGGAACTGAGCCGTTGGATGTGAACATCACTTTAGGTTTTGGCTCAGCTTTCCGCTGTAAATGATGGCGATAGTAAGATGTGTAAGTCATAGAAGAACTGATGGCTGTTTTGGTATGGTCACTGCTTCCAGAACTGTGTGGCACCTTTGTGGCCAATTCATTATTGCAAGGGGATTTTCTGGAATGCCAGAGATACCTCATCATTTGAGAATGGGAATACTCCAAGCAGAGAAACACTATGTCATTTTCTCATCTATCATGGACACCCAGTGACTGGATTTGATTTTACTTTTTTTGAGGAAATAGACCTTAAACTTCACAAATCTTATGAGGTACTACCGGTCACGTGCAGCACTGAAATGTCAGGTTTTTACCTGACTGTCAGGTATAACATTTTAAATGAATAAGAATGGGACTCATAAATTTTTCTGCTATAATGCCAAAATCTCAGAGGCCCAAAAGTAGACTGCCTGCATTTTTTTCCATTTTAATTAAACATCCATGACAGCTTGCTCAGAGAATTGGTATGGATAGTGTGCCCAGTACAGGATAAGTGTTTTCTACAGGAATACTGATTTAATATAATTCACAGAGAGTTTTGATTTGTATCTACAAAGGCAATGGGTAAGAAAATGTAGAAAAATCAAATGCAGATGAGCAAATGGAATGTTATATATGGTAAAATAAAGAAACAGGCATTGGCTTAATGACATCCAAGAAACACTTCTAACCAAGCTCCAGGATTCCAGAGTGTTAATCTCATTAGTTTCGTGTTATTATCCAACTGTCAGCTCCGGGACCCTTGTAGAATCACAGAAATTCCTGTCAGATACTGAATCAGCTTAGAAATTTTAATTGCTTATTGAAAAGTAGCTTTAGTTTCTTATTTGAACTCATTTGTTATTTACATTGCTCTGAAATATCCAGTTTTTTTTCCATAAAACCTGAAGAAGTATTTATTTTCAGCAGGGATTACTGTTCCTGCCAGTGGAATCCCAGTAGTTTTGGCTAATTGTAATACTGCTGTAAATATGTGATTTCCATGGAAATTAATTTAGTCATGGTAATTTTTTTTTATATATATTAATGGCTTTACTTAACATGGTTGCCAAACACATGTATGGTTTAAAGAAAAACTCAAGTAACATTAGAGTAGATTATTTATATTGAACTGCTCAGGATACATATATATATTTCTTTTCTGGATGAAGCAGAAACTGCTTAACTGTCTTTCTTGGATTTGTACTGTTAGCAGATAAGGAGAAACCTCCTTTAGCTCGAACAGGATGTGTACTGTTGAGATCTTGCCCAGTTGGACCTTAGTAGTAATAATTTCATAGAAACAACTTGATGCAATATTTTTTTTTTTTTAAGTTTTAATCATGTGGTTCCCTAATCTGTGCAAATTGCCATTAGGTTTATTTAAGTTTAAAATACTTTTTCAAAAATAACTTTTGTTGTAATGTTATTCTAGAGTGGGATAATATTTGTGTAATATTTTCAGATCCAAACTTGTACAGACAATTTTAGTACTAACTCTATATTTTAAACTTCTCATGTTTTACTTTTTTTTCTCTATATGAGATGTATTCAGGTTATGTTGTTTTCTTTTCTTTTTTTTTTTTTTTTTTTTTTTTTTTTTTTTTTTTTTTTTTTTTTTTTTCTTTAAAACAGAGGGAACACTGGGTAGAGGATAGATATTGCGGAATTTGGCTAATTTACAGAATACATTTGTAAGATGATGGGCAGTCATGTTTTATAGCAAAACCATGTTATGTGTAACTGTAAAAGAAAACTGAAGAGATATATGGTTGTCTTTTATGGGAGTAATTTACTGTGTGCACAGTTTCCATTAAATGGATCCTAAGAAAGTGCATTAATATTTATTTAATTACTGCTTTAAAGGAGAATTTGCAGTTAATTTCTAATGTTATTTTTAATCTCTGTTCCTTTTTGCTCCTTTGACTCTGAAGCAGAATAAATAACATTTCCTTGCATAGGGCTGATAGGAAAATAGAAGAAAAAGACAACACAAAATCCAAGAATGCCTTGAGCAAGTATTTAATAAATGGGAAGAAATATTTAGCTATGACAATTATTTCCCTCAACTTGAAAAACTAAACCAAAAAAAAAAAGCCTCTGCAAACATGATATGTTTATATATTTGTCCTCAAATTGTTATTATATCTTTTAATTTGCTTAATATTTAGCAGGAAATATTTTTTTTTCTGCTATCCTGATTGAAATGACATTTAACTTATACTTTCTAAAAATAAGTAGTAAGCAACAAATACATGTTGTGTCCTATAATCTCCATTTTCTTCCTGTCTCCCACTGGGAAGCTGGGGAAGCTCAGGCAATTTCTGATGTTATTCACATTGTTCATGGCTGGAACTTCAGGAAGAGATGCTATCAGGGATCTTAGCCTCCAACAACAACATGGTGCAGCTAAGACACAATCAGTAAAAGGTACCCTGTTATGAATCTTCTCCAGTTGTTTTGACAGTCCATGAGATCTCAGTGTCTTATAGAGGGAAACAGTACATTCCCTTTTGTTGTTGGGAAACATGCTTAAAGCATGTAGCTCTTTGATAGGCACTGCTGGCAAATGTCAAATAAATGTATTCTGCTGGCATGCCATAGAGAACATGAGCTGTCAATTTCTTTCAATATAATTTAAATTCTGAGAGAACAGGGAGCTATAAAACATTGGAGTTCTTGATATTTGCATGCTTCTTTGCTGCATTCATCTAACCTAATCATATATTGGCATTTTACTTCAGATAGTTGGGAGTGCTTTTGAAAATCAGAATGATCCAAACCCATTAATCACTCCTTTTCTGTGCCTGTGGCGTTCTAGCATTTTGATGATCCTTGCCAGCTGAAGCATCTGTTATTCAGGAATTAAGTACTGACATCATTGCTGCTACTAGAAAAACATGGCTACTTTCCCAGTGATAAGTCTTGTATATCGTGTGAAGCCATGTCTGTCACTGTTCATTATTCTATTATTTCAATTGCTCTGGCAGCCTGAACTCCTGCTACAAGGAATAAGGGCTCCTCAGTGTTGAGGAACTGTTCAATCATGAACAGAAATGTCAGAGCTTGCATGGGTCATCTTTTCCTTTCACTTCCATCTCTGTCATCTCTGTTCAAGGATTTTTGGGGAGAGGGAAGGCAGATCTTTATTTATTTTTAAATTACAACTTCTTGTTCCCTGAGTCTAGGTTATTCCTTGTTCTTAAAGATCTGTAAGATGCCTCACTTTTTCCTTTTTTTCCCACAGTTTCCTTTTGGCACTAATCAATTCTGCAAGCTGTTTGTTTTGCTTGCTAAACTAGAAGTGTGAACTTCCCTTAAATATTTTTTTAACTAACCCAAGCAATGTTGCTACAGAGGTTTGTCAGTTAGATCCTAATGGCTTTGGAATCTTTCTCTTTAGAAATTGTTAGTGATATTCTGCATCTGTTAATGAATATAGTTGAATAAGGTTTTTTTAACTATACCTGTATTTCTAGAGCATTTGGGGTACACTGAGACAAAACAAATAATTTGTTTCTACTTAGAAAATATCAGAAATACTATAGAGCAAAATAAAAATGATAAATATGTTTTGATTCAGGTTCTTTTGTCTTTCCACAAACATTAAAATAAACAAATGAGAAAAAAAAAATCACAGTTAATTTGAGATGTGAATGAATTATATAGAGTGTTGGATGGTGGGTTTTCATCATCACAGTTGGAGCTAAAGTTTTTGGTGGTCAGCAGCTTTCAAATATTTGTAAATACAATATAGAATCATAGAATGGTTAGAATTGGAAGGGACCTTCAAAGGTCAACTAGTCCAACCGCCCTGCAAGGAGTAGGGACATCCCTGACTAGATCAGGTTGCGCAGAGCCTCATCCAGCCTGGCCTTGAACGTTTCCAGGGATGGGGCATCCACCACCTCTCTGGGCAACCTGCTCCAGTGCTCTACAACTCGCATTGTAAAAAAATTTTTTCCTAATATCCAATGTAAATCAACCTCCCTCTATTTTAAAACCATTACCCCTCGTCCTATCACAACAGGCCCTACTGAACAGGCTGTCCCCATCTTTCCTGTAGGCCCCCTTGAGGTACTGGAAGACCGCTATCAGGTCTCCCCGGAGCCTCCTCTTCTCCAGGCTGAACAGCCCCAACTCTCTCAGCCTGTCCTCATAGGAGAGGTGCTCCAGCCCTCTGATCGTCTTCGTGGCCCTCCTCTGGACCCTCTCCAACTGGTCCATGTCCTTCTTATGTTGGGGACTCCAGAACTGGACGCAGTGCTCCAGGTGGGGTCTCACCAGGGCAGAGTAGAGGGGCAGAATCACCTCCCTCGACCTGCTGGCCACGCTCCTCTTGATGCAGCCCAGGATGCAGTTGGCTTTCTGGGCTGCAAGGGTGCATTGCCCACTAATGTTGAGCCTCTCGTCCACCAGCACTCCCAAGTCCTTCTCCTCAGGGCTGCTCTCGATCCATTCTTCGCCCAGCCTCTATTTGTGCCTGGGATTGGCATGACCCAGGTGCAGGACCTTGCACTTGGCCTGGTTGAACTTGATGAGGTTGGCACGGGCCCACCTCTCCAGCCTGCCCAGGTCCCCCCGGATGGCATCCATCCCTTCCAACATGAAATATATATTTAATGGCCATTCTCCTCTTCCGTGTTCTTTGGAAATATGCATTAGAAAATAAACACTGAAATAGCAGTGGCAGTGATGGTTCATGTAGATAACATTTTTTACTTGCTTTATGAAGCATTATAATACTGAATACACTGAATAATTTAACACATTTAGTAACTTCATGATTGCTAGCAATATAGGTACCCTATGTTCTAATAGAATAATATATATATTTTTATATTAGTTAAGCTCTACTGCAAACACAGAACAGATACATCGCACGAGTTTTATAGCTTTGTAACCTCACTTCATGGATAGTGTTTTAAATAAAAGTCAGTGGTATAAGATGATTTTACGCTCATGCAGTATATACTCGTCTTTGAAATCTGTTTGCCATATTTGTATTAAAATATGCGTGCTTTTCTGTCTGGTGCCTCATATGTCAGTGCCTGAAATGTGTGTGATAAATATTTAGCTACTAGCACCTTTGTTTTTTTTCTGCCATTGTTCCTAATGAATGGAGTGTCATCTTTTGAAACTCAGATAAGTTTTTTAGCTATTGACTTATTCTTCTTGAAGTTTCCTTTCAAATCCCTATTTTGGGAAACTACTATATTAAAATACTTAATTATGATTAGCGGACAGGTGGCCAATAAGTGAGTTCATATTTATTATCACAGAATGGCTGAGGTTGGAAAGAGCCTCCAGAGATCATCTAGTTCCCTCTTCAAATCCCCTCCTCAAATCAGAATCAGTACTATTGTCCAGTTGATTTTTTTAATATCTGCAAAGATGGAGACCGGAGGACCCTCTATGCGCAGGCTCTTCCAGTCTTCAGCCACTCTCATGGTAATCGAAGGCCCAGGCAAGCAGCAAACCTCCCTAGATGAAGGGTCAGGTTCACAAGTGAGGTCCTCTGTCCCCTGCAGCAGGGATTTACACGCTACTATCATTTGCAGTTTCCTGCTGCTGCTTCACAGCTCATGCTCAGCCAGCACAGGTGCTTTATTATCCAGTCTTTTTTCATCTTAAGAACCCTCTGAAGCTTCTGGATTTTGTAGTTAAGAATATATTTGTATCGTGTTTGCAATTGGCTGGGTGTATTCATTTCTCTTACTATAATACCACAGCAGATAAGGAGGCATGCCCCTGTTGGACTGTTAGCAGCACGGAAGAGGGAGGAGCAGCACTGTGAGGTCTGCAGCGTTTATTTGTACACAGATGTCCTGTAAGAGTGGCTGCTCTTTTCTAGGTTGTGCAGCAGCACCTTTGCTTTGAGTAGTATCACTCACTGAATTTGGGTACATAGTGAAGATGTACTGAGGTTGTTCTCAAGCACAGTTTTCTGTGTTTCATTACTGTGCAAATTAGAGCATGAATGGAGATTGGTGTATGCCCAAATCTTAAATCAGCATTGAGGATGGAGATGGCTGAGGTGCTCACCTCAGACTGAGAAATCAGAAAATTGACTGAGTCCAATAATAGAGTTACTTTCATATAAATTGAGAGCTGTGTCTTTCATTAACCTTCACACAGCTTTCTTCCGTCTCTGCCCCCAGTTCTGTGGTCTGAAGTTAATCTAACGTAAGCAGGCAGAGCACTGAGGATTGTCATTTATCGCAGCAAAGTCATGAGTTGGAATTTGGCAAACATCTCTGTGTTGTAGTTATTGATCCTGTGAGTCTTTAAATGGCTTGGTAAAGGCAGAAAAAATATTTGACACCCGGTTTGGCCATGTACAAATGTACATTTAATAGATATAGATAGATGTAACCATCTCTCATAGCCATCTGTCCTGCGGATGTTCTACTGCTGACATCTTTGCTGAATAAAAGCAGAAAGCATGAAGTTAACTAAAATAAATATTACACTACAAGGTGAAACTAGCCAAGGCCTTTGTCCTGCTCCCAGCCAAGTTCCAATAGGACTGACATGTCCTAAGAACAAACCGAAACATTGCAGGGCTGGATTATTGATTTAAATAACTGTCAGCTATGAAATTGGAATCCAAATGTAAATATTTGTAAATAAGAAAAATGGTTATGGATTTTGTTGGAGCCTTTCTCTATTTAATAAAGTTCACCTGAAAGTGTATTAGGTGAGGGAAGTATGAAAGAGAAAAGAAAAGCTACTTTCTGGTGCTTTAAAAACATTTATCTTTTCCTTGATTATGTTATTCTATAACAAAGCAGTAGAAGCTAATTATGCCATATTACAGATTGATCTGAAAGGTCTTGTGCTATCTTTAATTTGTGCTATCTAAATTTACATTAGATAGAAATTTATCCTTCAATATGTCATTTAAAGAAAACAGAAAATATTTTATTTTATTCTGCACAAGGTGTATTTTCAGTATGTAGAATTCTCAATATTCTAAAGCAAGATGGATATCAGCATGCTGTTTGAATTATTAAAACATTTTTAAATATTTTTGACAGCTTTTTCAAAGTAGTTAATTAATATTAATGATAGTTAATAAGTTAATGTGGAGTAGAAAGATATCTAATGACAAAGAACTAAGCTCAGTTGAATTATTTTTTGGCTGCAATGAGTTAGGAACATACCTACAGACGAGTAACTGGGATCCATTGATGGCAGTAATTTGCTTGTTGACTGCACCCTGAAAGATTGAGGTGAAGTACAAAAAAAAGATTACAAGGTGGGTTGCTACACATTAATATGGCTGCTACAGACAGTACAGATACTCTAATGAACACTGGAGGATGTTCATAAATTTCTATTATATTCTAGCAATTGCAGTCAATATCTCCTTGTTTTTAAGTTGAATCTATTTATTTCTAAATATTTATTTTGAGATTTTTGTAAAGTCTATAGAATAAATGTTAGATCAAAATAGAAGATACTTTTCAGAGAAACTTCCTTTGTCAAAAATTATAGGATTGATTTAGCAAGTTAGCAGTCCCCTTTAGGACACTCAAAAAATGTCAGCTCTTATTTTAATTGTTTTTTCTTTTCAGAGAGACAGAGTTCATTTATTTCACAAAATCTCTGCTGACTCTTAGACCTTCAGATTAATGATACTTCCATACTCATAGTAAAACTGTGAAGTGGAAATACTATACTAATCACCATTTTGGCATGTGCTATCCCATCTGGGTACTCTCCTATTGAACCAGAGTAGAGGAGAAAATAAATTATCTGGACACCATCATTCTGTCTCTTATTCTTGTGCTGAAATATATTGATTACTGTGGCTAAATAGAAAACTATAATATTTGTATTTTTTTTTTTAACAGGTTCTCAATTCAAATTGCTGCAACGACAGAGAATTGCCTTCTTACTTTATACCCGTATTTGGCATTTCACCACTCTGATCAACAAATTATCTTGAGAACCAGTAAGCAGTCAACATTCTACCTCTTAAAATTATGTTGTATCCAATAGTATTATCATTTTTTTTCAGTGTGATAACAGGGATGTTGTCATCAAGATAGTATATTTCCTCATTAATTACAAGGGGTTACTGCAATTGGATTTCTAAAGCAGTTTAATAGCTTCTGTTTTCTTGTTGAAAATTAGGAAACTTGGATAAATTATTAGGTAATGTTTATTGAAAAATATTAGACACACTGAAATCTTACAGAATGTTTTGTGAAATTTTTAACGTACAGGTAGAGAAAACAGCCCAAACAATAGAGAATAAATGAATGTAATTAAAATTTTATTGATATAGACTGGTCGTCAATAATTCCTGGGACAACAGTTGGATGTGTTTTGAAGAAAGCAAATGAGAAGAAAGCAAATGAGAAGAATATAATATTACTATAAAATACAATCATTATTTGCCTCTTGGAAATAGTTTTCAGGTTTCTTTAATTACTGTCCTTGAAGGCTGGGGAGCATAGTCATGTTTTAAGGCCTAGCCTGCGGTCAGAGACTAGAAATATTTTTTATCTGCAATGTGCCTCTCTGCCTGCCTCTCTGTCTCTGCTATGTCCTTCTCCTCCAGCCCCATCTCTGCCTGTCTCCTGTCCTCTACCTTTCTACCTGCCTCAATGATGTGTAATTTCTTTATGTGTAGCTGTGCTCTTGGAAAGAGATTAGGATTATTGTATAATTCAGGTTGGAAGGGATCTCTAGAGGTCATCTCGTCCAACCTGCTGCAGGTTCAAATATGGAGTAAATTATTGTATTTCTTATAGTTGTTGGATTCTGATGTATTTTGATGGAATAGACAAGTTTTTCAGTTGGAAAGTGCGGACTGTGGATTCTAAGACTGCATTAACTTAAGATAAGTGTGTTACTTGGACTGTCTAAGAGAAAAGAGAACTTGTGAAGAGTGCTTGCGAAGTTGAAAAAGGGATTAGCCAGAAGACAAGTAATGATTTCTTTTCTTTTCTTTTTTTTTTTTTTAATATAGAAGATAGATATAGGTACCATAGAATTCATGGATCACAGCACAATTAAATGAAGCAGAAAAGGGGAAAAAGTATTCTCTCTTGTAAAGGTGTGAGGTTTTTTTTGTTTGGATGGTTTTGGTTTGGGGTTTTTTTTTTAATGACCAATAGATAATTTTTGCAAACTTGCGTTTTGAAGATGCTTTTTGGTTTCCCTTGAGGATTAAGCAAAAAATGGAGTGATAATTTCCCATTAATAATGGGGTATTCTGTCTTGTATTGATTGCTTATTGTTTTGTTCACACAATCAGTTTTGAAGTAATTACCGCTAAATTCCTATTTTATGTGGTTTTT
The DNA here is from genome assembly GCA_009806455.1 of Tetrax tetrax. Taxonomy (NCBI): domain Eukaryota; kingdom Metazoa; phylum Chordata; class Aves; order Otidiformes; family Otididae; genus Tetrax; species Tetrax tetrax. The sequence continues at coordinate 36,563 of WHYT01017466.1, read as the reverse complement.
GTATAGACTATTTTGATGTGGAGTGCTGTTTAATGTGACCAGATTCTATCTATACAACACGGTGGCTTGGAGAGCTATTCAGGAAGGCTTTGCTTCCATGTATCTGATGCTATGCTCATGTGTTATTTGCTCCAAACCATATGAATAACAATGCTAGCAATCAAAAACTAGAGATAATCACACAGAATTCTTCCTTCTCTTACTGATGTTTACTTCTCTAGAAACTACACTGGGTTCCTCTTCTCTTGTTCTGGAGACTGACATCAGACACAGCTAGCAGAGAGTCGTCTAATCCTATCATAAGCCAACATGAGAATGTCAGAACATATGTTCTGACTGAACTGATGGATTGATAAAGCATACTTTTGAGTTTGGTTTGTAAAATATGTGTTGTTGCCTCTGAAAGAGCTTGCTAATTGTATGCTGAGACTCATTGCAGAGCTGTCATAAAAAAAAAAAAATTGTTCATGACTTAGAATTCTTGAATTAGCACTGTTCTGATAGGTCACCACACTTTGCAGCAAGTGTAGTGACTCATCTTGTAAAACATACGCTTAATGGAAAAAAATCTGAAGGTAATTTTTTTTTTTTTTGTCCCTACTCTAATGACCAAAGTGAGATTCTAATGAGTCAAGTGAGAACTGTTACTTGATTAATTGAAGCATGAAACAGAAAAATATAGAAGCAGATATCCATTTCTAAAATATTAAAGCACAGACAATAAAATATTTTCTCAACTGCAGCTTGAAATTTTATTTTATAGACAGTAAAGACTACAGTAGTGGAGAAGTTGTTCTGCATCCATGTTATACTCCACAATCGCTTTCCCACAGTTCTTCCTCAAGTTTCTCTGATGCAACTACTGACTCTGACTCAACCTATGAAGATTCTCAATCAGGTATAGTGCAACTGTTCACTTTAAACACTTTGAGCCCTTACAACTACTTTTCAGTTTACTGTTTTAAAGAGAGATGTTTCACATTTGTAAGATTTGTCTGAAATGCTTCTGGACGTATAATCAATGAATATTGAGGAGGCTGTCCTTTCCTATGACACATCAGAAATCTGGCCTAGAACACAGAAGCAGAAAACTCTCTTTCCTTTTAGCAGATTGAGTGGAAGGGAAATCAGTCAAAACATCTTAAAAAAAAGAAAATAAAACCAAGATCTAATTTGCAATAACATGTCCGTGGAGGAGTCAGCGGAAAAATAACTACTGAACAAACCTAAGAGACTAATTGCTAAAGAGGGCATTGTTCCTCTAGTCATGGACTAACCAACCATATGTACTCTGTAAATATACTATATTCTACAAAGTTCTAGTTGTACGCTTTGGTTAGACTTCAATATTTTTATTACATTTATGAAGTACAGTATAAAAACAACTGTTAGTGGGGCTCAGTTAAGGTGCTGCTCCATACGAACTAAGAGTAACAGATCTTCTGTAAGGTTGTCAGGTGACTAGTAGCTGAGGCTGTTGATATCTCTCTTCTTTCAGCTGCTAGTTTTCTAACTAGGAAGTTAGAACAGCAGAAGTTACTGCTACTGTTTCATCACTGTTAGGATTCCACTCTTGCAGATCTGCTGATGTTTGTGTGATCATTCTCTAAGGTATTGCCAAGACAAATAGGGATAGTTAAACAGATTAAATAGTAGCTCTTTACCAACATGAATCATTTTTAATGGAATGATGTAAGAAGAGTTCAAAAGAGCAGCTCGGTTTCAGATCTGAAAAGGCAATAACCTCTGGCAAAGGTGGCGGTGACAAGATCGGGAAAATTAATCTTGTCAGTTGGCGGAACTGCACAAACTCAGATCTGTCTGCATTATGATCTTATAAAGGACAAGTCTCTTTCTCCGTATTCTATTGTTTTTTTTCTCCTTAAACCCTAACAAGATTTTTCAAATTCACTAAGGTATTAGTTAGTTTTATTTTTGCATCATTTAATAAGAAATTAAAACTGTATTAAACTGTATTAAAATAGACTATTCCATTCTTGAAGGTTAAAGTTATTTGTGCTATGAAGAAAAGTGTTCTTTGTTTTCTTTGTTATCTTCTATGCAATAACATTTTTGTTGGCGTTGTTAACAACTAGTTACACATAATCTAAGTTTTGATTAGGTCAGAATTTAGGAGAGAGAAGGCCTAACAGACAGTAGAAAAGTCCAAAGGCTTATAGATTGGGATATAGGCTTGGTTATAGCTATATAATACCTGATAAACTGTTTGAACACAAGTCAGTTACTGAGCCATGCGATGTGGCTGGAGTGAAATAGCATTGACTGCCTGGTGAAGCTATACCTACTGGAGCTGTATGTAAGTCTGTTTCTTTAAGACTGCTGTTTGTGGTTTTGTAAGCCATACCTGATTTTTTTTTTTTTTTTTTTTTTTCTTTTTTACACAA
>WHYT01017466.1:2184-34138 GCA_009806455.1 Tetrax tetrax | reverse complement strand
GTGTGTTTAAAAAAAAAAAAGACAAATAAACAAAAATAGAGAATTAAGGAATCTTTCTGAATTTTTTTTTTGTGTGTGTCATTCAGAGTCAGATACTACTTCTGAAAGTGAGAGTGATCAAAAGAGGAGTGAAGTGAGTGAATCTGAGAGTCAAAGTGACGGGAGAGAAAATAAATTTGAATTATCATTTTTTCCTGATGAAGACAAAGAAGAGTACATCTTCTATCAGAAAACCCTAACTGCTGTTAAGAACTGGTTCACTCTATTCGGCTGGTCGAAGGGACAAAATCCTATTTCAATACCATATTCACTAAGACGGTAATTCCTATCTGCTTGGTGCTAACTTATGTCTACCTAATAAAATGTTAATATATATACAAAAGATATGATCTGAGGAATACCAACACACTCTAATGCACAGACGTATATTAAAATTGTAACACCTATGTGCCATTTATATGAAAATGTCATTAAGGTGTTATATTTCATTTTCTAAAATGTATTTCCAAATACGATGCTCTAATATATCATAATGCAGTGTATGTTAAATACACAGTTCAAACCATATGTCACCCTCTTAACTGAAGTTGATTCTCCTCCCAGAATGAACACAGTTCTAGCAATTGTCCTTTCATTTGTGTCATAAATAAGTTTTGTAACACTATGGGTTTTTTTTCCCCCCACGTACTGTGAAGATCAGGAAACAGATGGGAAAGCAAATTTCATAATCAACTGTCTTGCAAACACCCTGTAAATACATCAGTCTTAGTGGCATCACTTAGTTGGTCTTATCTAGCTTCCTTCTAAATAATGAAGAAGCCAATCTCCTGGGACACAAACATTTATAAACATGATAGCAATCAAAGTTATGCTTGGCAGAAAGCAGTGATAAACATAAATGTATTTATTAAATATTTCACATATACTTATTAAATATTCCATGCAGTGAAAAATTATTACGTTATTATGAAAGTTCTGGAAAAAGGAAAAAGTGCTACACTTTTCAACCTTCTTGCTACTGTTTTTACTTTATGGTTTATTAAATTTATCATCGTGGTATATATATAGTGCTAGATAATTTTGTGCATTTAGAAGAATAATATCAGAAGCTTTTTCTTCCTTAGTGATGTGTGTAAAGTCCAGATGACCTCTTCACAGGAAAAAGTTTTTAATCAAAACCTTGACAAAGACACCATGACTGTTTATGACATGGTATTCCATCTGAGTGGGCAGTTGTTGCCAGGTATTACATTGCGCCAGTCATTGCCTCTTGATCCAGTTGAACGGATGTTACATCTCCACTGGCAGCATTCTACATTGCTTGCTTTCCTTAAGTAAGTACATGTATGATAAAATATGTATGCATGCATCTTTACTTTCCACTTTTTTTAATTGATATAGTTCAAACATAATTCCAACTGAACGATATACAGTAGGTTTAGGCTTCCTTTGTACTATATCTTTTGTGATCTATGATTTGTGTATTATAAACTTTATTTTTTACCGAAGTTATCCTCTGCAGTTTACACTAATTGGTATCCTTTGGTAGGGTTATATCCAGCACAGGAATTCCACAGGAAATATGCTTCCTTGATTATGAAAGAAGATGACTCTCAACCTCATTCCTTAGACAGACTCAGTAGACAGTCAGATCAGATTTGTCATTAAAAATCTCACTGTTCCACTCATGCTTTTTGTCCTGTAATTACTGGCTTTAGCAAAAATTTTGTAGACTTTGTAATCTATTAGTCTTTCATATTAATAATATGCCAAGAAATGGAAGCACTACTGCTGCTGAACAGATTTAGCTATTAGCTACCTTCACTGATGATCTTATCTTCTCACATAATACGGAACAAATGTCAAAGATGGTGCAAATCAAAAAAGTTAGTAAAATCTTCTTCATCCTTCTTGACTATTGCTACTTGTGAAACAGAGAAGAAAATTAACTTCAAAAAAAGTCTAATGTCATGGGAACCTTAGAGATCATCAGAAGCCCTGAAACACAGCATCTCTATTGCTTTTTAGCATCCTCACCTAGTGTGCAAGAGGCTGTAAACCCGTTTAAAACCTGTAATTTACATACTGTTCTAAATTCAAGCTTTTCATCTGAGAATAACAGAGAGTGATATAGCTGTATTTGAACCCAGAATGAGACCAATGGATGCTGCTCCAACAACACTGGACCTTTACTTACAACTTTCATCCGTGTAATTTTTATTTTAAAAAAAAGCAGAATAGCATTCTTCTGTGATTCATAGATAATAGAATCATAGAATATTTTGGATTGGAAGGGACCTTTAAATGTCACCTGGTCCAACCCCCCTGCAAGGAGCAGGGACATCAATCAGATCAGGTTGCTCAGAGCCTCATCCAACCTGGACTTGAACGTTTCCAGGGATGGAGCATCCATCACCTCTCTGGGCAACCTGTTCTAGTGTTCCACCACCCTCATTGTAAAAATTTTTTTCCTAATATCTAATCTGAATTTACCTCCTTCTATTTTAAAACCATTGCCTCTCGTCCTATCACAACAGGCCCTACTGAACAATTTCTCCGTTTTTCCTGTAGACCCTCTTTAGGTACTGGAAGGCCACTATCAGGTCTCCCTGGAGCCGCCTCTTTTCCAGGCTGAACAGCCCCAACTCTCTCAGCCTGTCCTCATCGGAGAGGTGCTCCAGTCTGGCAAATGATCTGAAGGAGCCATTGCAGCAGTGACAGAACAATATCTTTGCCTTTCTTCAAGAATGAAGAACAATGCTTACAGACTCCTGCTGTTTTCACAACTTCAATATCTGTTCTAATACTAAATAAAGGGATTGATGGATACATCCCATAGTATCTTAAAGGCTAGAGTCATTAGGCAGTGGACTGATGAAGAATATCTTATCATCATATCCATTGGAAACTCTTACTAATACCACCCAACTTATTCTTCTTCTGAAGGATTACTGCATCCTTCCAGAGAGCAAGACATTGTGCATGTGGTGATATAAAATCACAGAATCGTTTAGGTTGGAAAATAACTTTAAGAGCATTGAGTCCAACCATAAACCGAACACTGCCAAATCCACCAGTAACCCATGTCCTTAAGTCCCACATCTATCCATCTTTTAAATATCTCTAGGGATGGTGCCTCAGCCACTTCCCTGGGCAGCCTGTTTTAATGTTTGATAACCCTTTTGGTGAAGAAATGTTTCCTAATATCCATTCCAAACCTCCTCTAGTGCAACTTCAGGCCATTTCCTCTCGTCCTATCATTTGTTAGTAGGAAAAGAGACTGATCTTCTTTCAGGCAGTTGTAGAGAGTGATAAGGTCAGCCCCGAGCCTCCTTTTCTCCAGACTGAACAACCCCAGTTCCCTCAGCTGCTCTAGATCCTTCACCAGCTTCACTGCTTTTCTTTGGACACGCTCCAGCACCTCAGTGTGTTTCTTGTAATGAAGGGCCCAAAACTGAACACGTTATGGTATGATGATATGATTCTGAATGGTTGTCTAAGTAGATTCAGGAGATGTTCTTATTTATCTTATTGGCATATTGATATTTTTCTGAGGTCAGAGTGTCGAAAAACTTTAGTTCCAATCCAAGGAAAATCCTTTCTGTTACCTTAGCTCTACTGTTAAGCTGATGCTCTGCTAGGAGAGCAGTCAGGAATAACTTCAAGACATGCTTCCTCTTTTGAATCCTGTTACCCTTGTTAACAGTTAAGTTTCATTAATCCTCGTATAGGTAGCAGAATTGATCCTTCTCAGTTCCTATCAAGAGAGATACAAGTGTCTAACTGCTTTTCAAGAGTGGAGCTGATAAGCCTTTCAGAGCCTTTCACCCTTCAGTATGGGATTTTACAGCCCTACCTCAAAATAATAGAGACTTTAATTTTGGTCTTTTAAGACTGATATTTCTTTTATCTAGCTTAAAATGTTTTAATATCTCTTCTATAACTCAGCATTTGATGGATGAGGTCAGTATGAAGGAACCAAAATAACATAATTTCTCACTGAATGACAGTGACACCTGCTATCAGTCATCCTCCAAGTTTCAGCATGCCACCCAATATCTTTGAGTATACTAGAAAGCCTTCTTGGCTGTTATCAGTTCTGCGAAACACTTATTTTCTTCACTCTGATTGTGTCAGGTACTTTGGGCAGACAAGATAAGTTCTAGCATGTTTTGAATTTGGATAGAGTGGTGTGTATGCTGTGAAGCTTGGAAGTATACTTTTTAATATGACTCAGTTTACTGAGTTGTCACACCTGAGAGAGAGATTCTCTCTATATCTTATTTACCTCAAGTTTATTTGTTGTAAAATAGAAATAAAAACATTTATTCATAACATTGAAAATGAACAACGCAAGTGGAAATATTTCTTCAAGATATAGGTGAAGAAATGAAAGAATGTCATCAATCTACTTAGATTAAGATTATACCAGAAAAGTCTTCCAAAATACTTCATTTTGTTTATATTCTAGCAGCTCTGGCAAGGAGGCAGTCAGGTTTCTGTCCTTTGGTGTACCTTATGCTTGAAATTACCCCTAATAAAGTCTGTTCAGGAGCTTCCATCACGATATTAATTCACAGAAGTTTCCTTAAAGAGTTTTCATGGGATACTTTTGGAGCACTCTTAGATAGGGTCAAAATTGTCTTCTGGTGGAGCCTGATGGCTCTTATGTCCAGTATTCCCATTGAGACTTTCCAGGGAATCTAGGCATCTTGAAACTAGCCACATCATGTTAGTCGCATACTTTAAAATGAAGATGAGTTTTGGTGTAAGTGGATGCCAACCCCTTTTGCTAAGCATAGCAAGTGTTTCCAAAGTGGGTTTTTTTGAGCAATTTGGAAAGCTATTTAATAGCTAAACTTTAATAAAAGCATTTAATACTGCATTTTGTCTGTTAACTCACTGATGTATTCAGAGCAAAATTGAAACAGGTCAAGGCAAAGTTCAGTGCCTCTGTACACAGTTACATTGATGACTGATGATTGATGAGGTCTGATGATTGGAAATGAAGTAGTAATCCATAACTACACTAGTAAAATGATAGAGGTTGCCATTGAAAAGCAGTTCTAGCTGAACTCCTGTGCTTATATGTATTTGATGCTAGATGATTAAATTGATGCTTACTATGCACTTAGCATTATCACATTGTTAGTTTCTGCCTCTTATTTTGTGTGAATCCTATCAGATTTCTTAATTGTTCCTGATTTATGGATATTATTTTCCTATTTGTGCATTTTAGGATTCCTAGGATATTTGCATTTCTTCACAGGTTGTTATTTAAGAGTAAGATAAAGATCTTTACTATGATGACACATAACATTGTTATGTAGCTTTTCTGAAAATGAAAACTGTAGGTTACACCTATTCCCATATATCTACCAAGTAAAAACATTTAAAGAAAGATAGGACACCTGAAATGATAATGTTGTATAGCTTCCTTCTTTTATCCTTTGGGAAGAACTGAAGTTTTAAAGAGACTTCATGGGACAAAGTCTGTGACTTAATGGAAAACAGGAATTTCAGATATTGTGAGTTTTAGAACCAGACTAATAACTTTATGCTATTTGGGTACTTGATTAAAATAGTTGTGTTTTGAAAAACATGCTAGATAATTGTATGAAACATGAAATTTCAATAATCTGAGAACATAATGTCACTATGTAAAATATGGAGACAAAAAAATGTGCTGTTACCAGCAAAGTAAAATTCTGTAGGACGAGAAATAAGTTGTCATTATTCTAATTTCAAACTGTGGTCTATGACTTTTAATGTACTAAGTAAGTTGGATTTGGACTGTATGGTACCGGAAAAGGATGATCACTTCATTTGAATGACAGACTGGTTATATAATGAGAAAAGTTCATCTGATTATTATTCACATTAGCCATGTTAAAAAGACAGAGAACAATGTAAATCTAAATACACTATTATAAGCGTCCTGACCTAAAAGTCAAGAAACTTTTCTGCTCCCCTGAGAAAAATAAACTTGATAATTCTTCATTATTTTCCCCTATTTCCAGCAATATTTGTTTAAACTGTGTCATTTGAAATAAAAAAAAACCAGTCTTTCTTCACTTGGGAGTTAACTTCTTTTGATATTCAGTCTAAGGAAGTTGCCTTTTGTTACTGCAATTACTTTTCCTATTGCATTTATTAGCAGACAGCTAAAAGCATTATCAAGTTTTACTTCTACTAATGTTATGTAACACTGGTCCTTTGACTTTCACATGGAAATGGGTATTATGTGTTTTGATGCTTTTTGATATTAGACATCTCTTATGAAGCAGCAATTCTCATAAAGAAGCCAGTCTGTCCAGAGTTGTACGTGCTTTTACCATTTAGTTGTAGGCATAGAAATCGAGCATCAACTTCATAAATAGAAACTATCTAAAACAGTTAATGGAACTGAATTATTAGTCCGAAGTGTACTCAGAACTCAGAAAATTTACACATAGGTTGAACAAGTTGAAAAACTTGGACTGCTCTTAGAAACAATTATCTTGCTTACTTATTAACTTTTCCTACTTTATGATTTCAGAAGCCAAGGAGCATGTCTTCCTCATGTTATGCCAGAATTTCTGCTTGAACCTGATGATTATAAGAAATGGATTGAAGTGCAAACTGTACTGAAGGTAGGTTTGGGGGTGGGGTTTTTTTTGTGTTTTTGTTTTGTTGCATTTTTTTCTTGTCTTTTTAAACAAAGACTGTATGCTTATAGTGTCAGTCCTTTGAAGACTAATGGAAGTCCTCTGTGGACCATGAGTATTCCTACTGTGGTGACTGTTTTGGATTGCATAAATCCAAGCACGTGCATGGGATTGAGGAGAAATTTAAACTAACACCAACATTTACACCCGCCTCCCCTGGTTTTTCTCTTCCATTCCTTCCAATATCAGTAATACCTGTGATTAATTTCAAACAGATATATTTTCTCAAAGTAGAATTAATTTTATTGCCTTCTACTGATTTTACAATTTAAAACAAATATCTTATGTGTTACCTCTTTGTCCTGATTGCTGCTTTCAACTGTGTTGTGCTTCTCATTCCTGAGTGGCAAACTGTAAATGGTTCTAACTCTGATCACTGTTGCACTACAGTAGAAGTTATCAGTCATTTATGCCATTGATTCATTATTGTCCTTTTGTGAATTTCCTATCCAAACTGCTGAAATGAATGTTGGAAATAAATCCTATTCCTTTATCTGAAGGGTCGCATGGCTGAGTTGAAAAAAGGAGATGTGAAAAATTCAGACATACTTAGTGACAAGCATTTATTCATTCTGGAGGACAGAATATTTGAGAAAATGAGCAAACGAGCTTGGACAGATGTGCTACTGCAGGTGTACAAGGTAAATTGCAGATACATTTACTGCTTAAATTCTGAAGAACTGATGGCAAAAAACCTTTTTTTTAAACAAGATCTGTGGCATATTCAAGGTTTGTTTTTTTTTTTTCCCAAACAGATTTTTAAAATGAAATACTTTTAAGCATTTTATTTCTCTCTAACACAGAAGAAAAGAAATGAATGAGAACATTTTCATTTTCTTAGTTCTGAAACTTTTGCAGTGTCTTATTATATTTCAATTAGGAAATACTATGTTAGAACAGTGTACATTTTGTATTATTAAACGTTACAGAAATCTTTCCTTACAAATAAAGAAAACCCTTCCATGCTTTTTTATTACCCTGGTTAGAAACACTTTTCACTAGATGTACATAGTTGACTAGACATATACTCAAGCATGGTATTTATTATTTTATCTTAGAATGGAATTTTTAAACAGGTAAGCATTTTTATAATACCTATTCCTTTTAAGATATAATGAACTTGGTCAGTATAGACTGTTCAGCTAGAAGAAAAGAAGATTCAAGAGGGATCTTATTAATGCATGTAAATAACTGATGGGAGGATGTGAAGAAGACAGCACTAGACTCTTTTCAGTGACATGGTAAGAAGCAGTAGGCATAAACTGAAATACAGAAAATCCCATTTAAACATAAGAAACTTTTTTACTGTGAGGATGGTCACACAGTGGAACAGGTTGTCCCTGCTCCTTGCAGGGGGGTTGGACTAGATCACCTTTGAAGGTCCCTTCCAACCCTAACCATTCTATGATTCTATTCATAGCTACATGACAGACAAGCACAGAGCAGAGAAAACCAAAAATTCCTAAAATGCCTGTGTGGGTTTTTTTTTGTTGTTTTTTTTGAGGTTTTTTTTTTTTTTTTTCTGATTAGATGAAGTTCTAAAAAATAGGCAACTTGAAATGGCTTGATTCAATCAGGTATTTTATTGGATTTATGTGGCAAAGTTTTGGTAACAAGGGGCTGCAGGGGTGTCTTCTGTGAAAAAATGCCAGAAGCTACCCCCAGGTCTGACACAGCCAGTGCCAATGGACTCCAAGATGGACCTGCCACTGGCCAGAGATTAGCCAATCAGCAATAGTGTAACATCTCTGTGATAACGTACTTAAGAAGGGAAAAAAACTACTGTGCAACAGCAGTAGAGAGGAGTGAGAAGATGTGAGAGAAACAGCTGCGCAAACACCAATGTCAGTGAAGAAAGAGGATGAGGAGGTGTTCTAGCTGCGAGAGCAGAGATTCCCCTGCAGCCATTGGTGAAGACCATGGTGACGCAGCCCATGGAGGTCCACTATGAGCAGATGTCTACCCTGCAGCCCATGCCAGAGCAGTAGATGTGCCCAAAGGATGTTGTAACCCTGTGGAAAGCCAGTGCTGGAGAAGGCTCCTGGCAGGACCTGTAACCCCCTGGAGAGAGGAGCCCACGCTGGAGCAGATTTGGTGGCTGGACCTGTGACTTTTTCGGGGATCTATGCTGGAGCAGTATGTTCCTGAAGGACTGCACTTCATGGAAAGGACCCATGCTGGAGCATTTTGTGAAGAACTGCAGCCTGTGGGAAGGACCCATGTTGGAGAAGGTTGTGGAGAACTGTCTCCCACGGGAGGGACCTCATGCTGGAGCAGAGGAAGAGTGTGAGGAGGAAGGAGCAGCAGAGACAATGTGCAATAAACTGACAGCAACTCCCATTCCCCATCCCCCTGTGCTGCTTGGGGAGGAGAACCTAGAGAAACTGGGAGTGAAGTTGAGCCCAGGAAGAAGAGAGAGGTGGTGGGAGGAGTGTTTTAAGATTGTTCTTATTTCTCATTATCCTACTCTGGTTTAGATGGGTGATAAATTTAATTAATTTCCTCAAGTCGACTCTGTTTTGCCCATGGTGGTAATTACTGAGTGATTTCCCTGTCCTTATCTCAACCAATGAGCCTTTTGTCTTATTCTCATCTCGCTGTCCAGTTGAGGACTGGGAGTGATAGAGTGGCATGGTGGGCACTTGGCAGCCAGCCAAGGTCAATTCACACAGCTATATTGGGAAATATCCTTTAAACATTCACACATATATGATAAAAAACTTTCAGCTATTAAAAGTTATGGCTTTTGTTTTGACAAGATATTATTGATGTCTAGCTAAAAGAGAAGTTAACTTCAGTTTTGATCAAATTATTGATTATTGCAATTTGCCACTGCAGAAAATTTCTAGTACTTCTTACAGTAACAGTTTTAAAGACATCTTCAACCTAAAAATAAAAAATAAATTTTTTATTTGATAATTTCTCTAGTGTATCATTAACTTTATTTTTTGGATTGTGCAATCTTTTAAAATAAAATTTCTAGCCCTTCCAATATCTGAGAGCAATGCATCATTATGAATTTACACTAATGTAGGTGTGGGCTAGTACTGAATGAACATGTCTCAGATGGTGGGGCAAACTAGGTTTTCCTGGCTACATTTTTCTGCCTCTTTCCTTATGCTAGAACTAGTGGAGTAGGATGGTGCCTCCAAATAGGTCTTTCATCTCTTTGACTGTTGATGTAAACACAAGAATGGGCCAGAACACATGGTTGCTGGAGATATACAAAAGTTCAGGTTTAGATCAGCTTAAACCTATTGTGGGGATGTGCTCTTCCTCATTCTAGTTCCATTTCATGCATGAGAAACATGTTTCAGCTTCTCATTCATTGTTCCTTTATCTTTCCATTCTATGATTCTATGATTTTTACAGCCTTATAGTATCATGTTCATCTTCTTTGTCTCTCCTGCTAATGTCTCAGAAATTATACATCTCTGCTTTACTTTTTTGTTGCAGCCTTATGCAGTTTGGCTAACATGGTATTCAATTCAAAATAATAAAGCATAACCAGAACTCTTAAGGTAACATGGCTTTACATTTGAACAAGTCAATTAACATTCAAAGTCCTGTTCTCTTTTCCATACCCTTTTGTTCAAACCCATTTTGTGACTGCTGCTGAACAAGCCTTATTTATTTAGTTAAATTTGTAAAGAAGCTATCAGAACAATAGTGAAAAACAGGATATGAACTGTCATGACAGAAAGATTGGTTTATTTAAAAATATTTGGGCTAGTGTTGAAATATTCTGAAGTTAAGAGAATGTTTCATATCTTAAAAGCAGTTTCATTAAAATGAATGTATAGACAAGCCTTTTTGTGATTACGATAGCCTGATTTCAAGCCAGGCAACATGAAACAGAATCCTTTCTGAAAGGATAGAACCTGTGGAGAATAAAAGGAGAAGTTCATAAATCATGAAGATATAATTTTAGTTTTCTTTTCGAGCAAGGGCTAAAATACTGACGGTATTCTACAAATCTTGAAAGTCTATGCTGATAGAAACACATGGACACTGGCAGCAGAAGTGATAATTTAGCCCTTGGGTCAAGCCAGATTTTCAATACAGACAATTTATCTTCAGTGAAGGAGGGTTGCTCCTGGCAGAGATTCCTTTGCAGCCTGTGGTGGAGACCGTGATGAGGCAGGCTGTCCCCGTGCAGCCCATGGCCCCACGGAGGAGCAGAGATCCACCTGCAGCCCGTGGAGGGCCTCACGTCAGGGCAGGGGGATGCCTTTCCAGAGGGACAGCCATTCCAGAGGGACTGCACCCTGTGGAAGAATGACCCATGCTGGAGCAGTTCATGAAGGACTGTAGCCCATGAGGGGAACTTAACACTGGAGCAGGGGAGGAATGTGAAGGAATTCTTCCCCTGAGGAGGAAGGAGCAGTGGAAAAGAAATATGTGATGAATATAACCCCCACTCCCTGTTCCCCCCTGTGCCGCTTGGGGCAGAGGGAAGGAGGTAGAGATAATTGAACATAAAGTTAAGCCTGGGAAGAGGGAGGGGTAGGGGGAAGTTGTTTTGTTCTCTTTCTCATTATCCTGCTTTGATTTTAATAATAAATAAATAGTTTTCCACAGGTTAAGTCTGATTTGCCCATAATGATAACTTTAACGATCTCTTCCCGTCCTTATCTCAAACCTCGAGCCTTTCTTTCTTCTATTATCTCTCCCTATTCCCTTGAAGGTTGGGGGGAGTGAGAGAGAGACTGCGAGCCAGAGGTTGGTCCTGAGGGGGGCTAGACTATGAAAATTTGCTTGAGTTTTTTGCTGTTGTTTTCTTCAGATTTGTATCTGAGGATGCTGATATCAAAGTTTGAGATTTCTTTTTCTTTTAAGATAGTTCTATGCAAATGAATAAAGTGCCATGGAGAAAAATCCAAATATTTAAATTAAGTTAGCTCAGCCATCTCTGCTTGGAACTAGCTGATGCTGAACTGAAATGCTTCAGGGTTTAAAAAGGAATTTCAAAGTGACTCAAGTTCTTTTGGTTTTTTTTTTTTTTTAATTGTAATTAAATATGGGTGCTATAGTTTGGATCTCGTGTACATTAATAGTTAACTAGGAACTCCATTGGTGACTGGCCGCTAGCCTGATGACATTTTGTCCAGAAGAATACTATGAGTGATAGTATCAAAAGCTTTGCTAAAATCCAAATCCACCACATCTGCTGGCTTCCCTTGGTCAACTGGATGGGTGACCTTGTCATAAAAATAAATGACATTGGTTATGCAGGACTTCCCTGTTGTGAACCCATGCTGGCTGTGACCAATGACTGCATTGTCTTTCAAGTGTTTTTCAATAACTCACAGAATAGTCTTCTCCCTAATTTTACCAGGCACTGAAGTGACACTGACAGGCCTGTAATTACCAGGTCTTCCTTCTTACACTTCTTGAAAACGAGGACGAGATTTGCCAGTTTCCAGTTGACCAGGACCTCTCCAGACTCCCAAGACCATTTGGAAGCTTCAGTTTGCATTTTGTTTAAGGATGCAAAGGAATACTCTAAAACCCCAGCAAATCTATTTTCTTGTGTGTTATACATTTAAGCTAATGTGTAATCTCTTAAACCTTTTCTGAATTAGAAAAACTTTTGAGTTCGAAATGGGTTTTTTTTTATCATTCAGCTTAAAATTGTTCTTTTTACAGTTTGTGCTTAAAAACATTTTTTTCTAATTTCAGGTGTTTGTTCTTCCATGTGTTTCTTCACGTAATATCAGTGATCTGTTCAGCACACAGGACATGCCAAGAATAAATTCAGAACCTTTATCCAGTAATATATATTCTTCATATGAACGAACCATCCTCACTTGGTTGAATAAACATTATGAGAAGAATCGAAAAACCGTATGGAAAGATTGTCAACAAGGTGAAATAATTCTTTTGCTATACTTTTCTAATACTCCTTTTGCAGACCTTAAAAATTGTTATTCATAGCGATATCATGACAACTTGCCACTGAATGTACTTTCTGGGGGAGAAGTTATTGCCTATCCATACATACTTCCCTGCGTTTCTGTGTTCCAAGATCAGCATCTTTTAACTTGCACTGCTCATGAAATATTTTCTGTGTTCTGTGTGTTCTTATAGTTTCTAACTAGGCATAAAGGGTGAAGTGTGATGAACCTTCTCAGTTTCTTTTTTCCATTAACGATCTCAGGAAGGAAGTGCTAACAACAATCACTTTCTCTTCATTTTCCTGTCCATAGTCACATGCACATGCAATTTTTAGAATTTGTGCTTATAGTGGTGTGTTTGATAGCTAGCTTTTCAGAATTTTTAGAATAAGTTTTGTTTTGCCTTTACTCTAATGCCATTTAGGAAGGTAATGGAGACAAACGTTGCAGATTATAAGTCTTGCCTTATTTGCATGGACAATTTGATGCCTCATGATTGCTCGAGTGAGGTTAGACAAAATGACCTGTGCCGTTTAAGACTGACCTAGGCATTTCTTGTATTCAAATCTGATAAACTGTTGAACCAGCAATAATTATTACTTCTATTTTCTTATGTGATATCTATTTTGCTTCTTGACCCTAACTTCATTATCTCTCAGCATTTTGGATGGGTATTTAACATCAAGAAAGGGCAGTCTGATGCTGATGAGGGAAAAACTCAAGAAAAATGGCTCATAAGCCGCATATGGAAAAGACTGGCTAGTGTCATTTTTACCTTGAGTGATTTCTGACCTCTCTGAATTATGGATAATCTATTTGCATGTCATTTTCCATAAAGCTTATTTGGGCATATTCTCTACCTTGCATATGCTTTGAATAACTCACTGCTTTTCTCATTTTATCTGTACAGAAGCAAATTATACTAGATATTCTCAAATGTGTTGAATAATTCTGCTGATAAGATTGAAAGGTCAGTATATACCCTGCATCCAATAGAAATAGATTTCTAGCTGTCAACTCATAGTTTGGATCTGATCTTATGATTAACTCAGGGAGCTTCCCTAGCTAAAGTAACATGCCCTAGAGTAAGTAAGTGGATTTGCAATGTATTATTTTCTTATTACTTGTGTCTAGTGGCTGCTTTAGTGGAACTGTCTTACAGTCACAAGCACTCTGCTCTGTTGGCTGTTATCTGAGTCCTGTGTATAGATGACAACTTGCAGACAGAATGGCTAGCTACCTGACCAGTGTTGTGGTTGACCATAAATGCTTCATATATATATTCCTTAATGCCACTGTCTGCTCCCTTTATTGCAGACTCTAGTAATACTTAGATGTCAGAGTGAGTCTAGGGGAGGGCCACAAAGATGATCAGAGGGCTGGAGCACCCCTCCTATGAGGACAGGCTGAGAGAGTTGGGGCTGTTCAGCCTGGAGAAGAGGAGGCTCCAGCGAGGCCTTATAGTGGCCTTTAGGTACCTAAAGGGGGCCTACAAGAAAGATGGGGAGAAATTTTTCAGTAGGGCCTGTTGTGATAGGACAAGGGGTAATGGTTTTAGAATAGAGGGAGGTAGATTCAGACTTGATATAAGGAAGACATTTTTTACAGTGAGGGTGGTGAAACACTGGCACAGGTTGCCCAGAGAGGTGGTGGATGCCCCATCCCTGGAAACGTTCAAGACCAGGTTGGATGAGGCTCTGAGAAACCTGATCTGATTGGAGATGTCTCTGCTCCTTGCAGGGGGGTTGGACCAGATGACCTTTGAAGGTCTGTTCCTGCCCAAACCATTTTATGATTCTATGTTGAGGTATAGCTACCCTTGTCCTGGCCTCTGGGAACCTGGTGGGGAGAATATGAACTTCAAAATGCATCTTATCTAACATTATAAAATTTTACTTGAGTTATAAAGATGAGTGGAGTGAATCAGAACTATAAAGCACAGATCTAGTGGAAGTGGACAAAATCCCCAGTCTCAGTGCAAGTGGAATGTCTACTGAGGATGCGTTTTAAGGAGCCAACTACTGAAAGTGCTGTTTTAGTTACTTAAGAGTGTGCAATAAATTAGAATATTAAAACGAGTTTAGCTTTTTAATAAGTTGTCATGTAGTTATCAGCAATTGTAAAGTATTTTTTTTACAACTATTTAGTTTTTGCCCCCAAAAATTGGCACCCAAAAGAACAATTTAGTTACAATATTGGGCTTCTTAGGAAACAATAACTTCTATTAAATCATGCTAATAAGAGTGGTAAGTCAGTAGGTTAATATATTCATTTGTGCAGACCTGGCTGCAGATTTGACTCTGGGTCACAGGTGAAGATGAATTTTGTGGTTACTGCCAGGGGGCATTTGTCTGGATTACAGTTCTTTCTTACAGCTTCACTTAATTATACTTTTTTGCCTTCAGAGAAGTGCAAGATTGAAACGAGAAGGCAGAGATTATATATGGTTTCTGTATGTGGGAAGTTACAGATATTGCCTTGCTATATTGATTCGTATATAGCTTTTTCGGTTCATGAGATGACAGAAGTAGCTTGGTGTATGCACATGAGCATGCCCTTTTCTTTTGCTTCATTTCAATTTCTCTCACAAAACTACCTAAATGAGCATTGCTAAAGTTACAATAATTTTTTAAAAAAGAGAAGATGTTGACAAACTGTGGAATTCATAGTCTTAATCTTATACCTCTGCATTATAAAAGTTCTTGACTGTGGTGACTTTATACTGTTCTGTTCCACAGATGACCTGCATCAATATCTCTTTGAATCCTCTTTTTTAGCCTTCACTTTCCTCTTTCTTTTTTATTTTTACTGCCTCAAAATGAACTGGTATCTATTATTGTGCTGTTCTTTCTGCTAAATGGGGCAGAGGATCTGATGACAAAGGACACAGAAAAGACTGAGGTACTCCATGTTTTCGCCTTGGTCTTTACTGGTAAGACTGGCACTGAGCAATCCCAGGCCCTTGAGGTGAGTGGGAAAGTCTGGAGCAAGGAAGACTTAGCCTTGGTGGAGGTGGATCAGATTAGGGAATACTTAAACAAATTGGACAGACACAAGTCTGTAGGATCTAATGGGGTGCCCCAACAAGTTCTGAGGGAGCTGGCTGATGTCATTGTGAGGCCACACTGAGTAATCTTGGAAAAGTCAGGACAATCAGGGGAAGTTTGGAAGAGCTTTGGAAGACAGCAAATGTCATTCTTATCTGGAAGGAGGATCAAGGGAGCAGCAGGCCGGTGAGCTTCATCTTGTTTCTTGGGATGGTGGTGGAGTGCATAATCTTGGAAACCATTTCCAAACATATGAAGGACAACAAATTGTTTGGGAGTAGTCAGCATGAATTTACAAAGGGGAAATCATGCTTAACCAACCTGATTGCTTGCCACAATGAGATGACTAGCTCAGTGGACAGGTGGCGAGCAGTGGATGTTTTTTATCTCAACCTTGGTGAGGCTTTCAACAGCCTCCTGTAGCATCCTCATAAACAAGCTGATGAAATACAGACTAGATAAGACGACAGGGAGGTGGACTGAAATTAGGCTGAACTGCGAGGCTTAATGGGTTATGGTCAGTGGCACAAAGGCCACTTGGAGGCTGGTCAGCAGTAATGTACCTCAGGGGTCATTAGACCGAATTTGGTTTTTATGATTGTACACTGGACAAGAACTTCTATATCTCAGCAGATTTAATATTCTGATATACCATTGGGCTTTTACATTTTATGATGTTAAGGCTAATCGTCAAACTTATACTTAGATATTGTGGCATTTTAAATCATGTTAGCCTTAAATTAATCATTTAAACAGGCTTTTTCAGAGGAACAGTTAAAAGTGTCATAAGGAAAAATGTCAGTCAAAGTACAGTAAATGTGCTTACAACCCAACTGAAAGTCCTATATATCCTCAATTTTTATGAGTTTTTGTTGTTATTATTTACTTAATACCAATACTTTTAAGAGAAGGATTAGTTATTTTATTCTTGCTACAGTCCAGATCAGAGAGCAATTACTACTTTTTGCTTAACATTTATGTGCCTGCACACCTGTCGCTCCAGCCAGCAAGTCGGTTTTGTCGGGGGCCCTGCTGAAGTGTCTCTATACCAACGCACAGGAAGAACTGGAGATGTGTGCACAAGAGCAGGGCTACGACCTTGTTGGCATCACGGAGACGTGGTGGGATGACTCTTACGACTGGAGCGTCAACATGGAGGGGTACAGGCTTTTTAGAAAAGACAGGCAGGGAAGACGAGGAGGGGGTGTCACTCTCTATGTCAGCAACTGGCTGGAGTGTGTGGAGCTCCGCCTGTGGATGGGGGAGGAGCTGACAGAGAGCTTATGGGTCAAGATCAGAGGACAGGGACGGACAGGGGATGTTACGGTGGGGGTCTGTTACAGGCTGCCTGGCCAGGAAGACAGAGCGGATGAGGCGCTCTATAGCCAGATAGGAGCAGCCTCACGGCGGTCACAAGCCCTGGTCCTCATGGGGGACTTCAACCACCCTGACATCTGTTGGAGAGACAACACGGCAGGGCACAGGCAGTCCAGGAGGTTCCTGGAATGCGTGGATGATAACTTCCTCCTGCAGGCAATAGAGGAGCCGACAAGGAGGGGTGCCATGCTGGACCTCGTGCTCACCAACAGGGAGGGGCTGGTGGGGGACGTGAAACTGACGGACAGCCTTGGCTGCAGTGACCATGACGCGGTGGAGTTCAAGATCCACGGGGCGGCGAGGAAACTGCACAGCAAGCTCTCTGCCCTAGATTTCAGGAAGGCGGACTTCAGTCTCTTCAGGGACCTCATGGGCAAAGTGCCGTGGGAGGCGGCCCTGGAGGGAAGAGGGGCCCAGGAAAGTTGGTCCATATTTAAGGAGCACCTCCTCCAAGCTCAGAAGACGTGCATCCCGATGAAGAAGAAGTCGGGCAAAAAGGCCAGGAGGCCAGCGTGGATGAGCAAGGAGCTCCTGGACCAACTGAAAGTAAAGAAGGAAGCCTATAGAGGGTGGAAGCAGGGGACAGGTAGCCTGGGAGGACTACCGAGTGGCTGTGCGAATGGCCAGGGATCGGGTGAGGAAGGCTAAAGCCTTGACGGAATTGAATCTGGCCAGGGATATAAAAAGTAACAGGAAAAGCTTTTACAGGTATGTAGGGGACAAAAGAAAATCCAAGGAGAATGTAGGCCCCCTCCGGAAGGTAAGGGGTGTCGTGGTTACCCGGGATGTGGAGAAGGCTGAGGTACTCAATGACTTTTTTGCCTCAGTCTTCACTAATAAGGGCTCTTGTCTCCCCACCCAAGCTGTAGAAGGCACAGGCAGGGACTGTGAGGATGAAGAACCGCCCACGGTGCTCGAAAAGCAGGTACGGGACCATCTAAGGAACTTGAAGGTGCACAAGTCCATGCGGCCTGATGAGATGCATCCACGCGTCCTGAGGGAACTGGCGGATGAAGTTGCCAAGCCACTGGCCATCATATTTGAGAAATCGTGGCGGTCTGGTGAGGTCCCGAATGACTGGAAGAGAGGGAACATAACCCCCATTTTCAAAAAGGGGTGTAAGGAAGACACGGGCAACTACAGGCCGGTCAGCCTCACCTCCATGCCTGGCAAGGTCATGGAGCAGATTCTCCTGGAAACCATGCTAAGGCACATGGAGAGCAAGGAGGTGGTTGGTGACAGGCAACATGGCTTCACCAAGGGCAGATCGTGCCTGACCAATTTGGTGGCCTTCTATGACGGGGTAACAGCATCGGTGGACAAGGGACGGGCAACTGATATCATCTACCTGGACTTGTGCAAGGCATTTGACAGTGTCCCACACAACATCCTTCTCTCTGAACTAGAGAGGCATGGGTTCGATGGATGGACCACTTGGTGGATAAGGAGTTGGCTGGATGACCGCACTCAGAGAGTGGTGGTCTACGGCTCAATGTCCAAGTGGAGACTGGTCACCAGTGGCGTCCCTCAGGGGTCCGTGTTGGGCCCGGCCCTGTTCAACATCTTTGTCGGCGATATGGGCAGTGGCATAGAGTGCACCCTCAGCAAGTTCGCCGATGACACCAAGCTGTGTGGTGCCGTCGACACGCTGGAAGGGAGGGATGCCATCCAGAGGGACCTGGACAGGCTGGAGAGGTGGGCCCATGCCAACCTCATGAAGTTCAACCAGGCCAAGTGCAAGGTCCTGCATCTGGGTCATGCCAATCCCAGGCACAAATACAGGCTGGGTGGTGAATGGATCGAGAGCAGCCCTGAGGAGAAGGACTTGGGAGTGCTGGTGGACGAGAGGCTCAACATGAGCGGGCAATGCGCCCTTGCGGCCCAGAAGGCCAACCGCATTCTGGGCTGCATCAAGAGGAGCGTGGCCAGCAGGTCGAGGGAGGTGATTCTCCCCCTCTACTCTGCCCTGGTGAGACCCCACCTGGAGTACTGTGTCCAGCTCTGGAGCCCCCAACATAAGAAGGACATGGACCAGTTGGAGAGGGTCCAGAGGAGGCCACGAAGATGATCAGAGGGCTGGAGCACCTCTCCTATGAGGACAGGCTGAGAGAGTTGGGGCTGTTCAGCCTGGAGAAGGGGAGGCTCCGGGGAGACCTGATAGCAGTCTTCCAGTACTTCAAGGGGGCCTACAAGAAAGATGGGGAGAAGCTGTTCAGTAGGGCCTGTTGTGATAGGACAAGGGGTAATGGGTTTAACTTAGAAGGAGGTAGGTTTAAATTAGATATTAGAAAAAATTTATTTACAATGCGAGTTGTAGAGCACTGGAACAGGTTGCCCAGAGAGGTGGTGGATGCCCCATCCCTGGAAACGTTCAAGGCCAGGCTGGATGAGGCTCTGAGCAACCTGATCTATTCAGGGATGTCCCTGCTTCTTGCAGGGGGTTTGGACTAGATGACCTTTGAAGGTCCCTTCCAACTCTAACCGTTCTGTGATTCTATGGTTCTATGACATTCTGCTACCAATTGGCTCAGCCTTGGCCAGCAGTGGGTCCGCCCTAGGCCTGGCCAAGTCCACTGGAGAAAGGGGAGCAACTTCTAGCAGTTTCTTACAGAAGCTACCACCTTAGGCCCCCGCTCACTAACCAAAACCACAACAGTTAATAAAAGCAAAACTTGAAAAAAACCCCACAGTAAAACACAGATAAAGGGAGAAAGAGAACAGAAACAATCCATTTAAATCTTGTGTGCAAAGACTAAACAGTACCTTATATGTACTGGACAGATATTTGCCTAGATTTACAAAAATCTCTGATAAAGTATATTCTATGGTTCACTTTAGACAATACTTTCCAGTACTTTCCACTCATTTGTATTTGAAAGATTTTCCTATGGTCTACCCTAACCCAAAATTTCCCCTTCTAGATTTTAAGTCCATCCTTCTAACATGTGGCGTGCAATGGATCTTCTTTGCTTTTCTAATAACTTTCTACATATTAACAAATTATTATGTTCTGCTTCATTTACTCCTTCTCCCCTCTCTTGGCAGAACAATTAAATTATCTCAATCTTTATGTGTACTCAGCTCATTTGTTTTCTGGTAAACTCTCTTAGTTGATCCATGTCTTTCTTGACGTTTGGTGCCAATTACTGGGTTTTACACCAGGTGAGACTTCACTAGAACTGAATAGAAGTGAAAGCATCAGTCTACCTGCTTGAGATACAACTCTTCTATGTATGCATCCTAGCAAAGTATTTGCTTTTTCTGCAAGAGTATGAGATTTGCTGTTCTTTCCAGAAACTTTTCTGCAGAATTTCCATCTATCCAATTTTCTATCTAGTACTTGTGTAATGAATTATTCTTAATTAAGTGTAATACGCTACACGCATCGTTATTGAATTTCATCCCATTTGTTTCAGATCATTACTCCAATTGTTCAGGAGCTTAATTTGTACTCCTTTCCTCACTCACAAGTGCTTGCAACACATTCTTCTTTCCAGAGTCAATTCTTTAACCTGCTTGATATTATCTCCATATTGGACTAAGGTAGTTTTATGCTATTTTCCAAGCTGCAAATTAAAATATTGAATAGTATACAATCTAGGAGTTTGCAGTTTGATTTGTGGACAGCTGATAGTTTTTCAGTGAGTTTTGTGCTCCACCTAAGAGTACCTTTTTCCTAGACTACCTTTTCCTTGTTTCCTTATAAGAGAGAACGTGACCAGAATCTTACTGAAGGTAAAATGTTTAGTATTTCTCCTTTGTCAACAGTATCTTCTACCTATCAAATAGATGACATTTGACCAGAGGAATTTATGGTGACTTTTGCTTACTATTCTGCCAATAAATAAGTTTTTTTTTTTGTAATTTTCATGTGGAATTGTTATAGATATTTCCTTTATTATCTCCATTTGGAAAATAGTTTTCATATCCCACAAAAGATCTTGAGGCTTCAAGTCTAATCATACAAATGTAAAAACATTTATTTTTGTTTTAGTTAAAGCTAAGAAAGATTTTTGAAAAAAAAAGCACTGCAAAAACCTTGTAGCCTTATGTGCTGTTGAGTCATCAGGGGAAGAGCAAATACAACCCAAAGAGTGACAGCAAAGATAGTCTGCTCTTTTCATTTTTATTTTTTTTTTTTTTTTTAAATGAGCGAAAACATCTAAATCTGAAAAATTCCCACATAAATTTTGATTTTGACAAATCCGATTTTTCTACATTCAGGATTGATTTAGGATGAGAACGTTTATTAAGTAATTGATGTAAAATGTGTTTCAGGGACCTTTTTAAAGGCCATGAAATTTAAAAAAATTCAACATATCTGGACTTTTAATATAATAAAAAAAACATGGAAATGAATAATTAGAATGTGTTGGCAAAACTTTACTGCTTCTATCTAGAAATGCTTAATAAAAAAAGAAACCAGTGTGTCTTCAAGAGTTGGTTTAACCTGTCACAAGAAAGATGAGGACAATGCTATTATGCTTGGTAACTGCATGCATGCCACATGATGCTGTTAGAAGTTAAAAATAAAATTGCCTATTAAAAATAAATAAGTGCAGGTATTAAGTTAGTCCCAAATCACTGAATTGAGTATGAATGTTACTTCTTTCAGTGTTGAGTGGGATCTACTTTCACTGTAGATCACTTACAGAAGCCTCTTGCAGTGTATTTTATCTTTCCATAACCGTAGTAAATATCTGAGTACACTATATAAGAGTGATAGCACATCCACTCCAAGTTAATCCTGCTTCATTATTTTCTTTTATGAAGTATTTTCACCTCTTGTAATGGGTGAGACAGAGTAAACAACAGCTTGTGATGGATCATGATACTGGGGCTTATTGATGAACCAGCAAGGTCAGAGCTCTTATCCTATTTGGTAATTTCCCACACTCAGTTGTTCCACACATTGCTATGTTCATGATGTCTCAAACCTTCCTGGCAGGGAGGTCACTACTAGTCTGAGAAGGCCAGTCAAAAGTCATGTCAATTCATGCTGAGCTGCTGTTCATAGCTACCAGTCTCAGGTGTCACTCTCCAAAGTCCCTGGGCATCTGCTGGCATTTGTCTCTTTGCATCTCTCTGATCTTCAGGATCTTCTCCCACTTTCAAGATCTTTCCTCTAGTTAAAAATATCTTCACCTTCTTTCCATTCCCCTGTTGTCTCTTGAAGACCACTGCTTCTTTTTGGGAATGCTTCTTTTTGGCCTCCTCTTCTTTCCATAGCTCCAAGTCCCCAGTTTTCCTAATCTAAACAATCTAGGCACAGAAGCACAACTCATGATCAGCCTCATTGGTGCTTCTATCTCACGCCTCTTCATTAATAGGAGGATTTAGAACATGACACTTTAGTTTAGGTGTTATCAGAATTGGCAACCAGCTCCTATGGCATGCAGCTGGCAAGTAGCAGGAATCTGTATCGTAATTCAGAAGTTCAATTTTGGACAATTTTCTCCCCTCCTTCCCCCTCAACCACACAGAGTTATCTGCTACCTGTTAGCATTCATGTTTTAAGCTAGTTTTGGCCTACAACACCCATCAGTCAGGTTTTCATCATGACATTGGCTGAAAATATCTTAAAGATCCATTAGTAGTTTTTTTTATTTTGTATTATTTTTGCAAGCAGTACCAATACAAATGAAATTTAATACATTCATATGCTTAGAGGAAAATGAGGTATCCTGATTAAGACTTCTGATTTCCATTGTTTCTTTCTACTAAAATTGAGTAATTATATTTAAAAACATAATTATTGTGTAGTGGTTATCTGGCAAATTTTCTGCTAGATTTGATTTAATTAGGAAAAATACTTTATGTTTTCTAACTAACTTATTCAAAAGCATTTGAGTAAAGTAGGCTTATTGATAGTAGAAGGACTAAATGGAAAACAATAAAAAATACTTATAAAAGTATTTAATTAGTCAAAATGGCAAAATATTCCGCTTCATGGTTTTTTTTTTCCCTTCATGCTCTGATTTACAGAGACTGTAAAGCTATAGTTCAATAATTTTTTTTAAAACAATAGTGCTACCATGTTTCATTTCCACAGGCACAGCCATTTATATGGCTACGTGGTAAACCAGGTTGATGTGATCTGGATTAAAAAATAAAGAAATGTTTTGCCTTTTCTTTTTCAGCCAGCTTTACTCCCACATCCATTTTGCTGCCACACACGCAATTCTACCAACATAAAAGAAAGAACTAGTGGAGATAGATGGAAGAAAGTACATAAAAGTACATGTTGTAGTTTAGCCCTGCTCAGGACCAAGCTACACACTCTCACTCATTCTCCTCATCTTCCAAGGGAACGGGGGAGAGATAATATAACAAAAAGTTTTGAGATAAGGATAGAGTGAGATCATTGATGTTACCATTATGGGCAAAACAGACTTGGCTTGGGGAAAACTATTTGTTTATTATTAAAACCAAAGCAGAATAATGAGAAAGAGAACAAGATTACTTTCCCCCACACCTCTCTCTTCCCAGGCTTAACATTATCTCTACCACCTTCCCCCAACTGATTGGCACAGGGGGGAAGAGGGAATGGGGGTTACAGTCAGTTCATCACACGTCACCTTATGCCGCTCCTTCCTCCTTGGGGGAAGAACTCCTCACATTCCTCCCCTGCTCCACTGTGGGGTCCCTCCCACACCCAGTCCTTCGTGGAACTGCTCCGGTGTGGGTTGTTTATTCCACAGGGTGCAGTCCACGGGCCACAGCCTCCCTCAGGGATCCGCCTGCCCCAGTGTGGGGTCCTCCATGGGCTGCAGGTGGATCTCTGCTCCTCCATGGGCCTCTACGGGCTGCAGTGAGATTTAAAGGTAAAAGAAGATGAACAATAAACTTTACTTTTTGATCAATGCATCTGTTTTAATGAATTTCCATAACCAGGCTGAGCAAATCAATCTAGGTGACTAACCAGAAGAACAATTCAATATTGGACCTAATTTAAAATGAAAGCAGAAGTAGTCAATCTTAAAAAGTTAAAAATAAAAAAGTGGAAATGGTGATTTATTGAAAATACCAATATTGTATGCTGAGAGTGAGTCTGAGTCCTATTAATAAAAAAAAAAGACAGAAAGGTTATTGAATTTTATAGGTCCAAACTATGATCAATAATATGAGGGATTTATATTAGAAAGATTAACTTTTTAGGAAGAAAGTAAGCTTTTAAAAATGTATTTTGCTTTTTAAAAAGTATTTGTTTTTACAGTGACTACAATAAATATTTTTGAAAGAACTGCAAGCAATTTATCAAGGAACTAGGATGAAATTAATGTCTCCTACTGTAGACATTTGTAAAATAGAGATCTGAATTTAGTTAAAATTAATACTGTCACAATTTATATATTGAGGCCCTTATTTATGCTTTTCTGTGCCTGTCACAGGTAACAGGGTTATATATCCAGTCAGGCTTCATCTTTTGTACCTTGCCCTCCAGAATTATCAAGAACTCTTAAACTTTGAGTTTTCTGCTTGAAAAAAAAGTTGTTTCAGTTAAACAATGGAAAAGATTAATTCAGACACAGTGAAATTTTTTTTCTTCATAAATTTATAAATGAATGTTTTTATTTTGATTGGAAAATGTACAGAAAATGAAAGTTTCATTCTAATCCTCTTTTAAATACTGTTTTTTGATATTATTTTTTAACTAAACATGCATTTCATTAATATTTAGAAAAACATATAAATTGATTTAGTTTTCTTTCTGTTCATATTAATGAAATAATGAGAATAAAAGAAACATCATTTGAAGTCTAAATTGAATTAAAACTTTCTTTAGAAAAGGAGATTTTTTAGATAGTAATTTGAAATAACCTTTTTTTTTTTTAATGTTCTAGAAGAAATTTGCTGTTTTCTGTAAAAGGGAGGAAAGAGTTTATATCTCTTTTTTCAGCCATTTTATTTAAACCATTAGAGCTTATTTTTTACTAATTAAAATGGAGCAAAATAACACTTCAGGGCCTTCTAGAGGAAAAGAGACTGTTTAAGAACAATGTCTTTATTAATATAATTATTATATGGTAGAACATATTTTATATGGTGATTCCTTTATAGTAAGATTTCCGTCTACCTTCTGTTATGGCAAATAGGTCTTGGAGGGGAGAGAAGGGGAAAATGTTGACCGAGGTTACACCTGTTTACATCCAAGATCTTACTCTTGTGAAAGCCACCTTGTTGAATGTAATTGGATGCATAAACAGAATGGTGGGAAGAGACTGAATAGTCTGATGAGGCAGAGCATTGCAGATAGAGGTGTGGGCAGCAGCAGCCATCGACTTGAAAGCTCATTGACCTGCTGATATTTTCTTTCATTTCAAATATTGTTTGAAGTTACTTTACAGCATGAATAGGGAAAACATAAGGGATTTTGGACCAAGCCTAGACACCACCACACTGAAGAAGCAGCAAACTAAAATCATTATCGATGTCACAGGGTTAAGCTCAGATGAATTTACATGCCTTTGTTGGTAACCTTGTGCAGCATCTGCTTCTCTTCTTTCTTACTAGAGCTATATGAGTTGCCGAAGTATCTTCAAACAGTGGATGTGCAGTGATAGACATTTAAGTTTTTCAGATGCTGAAGCATCTGTATGCTAGAAATGAACAAAAGAATCATGAAAGACTAATTTTGCTTAGAATATGGTACAGGAGTTTGTTGTAAGTTAATTTTAAGTGCAATTAGTTATTAATAGTCTAATGACTTTCCCACTGAATTTTTTATATATAGTCTTTTTTCCACTGCAGCAGAGTGTTTATTGCAGCAGTTAAAGAAATAATCTCTAGCACTCTGCTTGAAAGTATTTTGTAGGAGTAATGTCAAATCTCTAGTGCTTACTAAGTTAAACCAAACAACATCTTTATTCCCACATCATTGTACGTGAGCAGGAAATTAAAAAAAGATGTCTAAAGTGACTACTACTAAAAGTAGCAGGTTGTAAGGTTGTTTTAGGTGTATAGTGTCTTTCTTGATAGCATACCAAATCCTTCTGAGGCTCTTTATTTGGTGCTCATGCCACAAAGAAGGATCTTTCCCTACAGAGTACATTTTTTTTCTCTGAATGTCTATTTTCTTTATGTGTCATATCATAAGAAGTCCTCTACAGAACTGTCTTCTGCGTAACTGTTATTGACCTGTACTTCCACAATTTTTGCATCACTAATGTAAGACTTGATTCCTCTGTATTTTTTTTTCTTTCAAAATCAGCAAAAGGTAATCCTGAAGCTGCACCAAGTACTTTCTCACAAAGTACTTGGTAATGAAAAATACTTTTGTTTTTGATATTTTCTGGAAAGGGTACTTTTTTTTTCCTGATAATCTTTATTTAAATAGTTTTGGGGAGCTTATCTCCAAATAGTATACATGTGTCAAACCATTAATATGTTGTAGTGATCCTAACTGGAAGATCGTTGTCCACAGAGGAGCTAAGTGATCCACGTAACAGCTAACTTGAGTAGGTGCAGACCTTGTTTTATTTTAACAAAATTGTGTAAGAGCTAACCCTCCCACAGACTGCATCTGTGCAGTGCGATTACCTCCTGACTGGAGGTCAGTTCCAATGCTGCACAACTTGGGGTTCTCAGTGTCTGAAGTGATGTAAGGTTATTTATAATAACCTCTTTTTCCCTGTAGCATTAGCTCTAATAACTGGCAGTGATACCTTGTGAAGTCTGAGTGTCTGTCTTTAGTGGATCATAATGAACCAGTACCCCCTGGTGCAAAGCATATGCACATTAAAATTTTACTCCTGGATGTTCATGAACAATCTTGGAAAATTCTGTAATAATTTCACTTTTCTATGATATATAAAGTCACATTTTCATAAAATTCTCCTGTGTGTTAGCCAGCTTATTTTATGAAAGCAAGTACTTAAAAATTACTATTTCCTGGAATTAATTTTTATCTGAGATTATCGCTTGATGTATTTATTTTGCATTAATATAGGATTCCACCTGAATGCACTTCCTATTTAATAATTTGCCCCACATTTATTTTATTTCTTATATTTGGTTCTTGAATAGTTTATCTCTTAAATTTAGTCTAAAGCATAATATTTAC
Organism: Tetrax tetrax; assembly: GCA_009806455.1. Lineage (NCBI taxonomy): Eukaryota > Metazoa > Chordata > Aves > Otidiformes > Otididae > Tetrax > Tetrax tetrax. The sequence goes on along the minus strand of WHYT01017466.1, from coordinate 7,047 downwards.
AGCACCACAGAATAGTTTTATAAGATTACAACTAATCTATTTGGTATAAACGAGGAGTTCCATAATCAAATTTATACCTGTAGCTGATAATAGCTACTTATTTGCAAACTTGATTTAACTATACTTCTTGAGGGACCAATTGAAATTACTTGAGCTGATGTTGATAAATTATGATCTGATATTAAGCAGCAGCTTCTCTAGCTACTTTTTCCCTGCCACTAATTACAATTCTGCAATCACAATATCAAACAAATATAGGTGGGTAAAGGGAATTGAGGAGGTATAAACTCAAGCAAAATAAATGCTAGTAAAAGCAAATAATTTTGAAGATTCATAATGTCTTAAACAATACATGGAGTGGTTACCGCTGTTTCAGTTTTCAATATACAGCAGCCTACTCTCTTAGTCAGTGTGGTTTTGATAGTTGTTCATAGGGTGTATAACATACCCCAAAATACTGTTTCAAGTTTAAAACTCTTAGTAACACTGATTGAAGTGTTACATCTATAGTATAGCATCATCTAATTTGTGAGAGCAAAAGATTCAGCACTCTTGACCTCTAGATGAGACTCCTGTATTCCAATGCATAGAGAATCCGTCCTTTTCTCTTTCTTGAACTTTCATGTAGTTTATGGTATTCTTTCAGTAGAGGCAGAGACCTTTAAAATATACATGATTTGTGCCCTTGTTTTGATGTGTTTGGTCTTGCAGAATTAAGCTCTTAATAAGGACAGATTTGAAGTAAAGGTCTGAAATGTGTAACCTGGTAAAATATGCTTCTGTTCTTTTAAACTGTTTCTATGTCAAGTACTGGTGTCTAAAAATTCTTCTTTGCTAATGAAGGTAGTAGAAGTTCTGAACATCATTCTATTACTATCATAACAGTTCAGCGTTACAAACTTCTTTTATCTTTTAATGGTAGCATTTTTGAAAGAAAAGAACATTTCTTTATATTGTAACATTAAGATGTTTATAATATGTAGGAGATATTTTATCATCTCAGATTCTGTAACATATCAGTGGGTTTTTTCCAAGTTAGGAAGCTTCAAACTTGGTAAATGATACACCGTCTGGATGTATAGTGAAATAAAAGCTATATAATTTGTCCTATATGAGAAAAAATGATCCTAGTCTATCTGAAAACCTTGCCAGTGGCTGAAGTCCAAAGTATTCCCTAAATCTGGGAACTTGGATCTGAGACAGTAATGAAAACAAAGAAAATTAAGCAATATGTATTTTTGCAATAGAAGTTGGAAGAAACCGTGAATAACACAACAGAGAAGGCATGACTCAGTACTTGTATATTTGTGACCAGATTGCTTTCCATAAAAAAGCATCAGCTTCTACGTGTTCATGTTTCACAAAGTTATTATTCATATTCAATATTATTCATATTATCTGGAGAGGAAAGTACTGGTAATCAGGTATAGACACTGATTTAAAACATTTAGTTATTAGTATGTCAGTAACTTTTTTTAGAGAGTATCTCAGGTTGAGAGTTTTCAAATAACTGTATTCTTCCTATGCTCTATTATGATGCTTAAGAACAAAAAGTCTATTGTTTAAATGCTCTATTAAATATTTAATATATGGAATCCTTCAAATAAGAACTACTAATAAATAAACTATTTATTATATAATAAACTATATAAACTATATCATTTATATATAAACTATTTTTCTTAATTATTGGTTTTACTTTAAAAAAACCCATTAGAAATATAAAAAACAATGTAACCTTGTAAGGCATAGGCCTTTACAGCACAACTGTAGAAGTAGTGATCTACACTGCAGGAATTGAGCTGTTAGCTTTCATTTATATTGCATTTGTGCTAAATAACTTAATGACCTTAAAGAAAATTAATAAATTTGTAATATTTTCTTTCTTATGTTCTTAAACACTGCAACTTTAAATGATTTGTGCATAATTTTTTAGTTTCAGTAGCCCTATGAATGTTATGCCTATAAAAATGAAAAAAAATTACATGTTTAGGTTTCTAATCTGTGAGGTTAAGTTTATCTTATTTGCTTTCCCTTCTGTTGTGACGAATACGCTTACACGCTATATCAGAGTGTATGAATAATAGTTACAATATTCTAGGTGAGATTTTTCATGTTTTCAGCAATGGCTCTGGAAGAGAACTATGCCTGGAAAATTCTACATGTGAACAGATGTTTCCTTTTTCTGTTCTTTCCTCTATCCAGTCATTTCAAATAGTTATTGTATCTATATAGAATAAAATAAGACATCTCAGAGGTGAAGAGTCTAATTCATCTTGCTCTGTTTTCAAATCAGGTGAAGCACCACCAGTGAGATGGATAGTAAATTTTGACCAAGATCTTCTAGATGGTCTGGTATTGGCAGCACTAATGGCAGCTTATTGTCCATATTTGGTAAGGACTTAATGTTGTGCAAGTTTTATACAGTTTATTAATGTAAGTGGGTTTATTCAGGCCTTATTTTCCTTTGGAACTGTTGGCTTATGTGATTTTTAAAAGGAAAAGAAAAAAAACAACATTTAGCAAGTCTAGAATGATTATTTCAGTATTAATTTTTCTTTTCTTTGGGTATTTTCTTAATAGGGAATTTTAGTTCAAAATTTAGATCTTACGGATAACTGAAAGCATGAAATGCAAACATAGTAATTTTGCTTAGCGTGGAAGATCAAGAGTTTGATTTCTCTGTCTTCTCTAGATTAATAATCACTTTGTGAGGATGTATACTAATCCAAGAACTCCTGAACAGCTTCTGCACAACTGTTTGATCCTTGTGAATGCTATGCATGCTGTAAGCCTGGCTATAGACATAAAGGTAAATGATTTTATACTAGCATTTCTTATATACATTAATTTTTTTTTTTTTTACTTTTATATTAGTAATACTGTATATCAAGTTAAGGTGAAGTTTTAGTGAAGCGGTTTTGTTTCATGATGTGCTGTTGTATGATGGAAACCAAAATACTGCTTCGAATTAATACATTTAATTACAAATAATTTCCAGAATTTCTTGGTTGGTAGAATTGCATATATACAACTAGCTGAGGATAATTAATTCAGTTCAGATTTTAGCATTGTAAATCACACGATGAAAACTTGAGTGGAATTTATTATTAACATTGTAAGACAATTTAAAAAAAATATATTTCAGAACAAACATCATGCATTTAAACATAAAAAGGAATGGTAAAAAAAATTATATGAATGTCTGGTGACACTTAGGTGCATCTATCTAATCACAAAGGCCCATGAGGGTTCTGTCCCAGATCTGATGCACACAGAAGGAAAGTAGCTTTGGACTGCTAGTGAGAGTAACACTGTAAGTCATCAACTTCTGATGTCCTCTTTTGGGAGGAATATGTTGTTGTTGATAGTTTTTTCTTCAGTCTAGAATCCAGTTGGGATAATTTTTGTATGTTTAGTAACATGCTTTACATCTCTGTCTTTTTTTCATTGGCCTGCTGCTCCAAATTTTCTATATATATAGTGACCTTTACATATGTTAGATATTCTTTGTTCTTTTTGTTGCCCCTAAAACCAGTTTTCTCCTTCTGCCAGTTTGCATTTCTTTAACTGACCATTTGTGAGTTATTTATATCTATGTGTTCTAGTAGTACCATACAAAGGTAAAAGTAAAGCAAATTAGTCACAGAGGCCTGATCAATTTAAAAAGTTCCTATCATAGCTAAACCAAGTAAAGCAAAACTCTACAAGCTGGTCAACAAGCCTCCAGACAGAGACGGCTTGTCAAACCCCAGTGCTGAGGCCCAGTAAATTAAATACAAAGCTTATGGCCTCTTAATAACAATGGCAAGGCTGTATTACAATGTTTAATGCTCATGGGGATTCATGCTTTTCTTTTCCTTGTACTGATTGTGTGTGTTAGCTACCAAACTATTACCTATGTAAAATTGCAAATTCGCTCTTATTTTCCTTTTCTGCTTCACTCCCTAAGTCATCAAAAATCCTATCTTTACCAAAACTAATAAAAACTGTTTAGGGTCACATCTCTCTCTTAAGAATTTGCAGAGTGATGCAGCTCCCATCATGAGCAAAATAAATGTCAGAGACTGTGACTGGCTGGGGTGGGTGTGGAGCATATTGGACTGTCCAGAAGACCAGAAAAGGCTGCAGTAGAATAGACATGGTATTTGTCGGTGTATGAGGACAAAGTTTATGAAGGAATTAATAGTATTAAGAATCAGAGGTAAAAGTGTGGTGTGAACCAAGTGGTATGAAAGGAAGACCAATTACAACTCTTTTTCCCTTTCCATTCAATTGTGTTATGATTACAGGGAAAAATTAACCCTACTATTTCCAGTTATATGAGCTACTGTCGTGCTCCCACATCCTGATACAGATACGCTGTTATAAATAGCTTTGCTATGACAGGCTAAACTAAGAAAATCTACTGTTTCATATACTTGTGACTCAGAGGAAGCATAAAATAATAATCTAGTATAATCCTCCAAATGAAGGCGTATTTTACCTCAGCTTTTAATATGAAAAACAGGCAATTCAGCACATGAGGGCAGAGGCTGGATGCTGGATATGCAAAAGGAGTGAACCATGTTAAAGTGGAAGCAGAATCCCAGGACGTTCTCCTTAATGCACTTAGTGTATTTTAAGACTGTAATGTCAACAGTGCCACAATATCATTAATTCAGCATATTTTTGAGGTATTGGTGTTTTTATAGATGGGAAAGTCCATCTCCATACAGACTAGGAATCTAAACAAAGCTGTATCATCAGTCAACACCAGAAAAAGGAACAGATCTTGGATCTCTGAGGTCTGTATTTTAATTCTAGCTAAGACATGTTCTACAAACAAAATATTGTGGAAAGTAAAAAAAAAAAAAAAAAAAA
>WHYT01017465.1:1293705-1312161 GCA_009806455.1 Tetrax tetrax | reverse complement strand
GCGGTCGTTAGAGGAGAGAACACGAGAAAGTCCAAGTCCCGAGGAAAACTTGCGCCAGCCCGTGGCTAAAACAGCATCAAAGCGCTGGCACAGGGCTGCGCTAAAGCCGTGCTCGTACCCTTGCTTCTCTGCTTAATTTCTGAATTTGCACTGTTAACGACGTTCTCACACTTTATTTTCCCCACGTAGCTGTTGGGAAGCTGGGCAGACCCATGGTGAGGTCTGTCTGCCAGGGGACGCACATCTCCGAAAGCCACCTGTATCCGGTTGTTTGTCACTTTTGCTTGTTTGCCCTTGGCCACGACTCCCCAAAGTTACCCAGAACTGGTGCAAAACTCAAACCAGGAAAAGAAGAAAGCGTGCGCACACCAGCTGTCCCTTCCAGGTCACGCTCCCTGCTTCCAAACCTGAAAGCCAGGCCTCGTTTGGAGCACTCTCACGCATGACCGAACCCCTTCCAGCAAGGATTTCGGTTGTCGGATGCGCGTGTGCCCCATTTCGCTGCGGTTCGGGACTGAGAGGTGACACAGCGAAACAAAGAGCCTGCTCTCGCTCCCCACGCCACCCTAACGGGGGCTCTGCTGCTGCGGCCCCCAAACTTTTGCCGCTGCCCGCGTCACTCTCCCGTCTCACAGCTTTCAGGCCACGCGTGTACCGAAAAGCTCTGCATGGAGCTCAGCCTGACGTCCTGAGCTTGTCAGGCTTAGCTCACAGACCTCGAAAGAGGGGCGACAGGGGTACCTCTGTCCTAGACGACGTAGGGAAGCCTGTCCTTCCTCACGCCCCACATCCCCATCACTCCTTTCCCACAGCTGAGATCCCTCATACAGCTCTTTCCTAAAATCCCTGCGGCTGCAGGGACTCTCTGGCCCGAGTGGCAGAGCCACGGGGACGCTGTGTTCAGTGTCACAGAGCACAGCAGTGAGTCAGCTCCAGCCCTGTGCCTCAGGCGCCTCTCCCCAGGTCTCGGTGGGATGCAGCCAGGATTGCCAGTGCTCAGAAAGTTGGAATTCAGTACCTGAGCCCCTTCCAAGAAGCGGGGCACAGCCTGCCTTCCTGGGTGTGAAGGGCAAATGCAGAAGTGGACTCATGAAATTCAAATTACCTGCTGTGTCCAGCCCTTGTTTTCCTGCACCTCTCTGAGAGGTTTCTTTCCATTTGGGACTTTAATACTTAATTTTCACGCTTTAAGCTGCGCTGATCCGGCTCTGTAACCAGCTACCCAGTTTGTCACTTTTAGGATCACAGCATGCTTTTTACTGTACCTTGACCAGTAAAAACTGGATCAGTGGTCAGGCTAAATCCTCCAAGGAATAAACACTCAGGAGGCCAGCGAACCCCGAGGAGCGGCAGCATGGCTAGCGAGGAAGGGTTTATATCTCATCTGTGTGCCAGCTGATAGTGGTGTCGCACATGCGAGCCCACGGCGCAAGGAGACTCTTGTTCACAGCTGAGAGCTGGGTGTGACGTTTTTTCATCACCGTCGTCTTGCGGGATGTGTTATGTGACAGCCCTGCTAAGCTAAAATTCATCTGGGATCCATGTGAGTATCACATGAGCTGTGGCTGCCCTGAATAGATCTCACAGAACTACTCATGCCTTATGGAAAAATTTTTGAAAAACACCATTTAGAAAACCAATTTTGCTAGTAAGATTGAGGAGATGACAGATTTCTGAGGGCCATTTTCCATTTGCTTACAAACACTGCAACACTGATGCAAGCGTGAGCCGTTCCCATCATAATCCTGGCTGTACTCACGTCCGGCCCACTGTGTTCCCAAAATTGTTCTTGCTGGTAATTAACAAAACCCGCAAACCTCAGGCAGAACTTTCTCTTGATTTTAAGACTTTGCCTTCAGCCTTCCTTTGTGACCAGCTTCCTACCGTTTTATCTCCTAGTTGCATCCAGTAAGGAGTTGGTCAAGTCAGGATAGCCCTAGATCCTAGAGGCTGGCATCACTTGTAACAGCTCAAATGCAGCCAAGATTGTTGTTGACCTCATTCCCCACCCTGCAACTGCCCAGCACCTTACCACTGCAACAAGATGATTTTGGGACATAGCTGCTCCAGCCACCTCTATTAAAAGAAGTTTCACAGGGGGAACAGCTGAACATTAACATGGGGCAGGGAGAAGCTCGGGCACATCCCTGGTCTGAGCCAGGCTCGCTGCAGCCATCCCACCTCACCTGCAGCCGCTGGTCCAGCATCATCTCACATGGAACAGCACGCTCTTAAGGGCTCACAAAGCACTGTAAGACCTGATCTGGGCTGGCTCAGAGCCTTAAGCAGAGCCCAATTCTCTTGCTCTTTTTCTACAGTCACCGTGGTTTGGTGGCCTGTCTCCTAGCAGCCTCTAATCTGTTGGGATGAGGGGGCTGGTGCTTTCTTCCTCCTTCAGAAGGTGCTCCACATGCTTTGGGCCCCACTGCAAACACACAAAGAGCAGCAAAAATGATTCTTGCAAATAGGATATCGACCCCTGGTCTTGGTCTCATAAGCATCTCCGAATTTTTTTTGCTGTGTCCTGAATTTCAAAATGGGTCAAAGCTCCCCAAGCATCAAATAGTTCTCTCATATTTCATACTAAAACCAGAGAAAACCACAGTTCTACTCGTTTTGGGATGAAAAACCATGTCTAGTCACTGAGAATGTTGTGGGTTTATGGGAGTTCAGAGCCATGCGGTCGCACCAGAGAGTGTAAAAAAAAATGACAATAATTAAGGCTACAAAGAAAAGTACAGATTATTTAATACAGCAGAATTTATTCTTAATTTCCAGTTAAACCCCAAACCCTCAATACTTTTGACATCACAGGCCTCAAGGCTTTGGAAGCCTGAGTATGTGGATCTTGGGAGAAAAAGAGACTTTAAACAAGGTCCAGCCTTTCAGACGTTGAGGTTTCCTGTTGGTACACTCATACTACCAGCGTCTGTCAGTAGGAAAGCCACGGATTGCTGTATTTCCCAAGCAAGAGTTGTCGTTCACAGGTTATCAGAGAAGTTTCTGTGCAGTGTCCAGGGTTTCTGGATGAGCTGGTACTGCCCTCTGGTAGCAAGGAGGAGCCGGACTGACGCTGCTTTGAGTCATGGCTCTGGCAAATGTTTCAACGGACCCAATTCCAGACACCGATTGAACTTGGTATTTGTAGAAAACCTCCCAGGTGTCAGGACACGAGCAGTTCCGCTTAGAGACGCAGACCAGCCAGTGCAGACGGATGCTTTCTACATTCGTTTGCAGAGCTGGGAGCAAGCTCCATCCCCAAAGGCAGCACCTTGTGTGGGACATCTTCAGCTTGCCATCGCAGGGTGGCTGGATCCCATCCCACAGCTCACGCACCAGAGGGAATCTGGGACCACAGGACGCTAAGGAAAAGGCAACTTGCCCTTTACTGGGGTCCCCCGTGTCACCTTCCTCTACAATTTATTTCAATAATATCATGCACAGTGGAATATAAAGTTGAAGATCAATCTCATAACCATATTAAGACACTCTGGGGTGTATTTTATGGGCCCATTAATATACTTCTTGGGTCGTTAAAGTCACCCAGAGCATAAATTAATGGCTCCGTAAAACATGCTCTGTCATATCCTACGGCTTAAATAACACGCAACAGGCTGGGAACATTGGGATGTTGTTGAGCTTATTGGGAGCACAGGGGCACAGAGTGATCCCCTGGCAGTGGGCACGCCCTCCCAGGGATGCCAGCCTCGATGTGCCTTACAGATAGCGTGAAACCAACAGTCATTCTAAAAAGTGAGATTCTGAAGGAAAATAAAAATTCCTACATAAAAAAAAAAATTGTAGATCTCATTAGCTTTCATCAGCATTTGTGTTCCTGGGTTTATTAGTCTTTTTCAGGCATATCTTCCCCACAGAAGCTGCTGCTGTTCCAGGATATGATTGCTGTGGGTGCGGCTTTTTGGCAAGGAGAGAGTCAGGCTGCTCCCAGCCTTGGGAAGCTCCTGAGAAGTCCAAAGCTGAGAGAAGAGGGCAGAGCCCGTTGGTTAGAGTGAGGATCAGATTGGCCTTGCAAGGGAAGCTGAGCCTCCCATGTGTTTCAACTTTCTAAAAGAAACCTGAAGGAAACCTCAACACAGGCTCCATTTCAGGCAGATTTTGTTGGAGTGGAGGTCTCTGGTACAGATGAGAGCGTTTCCAACTGTGATTTACAAAATGAGAAAAGCAATTTAAAAAGAGAAGTCTTGACTTTTCCTAGTCTTTCTTGACTGTGATCTAGTTACAGAAAGAGCAAGTTCCTCCCTCTAGTCTGGCAGGTATTAAGTCTAAGTTACATCCTTCCCTAGGAATTTTTCTTTTGCTATTTTAATGGCTCCACATGAGTTAGCAAAGACTTTTCAGCAGACAATAGCTCTGCCCTGCTAAGATAAGCTATCCCAATTCATCTGTCTCAGCTGATAAGCCTCCCCCTTTCTGCTTCTGCGGCTCCAAAAGGAAGAGGGCTCACCTCTGATTTGTGCTGTGAGAGCTCAGCGCAACTGGGCCAGGCACAAGGTTGCCCAAACTCACTTCAGACCCCAAGAGTCTCATTCTCTCCTCCTTTGTTGCCCTCCTCCTTCCCTCTGCAGATACACGGAGAGCTGTGTCGCATCCTCAAACTCCACCAGCAGCTCTGCCGAGGGTAATGGAGATGTTCCTCATCCTTTCCCTGCTTTCTACACAGTACCACCTCTCCGTCCCGTGCTCTGCATCTCCTGTTTTATCTATAAAACTTGGTATTTATTCCCCCTAAAAATCCTGAAAACTGGCAGGAGACAGCTAAATCAGGGAAGACTTCTGCTAGAAGTCTTTATGGTAGTATAAAGAAGAGGTAAAGTCTGAACTTTTCAAGGATACTGCGTGTTGAGTAAGTTGACAACCTCTTGTGATGGATGTGTATTCAAGTCTGATCACTTAAAGAGAAGAAAAAAAAAGCAGGAAAAAAAAGCTTGGAAAAAACTCACCTCTCCCCATAGCACAGCCTGGTTCAAACAGCTTGTGTGGAGCTAATTAAAGGTGTCAATCTCTTGCTTTAGTTTGAAAATAAAACTAGCCACAAAGGCTCAGCTTCCCAGAACTAACTGGCACGTGGGATTGAATCAGAGCAGTATCTTGTCCACCAGCTCCACGATGCAGGTTTTTTCTCAAAAGTGAAGAACTGAAGCACAGAATATTAATAGCAATTCTGTATACAGAAAAAACAGCTAAAATCCCTTCCCACACAGTGGAAGCTCTAAATGGGGAAAAGATTTCTGTGATAGAGAATTTATTTCATCCTTAAAAAAAAAAAAATTGCCCAAGTACCCTCAATAAGGTTATAATAAATATATTATTAAGTAGCAGTAAGGCATGATGGTGGGACAAGCTAAGGTTTTGAGAAGGAGTTCCTCCGGAGTGGTATCGATGCTTTTTGACAGTGAGGAGTAGCTGGGAGGTCCCTGTCTGGGTCATAACTGTAATTCTGGCAAAAGCCACGACAGAGGAGGCAGCAACACGCAGCACGGCCCTGATTCCGAAGCCGTCTGGGGACCAGCTTTGCTCTGCTCATGAGAGTAATTTACAGGCATCAGACAAGCCACATGTGTAAGGCTGAGCACACACATAAATGTTCTCAGAAGCAGAGCCAATTAACACACCACAAGATATCACTCAGTGATTTGGAAGATACACAAACCCTGCCTTGCCTTTTGAAGCACCGAAGCAGAAGAACTCATGGCGGCATCTGATGCTGTATCTTCACAGAAACGTCCCTGATCAACTTACTGCTTGCTGGTCCCGCCAGAGCATCTTTACGCTAAAGCAGCATCTACCGCACACACGGGCTCGATCCAACAAAAGCAGCATCTTGGATACAAGGCACTACCCCTGCAATGCCATACCCCCTATGGAAAGATTATGATCATCATGACTATTTATATATAATAACAGCCAGAAGCTTTGGCTGGGATAGACGGCTCCCAGGGCTAACTCAGCCAAACACAAAGGGAGATGCTCCTTTTCTCCAAGCAGTTCCAAAGATGGATTCAGGGTCTGGGAGCAGGTCAGTGGCAGTTGGGATTAGGATTCCTGACTCCCTGCCTGGCGTCCTAATATTAGCTCGTATTGTCTCCCAGACCGTCTCGTCATTCTTTCACATGAACCGCAGGCCCGAATTAGCGTGTCTCGCTGCATAATCTGCCAGCCCGTCCTGTGTGCTAAATTAGTCGGGGGCTGAGCAAACAGCATGGGAACAGCTCTCATGGAGCGTATGTGGGCTAAGTTATTCCTACAGCATTGTTTGCTCTATATTTTCCTAGCATCATCACAAAAGTATGATGGGTCAGATCCTGGAGCTGTTGGCTATACGCTCATTCGTGCTCCAGCCTGGCATTGCTCTCCAGCACGGCACAGAGATGGAAGCCAGCTCTGCTGGGAGCCAGCTTTGGGAAGAGGCCTTAACAAATAAACTCCAGTTGGGTGGCAGATGAGCAGACCAAAAAGTGAGCAGCAGCGCACAGCCCAGCCTTGCTGCGCACGCCGGCCTCCTCGGTGCAGTATTTACAAGCTTCCTTCCCTGATTTGTATTCAGCGGCACAATGGGATGATTGGTTTTCCTCTGCCATGCAAACTTCTTATCTCATCGTGCCCTCCAGCTGCAAGCTCAGGGCTGTCCATACAAACACACAGCTCCCAGTACGGCGGTGCTGTGGGCTGATGGCGTTCCGACCCAGTGCCCGCAGCAAGTTTCGGCTGGCTTCGAGTCAAGCTCCTCTTGCCACCAAGGGCCGATGGCATTAATTTCCACCGGGCTCGTTAGCCTCTCGCGGAGCAGCCCCCACTTCTGTGGAGCAAAGCTTTGATCAGGAGCAGAGAGATACAGTGAAATGGTGACAAATCCCATTGTGACTCCAGGTTCAGTAAACAGCCACCACCTCCTGTCCAGGTAAGGAGCTGCTCGCAGGGGACAGAGGGTTGAGCAGGGCAGCAGACAAAATGAGAAAGGGAGGGCGTCGGAGAGCCTGGACCTCAGGCAGCCAAGTCACAGGACTGGTTTTATAAGGTGCATGCAGGGTCTTGGACAGCCGCAACCGAAAGACAACCAACTCATTGAATATTATCCCTTTCTGGCAGCAAGAGCAGTGCAGTCACTTAGCTGTAAGAACTGAATCATGTCGCTGGCAGGCAGGCTTGAAGAGGAAGCAGCTCCACCTTCCTGCTCTGCCCGACAGAGGTCAAGGCATCCACTGCACGGTTCTGCCAACAGCAGCTTGCCAGACGCGTCATGGGCAGCCACCACAGCGGGGATAAATCAGAATATTGCTCCTGTCATGCGGCAGGAACAGCTCAACTCCCAGTCCTCAGCATGAGGTCACAAAGGCTTTCCACAATCCCAAGACCGCTCAGCAAAACCCTGTGCAAGACATCATGTCTCCCATACATCCTCCAACACCATTTTACTGCTCGGCTCATTTCTTAAGTCTTAACACTCCTGACTTGCATCAAGTGAGCTTTTAGTTGAAAGATCTGGATCCATGGAAACAGAATTGCGTTGTACAAGGACAGATATACTCCACTGCCCAGTGGAGGACAAACGGGAGAAAGATCCCATCAGTGGAAAACGTGCAGTGAATTACTCATGTCTGCTCTCCGGTGACTCTTTGGCAACACAATCTGAAACAATGGAGTTGTCTTTGCACTTCCCACGTGTTGGCTATAATGCTGCTCCTGGTTTCTACCTCCTGCATGGGTCACTAGGCCCCGTGTCCAGCCGTAGGAGCTGGAGATGAGTTGTCTTTGTCCTCCGCAATACAATGGGGATTCGGCTCAAGGCACATTATTAGCAAAGTAGAAGGCTTGCTTTGGACGAGGGCCAATTTCAGCATGTCGATAATTTTATAAAAACACATTGCTCTCCAGCCAAGCAAGTTTCAGTTCCTAGATGATTCAGCAGCAGCGCTACAAGGAAATATGGATGTGAAAAGTCCCCACGGGAATTCCTGTAAAATTCAACATTAAAATGAAATGCTCTGAACCCAGCAGTAGAATGGAGGTTGGGAGTTAAGGATCATTCCTTCTGTGTCTGCAGGGACTCCTAAAAACTGGGAAAATTTTAGCAGAGTTTCAGGGCAGGAAGAGGAGAAAAAGCAAAGGCAAAAACCAGCAAAGGAAGAACCTGGGGTGGAAAAGGAAGGGAAATACAGCTCTGGGTTTTGTTTTGGCCACTTTGCAAGGGCTGCAACTCTGTTGTCATTAAAAACATGAAAATCCTCTCTGCAGGTAAGGGGAAAAAAATGGACTAAGAAACCTCTAAAAACACATTTTCAGAAGGCAGCCTGGGAAATGTGAAGTATAAAGAGCCAAGGACAGCTCCAGAGCCATCTGAGCACTTTGAGTTTTGGATGTGATCCATGTCTATTTTAAAAAAGGATGAGAAAAAGAAATACAAAAGGCAAAGCACCACACAACTGCCCAACCCAAATTAATTTCTGAAAGGGCATGGGAAGCCAAAGATGAAATATTCATCTCTTCGTTTCTTCTGACCTCTTCCAATTCATTATCCTAATTGAGTTCCAGTATCACAGTTAGCCTTTGCCTGCACACAAAGTCAGCAGAGACCGGATGGCGCTTGCACAAGGTGTAACGGCTCTTCTGAATGGATTTCAACGGGAGGTGGAGCAAAGGAGACTAAGAGCTATAAAACCACTGCAACAGCATTAAGTTACTTCAGATGTACTTACTGAACAAATTCCTGATTGCTCAGAAACAATTCCTAAGAGACAGGACATCCTTCATTCCTCCATTTTATCATCTGACTCTAACACTCTCTTGCCTTGTGATGCCCAGGAGCACTTTGCGAGGTCGAATGGCCATTTCTGAGCAACCTGACCCGACGCTGGACTCGCACCCCATCGTGCAGAGCAGGCTCTTCCCTCCAAGGGACGTTTTCCAGCCCACAGCCAGCAGAGACCTCACACTTACCCGCGTGCAGCTTGGCAGCCACCCCCAGTTTGGAGAGGTGTTCAGCATCCTGCAGCATGCAGCCCTTGCGTGACCCCAACCCTGCCTGCCTCCCTCCCTGATCTGCCTTCGCCGCTGTTGGTTCTCTACACAAGCAGCAATTTCATCCTTCCTTCCATAAAGAAAATCAGTTTACATTGTACTGCGCAGCACAGACTTGAGCCTCTCTCCTTGCATCCATGGGAATCCCACCATGGCTTCCCTGGCAGCCAGGGCTGGCTGTTGCACTCAGCCTATTGAAATTCCCTGTATTTTAAGTCTTCTTGGTTTTAATTGCTGCTCGGCACTGACATTTCAAAAGGATGCTTCTTTGCTCCTTCTTTTGTGCAGAGCCTGTTTGTGTTCTTTACTCACTGCTGTCTCTTCCCTGGAGCCCTTGCTAATGAATGCAGCATGCTGATGACCTCTCCATTATAAATAGTTTAATATTTTTAAATAAATATGGGATGGTGCCATGATTGTGTGGATATTTCATCTAGCCTGCAGCACGAGGAGCTGGAGCTGACAAAGGCAACTGTGGCTTTATTTGTCGTTCTGTTCCTTTTTTGTCACGGAAAGCAAGGGAAGGGGCCAGGACCCTGTACTGCAGCGTACAGCAGCAGATGTGTTATTTTAAGTGTATCACAAGGAGCCGCTCCTCATCCTAGTGTGGCAAATGGATACAATAAAGAGAAAACTTTTGGGTTGTTATTTGGTTACTTGAAATCTGCAGGGCTGCAAAACTACTAGCTGAGCCACAGAGTGATTCAGAAGAAGGTACATAAGGGGGGGGGGGAATTCTGCTATATGATTTTTCCACTGCATTGCAACAGAATTAACATATTAGCCTGACATTTAGCTGATATAATTTATTCCTAATCTGGGAGAAAAATTTATCCTGAGCAATAATATTAAAAATCAAAACCTAAACCAAACTAATAGTGACAAAGAAGAGAAAGGGAAAGAGCCTGAGTTCTGATCAGGTTTTGCAAGATGTTAATGAAGTTTTCAGCACATCAACTTCTATTGTCCTAATTTTCTTTCTTTCCTTCTGGGTGTATCCATATTTCTGCTATAGGCAGATCATGTGGGCTAGACCCAAATTCCCTTGTCCCTCACAACCACCTTCTCAGGCAGTAAAAAGCTCCTAGAAAGTTCACCCAAATGGTACCCAAGGATTGCCTTCACGCAGGCAACTCCCAGGTGGCACAAAGCCAGGACTGATGCTCCACATCTTCCATTCCCAGCCTAGAATTTTACGGAGGCACAGGGTGTGAACAGGGACCACTGCCAAGGCAGTAATTTACAGCAGTGCAATCCATCCCCATGGACAAGGAGGAGCAGCAATAGCTGATACCAGCTGTTCCCCAAATGTTTCCACTGACAAGTCTGCTTCTGGGCTTAAAAACCCAGCTTCCAGATTTGAGAAACCCACTTTTGTGGTTGCAAGCTTCCTCCTGCAGCTGATCATCCCTCAGGCTGGTTGCGCTGCTGCCACCTCCCTGGGCATCTCTTCCTTGCACCCCCTATCCTCAAACAAGAAAGCATACATGGCTAGCCCCAAGCACACATCCTCCTGCCTTGTACAAGCCACCCAAGTCAGATAAGCATCTTTGCCCCCTAAGTAGTCACCCAAACTCTAAAGTGCTAAATTTAAGCCCCATCAGCCTTTGTCCCTTTGAGCCTGGCTTGCTGGAGAACCATCAGTCCACACGCACATCATGGTCCTTTTCGACAGAACAGCAACAATTCAACAGCCTCATATAAATGGATTGGGAATGAAGGTCACAGTTATTTTTAAGTGACTTTGCTCCGAGATTAACGAGGAGGCAGTCTGAAGCTATACACAGCTTCTTCGTTGCTATTTCCGACCTCCTTCCTCCCTGTGCAGCGTCCTTGGATGGCAGTGTCCCACAACAGCGGTGTAAGGGTGGATGCCTCTTCACACACCATCACGCATGCATTTACCCAGAGAGGCAAAAACATGTAGTGGAAGAGATCCTTTCAAAAAATGAGCTCTGCCTCAGCCTGAGAGCTTGGAGTGTGAGCTGAACTGAGGAGTAGAGCAGAGACATAATTACTGCACTGCCTCTAAATCATGTCATTTATTAAGTGTTTTGCATGGTGCCATGGCCTCTGGAGGAGATGGCCCCTGCCCTGGGCAGCTCCCCCCACGCCACCTTGCCCATCAGACTGGCTCCTGTGAGCAGGGAGGGTGACAGTCCCTGTATGTGTGTGTGTGTGTATAAATCAGAAGTGCCTGTAGATTCAAACTTCCCCGTAAGACAAGATGGGCATACATGCTATGTTATTAGCCACGGGAAAAAACCTGAGAGCACTGATTAAGAAATCAGGGGGGACTGAGGGGGGAAATAAACCTCTTTGCCATAGTTTCTGAATTGCAGTTCACAAAGCATTAGATTTCTAATTATAAGCCCAGGATGTTTTAATGTCTCACAAGTCACTTTTTACAAAGTATAGGTTTTTCTTCTCATTAAAATATTCCCTGACTATGATTTCCTTGCTCTTAATCCTGAACCTTCAGGTTTTCACAGGTAAGTAGGTAATTACACAAATCTCTCTCAATTATACAGCTCTTGCAGCATTGCAGGTCTGGCTGCACTGGAGCTGGATGCTGTTGGACCCTGAGCTCCCCCAGATCCCTCTGGGTAACAGGGCAGAGGGGTCCAAGTACCCTGCAGTGTCCCTGGATCACAGACCATGCCATGCACCCTCACTCAGGTGTGTTCAAGGGAAAGGCTTCCTAACCAAACACATGGGCAAACCTCCAGGGTGACACAGAGGGTCAAATCTCCGAGGGCATCACTTTCGCAGTGAGAAGCTGAGGCAGATCTGCCCCAAATGTATTCTTTTCTCCAAGCAGCCAAGCAACACCAGCTGCTCTGCGTCATCTCAGATACCAACTCCACTTGGTAGAAAGCCTTGCTGGCAAGCTGGGGCTGGTGGTAATGAGAAGATATGCAGCTCTCGGCTGGCTCACAGCAATTTTTCTCCACTCTGCAGTGCAGATCAGGAATGGGGTTTGTGAAGCCAGCTACATGGTGGGGAGGAGTGAGGTTGTCAAGCAGGTTTAGATCCATGGGAAAAGCAAGTCCCCATGCTGCTGGCCCCCCAGGTTAAATGTCCTTGCCTCTGCAATGCAGGGTGAGACTGATTCCTCTGAAACACTGGGAATCGTGATCCTGGAATCAAGTCAGCCGGCCTGCAAACAGCCTCAGGAGAGGAGTCATAGGTCCATGTCATCAACATAAGTCCCATTTACACCACCTTGCACTCTGAGGTGCAGCTCAAGACGCGCTTCATTTAAAAGGTAAAGACTTTTTTGTGAGTTATTTTCAATTTAAATGAGAAGGAATGGGGTTATTTGCCCAGGTTTATACACCTCAGCAAGGCCAAACAAAGTTTAACACCCAGAGCATCTGCCTTTCAGCCCTGCTTGGCTGACTAACAGCCTCCTTCCCCTCTCTGTTTGAGGTGTGCATACATTAAGCCCAGGGCTTTTGGCATTTATCACAACAAATGCAGTCATACATGCAATCGCTAGTGTGAGGTTGGAAGTAGCTTTCCTCCTCATGTGGGAAGCAAATTTCCCATTGATTCCCTACAGCCTTCTGACCATCAGACTCGGCACCCAGCACACGAGGAGCAAGAAGCACAGCAGGTGAAGTCCTTCTCCAGCCCTAACGCCAAAGTCACAGCTTCAGAGGTGCTGAGCCCTTCTCTCCAACGCCCAAGGACAAGATTAGCATCGCCTGGCAGAGCCAGCCTTCACCTCTGCCACCCCGTCCATGATGCGGCTCCAACAGTAGGACCTTCTGTGGTGAGGGACAGCCCCATGTCCTGTGGGACAGCAAGGGCTGCAGCACCCCTGGCCCCACACCAGCACAGCCCTCCCCAGCAGTGAGGGACCCCAGCTCGTCTCTTCCAGCCCAGAGGCTGCTCAGATGCAGGTTCCCCCTTCTCCCCCCCAGCCAGGGCTGGGAGCTTTGCTCAGGGGACTTCATGATGTTTGCCCCAGCCCACCTTGAGTGGAGATAAGTGCCCAGTCTCTGGGAGAAGCTCCATCACACCAAGCTGTGTGTGAGCAATCGCCGAGCGCATAACAGCAGCTTTCCTACACACCACTGCCAGTAACTAACTCACTTCCCTCTGAAGTTGAGGATGAAAAATAAGATGTGAAACCAAATTATACTGTGTTTATGTACATAATTCCCTGCGCATCTGGATAAGAGCATGCCTGTGGCCTATATTACGCTGCATCTGATTCTCATTAGGCGCTAGCGATCCCTTCTCGATGGGGTTTTATTGCTCTGGGTAACGCAGTTACAGCCGGGCTGCTCGCTCTGCCACCGCCCTGGCGCGGCCGGTGACGGCCCAGCCCGCCGCAACCCGCTCAGAGGGGCTCCGTAACACTGTTTCTCAAATGACAGCTCTGTTGGTTAATAGCTAGAAGTAAAACCAGAGCTCTCCAAAGTGAATTTTGTAAATTGGCTGCTGGGGCTTTATTTACAGCAATGGAGAGCAGAGCATGGGGCAAACTGAAGGCAGGGCCTGCTCGTGGCCCCAGGGAGCTCAACAGCAGAGCAACCGGCCAAGGCTCTGGTCCCAGCCAGTACCTGGAGCTTTTCTTTAGAGTTAAAATTAATATAACTATGAGTATATTGTTTGACTCCATGGGCACCTTCCCAAGACAAGGTATTTTGCAGATATATTTTTATTTCTGTGAATTACAGTTCTCGCTCTTCTGTCTGTTACAGCCTCATCCATGTACAAAAGCAGATTACAGCACATTGCTGGGTGAACAAAATGGTCCAAAAGGTAGAGAGGCACAAAGGGAATTTGGCTGATTGGGTGCTAAGCCTCATCTTCAGCAGTTTTAATATTTTGTTCTTCAGGATCTTGATTTGACCAAAAAAAAAAAAAATTAATGTTCTGGAATGTGCAAAGAACCAGACCAATTTCTTTCATTGTCATCTTCAATTTAGGGGAGCATTATCAGATACAGCCCTCGATGCATATCAGAAACATCTCTATAGATGGTATTCCTGCTTTTAAAATGCAGATTTACGTTGCAGTAAAAATCCCTGCAGTAATCAGCAAGAGAAAGATTTAATATACTTACAGATTTCTTCTACTGGCAAAGGAACAGGAAAGCTACAGATTTACCCTGAACTTATTTATTAACTCTGCAGAAAGTGACAGAGGTGCTTTTATACGGAATCAAAAACTTAAAACTTTCCACTGTTAATAAAGCAACAAAGTGCATGGGCTTAAGTAGGAAAAAAAACCAAACAACCCCAACCAGAACAAAACCAAACCAAAACCAAGTTTTTGGTGCACAGATGAGATATCTTAGCAGCTCTGATGTTCTCTAAGTAACCAGACCTTCCAAGCAAAGGAGTAGGCAAAAATAAAAGTAATTTCTTACCACCTTTATGGCTTGTGGGAGCAGAAAGGCTCTTCTGGACCACCACAGCACCTACCAAACCCTGCAGACTCACTAGGCATACAGCAAATTCTGGGCTGCCAACTTACTGTGCAAGAGTCACTTACATGAGGTGTCCCTCCCCCTCCTCCTCTTCATCACTATCCCTGGGCCAAAAGACAAGGTTCTGGGACCCCGGGCTGCCTTTATATCCCTTATCCACAACCAACCCAGCACCCAGTGGTCAGCATCAACTCCAGGAAATTTATAAAGCAACTAGAATTGTCTGAGCAATGCCAAAAAATCTCAGTGAAAGTCCTCTCAGCTTTTTAAACAAATTAATTCCAGCTGGCTTCATGCTCCCAGTGCATCGGCTTCCACACAGATCCCAGCATGGGAGGTCACAGGCAAAAAAAAAGGTTTTGGAAGGGGTGAACTTTAAGTGAGAATTAGAAGCTGTATGCAAATCCTGAGCTTAAGCGAGGGTCCGTGCAAACAGGAAACACTCGCAGGCCATGTGAGTTAAATGGCTAATTAAATCAGCACAAGCAGAGGGTCTACAAGTGAGCTATGGGTCAGGGATTATGGAAAAAAAAAGCATTCATGGAACTGATTAATTGAAGGGAGTTGTGATCTGTCTACAAATAATTCAGTCGAGCAATTAGAGCTGGGTAAGGGAATGTTTTTGCACAGGGAAGATTTTGAAATATTTCTTTGTTTTAACTCGAGACCAAAGAAATGCAAACGGAAAAGGGAAAGAAAATTCAGACAAGTTCCATCCTGAATCTGTTTAGATTCGTTTGAAATGTGTCATTTCCTCTCTGGCTTTATTATAATTCTATTTTATAATTATTTTCCCTTTGAATATGAAGAAGGTGGTTCAGACTAGATCTCTGGAAAGCAATTTCATTTTAAACATTGAAAATATTTCAAAGTGTTTAAAAAGTTTTTTTGAAACCTGTCTTTTCAAAGTGAAAAAGACATTTTCAACAAATCAGCAAAACTTTGGGGGGAAAAATTCTTCCAGTTAAAAATCCATGACCATCTCAGTCCATTGCATATTACTGAGCTCTGAAGGCAAGAGCCTCGGACAAGGTCAAGTTTTCTTAGTTACCTTAAATGAGACAATTCATCAAACAGCACCTATTAATTATCCAGATGCTGGAAGCAGAATATGACCAAGGTAAGCGAGGCAGGAGGGTTGCAGTCCACATCTCTCCCATGTCCTCAACCCATTGCTTTTCTTCTTCTCTTCTTTTAATTATCTTAGTTATCTTGAATGAGATATCCCTCAAAACCCCAGCATTTCTTCAAAGGGAAGATTGGGGAGATAAGATTTCAGTTGGCTCTCAAAATCACAACGGAGTGGCTCAGTTTCCCGGGACTCTAACACAAGCGGGGCACCAAGGCAATAAGGTTCCCCAGTCTCTGAAGACTAAAAGTGAACTAACGTGCAGTTGGCCCTGGAGGAAACACCGTGTGAGTAAGGACCTGGTCTGACCCCAAAGCTCCCTTGAATGTCCCCCAAGGGAAGGCCTTAAAGAGTCACTTTTATGTGTGAGCATAAAGTAAGCATTGATTAGGATTTATTAAGATTTAAGATAACTGGCATATGAAGGCAAGAAGAGTAAATGTGTCTATTTTGATAATTTTGAAAGTTTCTCCATGTCTGAACAACAATTAATCAAACCTTCCATGGGAAATATTTGATTTGGTTGATTGAGTCTGAAGAAATGAAGTTTAAAACTTTATCTGAGTAATGATGGTGTACAGCAGTGCAGGTCACAGCGACAGCCTGTTCGGAGCGGCTGGTCAGGGGCAGGATGGGAGACACCCTGTTGAATACCATCTATTAATTATCTGGGTGTTGGGAGAAAAAAATAACCGTGAGAAGAGGAACATGAGGGTTACGGTCCAGGTCTCCCACATGTTCTCGGTCCAGCACTTTTATTCTTTTTGAGCAAATGTTATTTGCTTCCTGACTGTGCATATGATTGCCACATATTTCACCCTGACATAAGTACCTTCATAAAGGTGATTAGCAATTTTTGATTGCTTCTTTGATTAAGGTGAATGAGAAAAAGCCTCAACCAACATTGCCAAAGACTGAGAAAGGATGACTCAACCTTCACTTCTGGATGCTAAAATTAGTGTAACACAAAAGGTTGCTGGAGAAAAAAATCCCAACTTTTAAAAAAGTGATTGCTCTTAAAAGGCCTTCCACCCGAAGATCTCAAATCAATTTAATTAGAAATTGTAAACTTACTGAGACCTCAGAACAACCCTGCCACTCAGGCAAATCTCTGCTTAATGGAGAAGTGTCTATCAGGGGCCAAATTCAGCCATAGCCAGGCTGGCAAAGGTATCAGAAGGGCAGGCAAAACAGCTGAGAAAACACTGAAGCAGAAACTCTCCTGATAAAACACTGCATGGACGCAACCTCCACCACAGACTGAAGTATTTTGGAAAGCAGTCCTTGGAGGAGGAAGCCCAAAATGACACCTTGGTCATCCCATGCTGCTGCCAGGTGTCCTGGGTCGCTTGTGGCAGGACAAGTTGGAGCCTGGGGCATTCCTGGATCTGGGAGGAGAGGAACAAGCAAACCAAGGTGTCCTCAAGCTCAAGGACTTCTTCATGTCCCCTGCAGAGAAGAGGTCTCTTTTTAGAGCAGTCTCAAGTGCAGGCTGCACAGTTTATCCCTGAGGACCGGTCCCAGCAACCTGGCCACGCATCACCAGGGCAGAGGAAATCATGTTGCGGATAACACTGAAATAGCAGCATGTCTCAACAGTTGGCAAACTGTTGGAAAGGTGACTTTATTTTGCTCTATGCCCAGGGACAAAGGACTGGCAATCTAATGACAGGGAACTGTTTGATACCTGACTGGCAATAGAGAAACGGGCAGAAGCACCACCTGGCTTTTTGCAGCAAAGAAACAAGGTCAAGGACTTAGCTCGTTCCATCTGTGATATTTTTACACCGCAATTTATGTTACAGTGGGAACAAGAGGCCCTGTCAGAAATCAAGACCCTCATCATCCAGAGAAACAAGAGGAGATGCAGCACAGATCTCAAAGCCATTGTGCTCCAGCTCCAGCTCCCCAGAGTCCTCTTTAGGAAGGGCCACTCAATCACTGGGACATCAGGGGGATGATGGACTTCAGAGGGACCTCGTGCTACAGCCGCATGCAAACACTTCACAGCTCTGCTGAGGAACCACCAGCATGGCTGGAGCTCACCGGACAAGGACTCAGGAAAAAGGGGGATGCAGATGCATCGGGTGTCCAGCGCACAGGGTAGGAACTGAGATCCAGCTCTGTCATGGATCCCATCCCATCACTGTACTGGGATTTTACAGGAACTCACTCCCTTTTCCCTAGACACCTTTGAACTTCACTGACAGTATCATAACGCTAGCCTAAAGCCTTTTGGGATGCTATAAGCACCTCCTGCATGAATTATGCCCTCAGTAAAAAAACAATTTCCACTCCCAGTTACATCAATATAAGTCTTCGACCAGTGATTTCAGCTTTGCATCAGTGTCTTTGACAGACACGGGTCCAGTTTGGCTACAGCTCACACATTTTCAGTGGAGCTGCCCTGGGAACACGGATTTCCTCCCATCCTTCCATCTCCTAAAACCTCAGGTGGGTTGGGGAACGTTGATGCTGAAGATGCCAAGAGCAGGGTTTGCAGCAGGAGTGAGGAGCGATGCCCTGCAGCATCCCCATGCCGGCTGTCCTCGGGGAGGAGGGCTGGGGAGGGGAGGCGTGGGGCTGGGATCCCCGTGAGGAAGGGACAGGTTCAAAGGGGGACAGAGCACATTTTCTGCTGAACCCTTATTCCACTTGTCTGTAATTCTGTTGGTCCCCTCACTTCCTTCGCTCTCCTGCTTAGGCCACTGTCCTCTCCTGCTCTAAGGAGGCTTTTCCCATAATGGGGACCTAGGAATTTTCCCTGGATACAGAATTTATGCTCCTTAATGGAAATTGAGTAGCATTCCGAACAGGAAAAAAAAAAAAAAAAAAAAAAAAAAAA
>WHYT01017465.1:1176905-1293685 GCA_009806455.1 Tetrax tetrax | reverse complement strand
TGAGATAGTTGATTAATTAATTATTAATTAGCTTATTAATGCCAATCTCTCTGAAATGAAAAGGAGTTTTGCCTGGGCAATAAGGGTGTTAAACTGGCCCTAGAAACTGAGAACATTTGTGAAAGATAGTTAAAAATAAAAAAAAGGAAAAGAGTAGAAAGAAAAAGGAGAAGAATGAAAAGAAAAAAGGAAAACCCCCTCTGGATTTAGTGTGTAGTCGTTAACAAGGTATCCCACAGGTAGAACATGATTTACTGAAAACTAAAGAGGCTGTCCTGGTTTTGCTAGAATGGAGGTTTTTGTTCTACTCAGGACACTTTATATGAAACAGATGCACAGTCGATAAATCAGGCTGTCCTGCAGGAAGGATAGACTGCATTTTCTGCATAAATGATCGTGCTCTTTGCAGGTAAATGCTACGGATGAAAACAGGGGTGTTCTTGCCTCTTAAAAAACATCGGTTATTACTGTTCGAGAAAACAAATCCTTTGGCCTGCAGGATGTAGCAGTGGAGAGAATAGTCAAGGCAAAACCCTACAGAAATCACTTCCAGAGTAAGAATTTGATTAAAAGATGAGACAATGGGAATACTTGAAATTTATGGTCGGCAGGACTTTCTGCTTTCTCGAGTTTCCCTTGGAGTTTTTCAAATAGCTGCCCCCAAAAAGCCAACAGTCAAATACTTCTTCGAGCTGATAAGAGCCACAAATCCATTTGCAAACCGTTTTTTTTTTTCCTTTTTTTTTTTTTTTTTGGCAAGGACATTAAGCAGCGCTCAGGCAGCCTGCGCTGTGCCGCGAGATTTCCAGTGGTGCTGTGAGGAGATGCAGCGCAGAAAGCAGCAGGACTCAGCACTCGAAGGAGGAATCATCTTTGTCTGAGAACTGCTAAAATGTGTGTACAGCAAGTCATAACGTGGGTGGCTTTTATTTAGAAGTTAGAAAACAAAAGGATATTATGGTTTTTCAATAAATCTGGTGAGAAAGATGCCATGGGAGAGGATTTCCTGGAGTTTGGTGCTTATGAAGGATAAATACGTAAAACACAAAGCATAAGTTCACCAACTGCCATTCCTGTGTGGCTGTATTTTCAAATGCAGTGTTTCCTTGCCTCGCTCTCCATGACATTTAAGGGCTTGCTGAAAATGGGTGTTGTTTTATTGAAAATGTTAACCACCTAAGATGAGGCTTAGGCAAAGGCAGCGTTTCCCTGCGCGGAGGCACTGAGGAATTCTCTGAATGGAGCGGAGCCGAGGGCGCATCCCCCCCCCCCCGCTCTGTCCTGGCTCCTTTCTGTGTTTAAACTGCATAAGCTGCAGATGAAAAATATATAAATAGTAATTCTATATATAGTCCCCAGATAAAACTGCAGTTCGTTTATGACAGCTGACAAATCTAAAATGGGCAATGTAAGTGCATTACAAAATGATTAAACCTTAAGTTCTCTCCCCCCCCCCCGGCTACAAGGCCGCATTAACATTACATTACCCTCTGAATAATGCAATCTGCTGCAGTTTTCTGCCACTTCAAAAATGTAACCAAAATAGCCCTTTCCCTTCTATTTACAGATTGTGTCTCAAAAGCCATCTTCCTTGTGGCAGATACAGCTTCCACTCACTTGTTTTTGCTCAGAGTCAATAAAATAAGAATCCTATGGAGCGAAAGTTGTTTCGAGGCATGTTCTTGGGTTTAAGCCATACAAATGGCATGTAGGCTGGGCTTAGGCCCCGGCTTGTGGGGTTTCAGAGGTATTCAACTACATATCCCTGGGGCTGAGACTGAAATCAATGCTGGGTACTTGCGAGAGATGTAATGGATTCAAGCTGACCAAAACTTTAATTATATTTTTCATTATGATACTGACTTTTCTATCTCTGGATCTCCTTGTGCCTAGAAAGAGTATTTCAGAGTATGACATAAGGGGTTGCCGTATATTCCCATCGATTTGCCTCTTGTTAAGGAATCAGTTCCCTGCAGCAGGCACGTCGCAGGCGGGTGGTCGCTGTGCCCACCCGGCCACCCTTTCCAAGCTGCAGGTTGCAGAGGTGACACAGCCACACTGCCTTCATGATTTACTGCCATAACATGATTTAAGGACTCATTGATAGCAGCTCTTTCTTCGCTGCATCTCGTTGGCAGGATGTGAAAAAAAAAAAAAAGTATGACAAAAAAAAGGAGACTGGCACAGAAATTGAGGGTAATCGGTTTGTTTTCTCCCAGCATAAACAATTTCCTCTGTCCAGGAGACAGTGGACTGGTCTTTAGGAAGCAGATTTTGAGAACCCAGGAATGGTCCCTTTGGTCCTGACATTGCACATGGTGAAGGGCTGCTTCATCACCCTGCAGCTCAAATTCTGCTTTAGGGCACTGAGACCACTTAGTCCACCATGGTCCCTTCCAGCCCAGGAGGACAGTTAATGAGAGCCACATTAAAAATGCAGTGACTTTCCTCTTTCCTCACCTGGGACCCTCAGGATTTAGCCAGGACTTGCCCAAGGCGTACGTTTCCTTCCCGGAGAAGGCACCTGAGCAGTAATTCCAAGGGGAACCCCTCTAAAATAGCGTGCGCTCAGATCCTGTAACAAAGACCTGTTCTTCAAGAAAACTCAGATCCATAACTGTAACAAAAGCTATCTATCAGACTTTCTTTTTAGCAGCCTTAGTTCAGAAGGAAAAGAAACAGCATCATCCCGTTACACATGCAGTCTATTTTCTCTGGGGAGAAAAAGAATCACTTTTCTTTCCAAAAGTACCGTTCTGTCAATACTGCTCCTGTTCACAAAGAGGAGCTGTCAGACAATTCAAGCTAAAATTGGCATCGTACTAAAATCTCAGCATCAGGACTTGAATGAAACCAAGCTGGAAGCACTCACAGCCTTACACTTTCACCCAAAGTTTTCCAACTGCTGGTTTTATCTGCATGGCATCGATCCCCGCTCCCTCCAAGAGGTTTGATGGCTTTTTCTGCTGCAGCGGCATGCATAGAAATGAAGAGTAAATGAAGAGCAGGGAAGTTTCTGGGCTCCCCAAATCTCCCTCCCCAGGCAGTCCCCCAAAGTTGGCGCCTGCAGGGGAGCCAGCACAAATCTCAGACTCTCTGCAAAGCATTTCCATCCATTAGCGCCCCACAGAGAGGGACTGGAGGTGTCCAAATTACCTAAATGAAGCAGCTGCTTTGGGAGAGAGAGATTCAGGAGGGAAATTTTCCTTCTGTTTGGAGTTACTACTTTTCATGGAGGAATTGAATTTTTTTTCTATATAGGGCCTTAATTGTAAAGCTCCACTGAAAACTGCATATTTGCGCTGCCTTTATAGCACTCTGTCAGCATTCAGGGAATAGCATGTACCCCAAACTCCTGCCAAACCGATGTCTCCCATTTTGTTCCATGCTGCCAGTGGCTGGGCACAGCTCACCTTCCATGCTGCCGTGGGTCCCCTCGCTTCCCCCCGTCCCACTGTGGTCCCTTGTGGGTGGTGGTGCCTGAGGATGCACAGCCACACAAAATGTACCATCACCATTAGCATCCCGTGGCCCTCTAAGGGACATGTGGGGCTTTTTTTAACGTCTGCTCTGCCTCAGGCTCATGAAACTCATCTGCTTCACTGCGGCAGAGTTAATTAAGCTGTGATCCCCCCTGCCTAAATCCCTCATTACCTGCCGTTTGCAATGCACGCTTTGTTTGCTGGCAGCTTGGGGTGTTATTGCTGTCATTAACACCGTTCCCTGGTATATAAAAGCAACTGTTTATTTATCAAATACAAGTAACAGCTTTAGGATTCAAAAAAATCCTGGGGTTTTCTCTAAACCTGGCCAGGCTGTGTGCTGTGGGAATGCCCTGCTTTGCACAGATCGGGGCTGTGCTGCGAATGTGTTGTCACACATTGACGCTGTTCCTTTTCCATGTGCTTTGAGGGTTACTTGTTGCTGCTGTTTTGTACTTGCAAATAGAAAGGAAGAAATACAGCCACTGGGAGAGATTTTAAAGACAGAGGGAGTAGGATTTGACAGCTCCATTCAAACCTTCAACAAAATCCCATTTTCTGCCTCAGACACAGGCGATGTCCAGCCCATGAGATGCAGGTGAATATCCCACGGGGTGAGGACGGTTGTGTAATAGTGCATGCATTGGAAAGGGGAGAAAATTCCTCCCAGAACGGTGCCAACCCTGGTTATACCCGGAGCACCGTGTTGGAGTACCCTGTATTTTAGCACCGGCTGCAGCTCTGGACGCGTGCAACGACACGCCTCCTAAGGATGGAGGGCGTCCTATGACTTTTAGAAAAAATGGACAGTAAATCTATCAGGACAAAATAAGCAGTGTTAGTTATGTCAGATCTTTAATCCAGCTACAGTAAGCGACACAAGAACCCCCTTTAAATCCCACTGCCCGGTGGCAGGCAGCTGGTGTGACACACAGCAGGGACGGGGAGGGCGGGACAGACAGACAAATGCAGCCCAGCAAACGGCTGTAGTGCTGGTGATAATGCAATTTAGAGTGGGTGAACATAAAAAATAGGTGCATGGATGGGTGAGAAAGAGTAAATCACCAATGTTCAGAGCATGTTTAAAGAACAGGATTTCTAGACATTTTCTGCTGCCTGAAAGATTGCATTTAAGTGTGCGATAAGCCATCTAATAGTGCTCACAATAGCAGAGATCGTTTACTTCACCATTGCAGCAAAGGAGACGGGGAGAAATGAGTCAAATCTGAATTTCCCTTCACCTTCCCTCAAAGAATACGAATATATAAACATCCAATTTGCTCAGTTATTACCAATACCCCAGAGCTCTGTCCCTTCTGTTCACTGTGACTGCTTGAACATGTTCTCCAGGTGGGCACCCATGACGGATTCACCTCTCCCAGGCTTCCACTGCTCTGATCACCCAGACCAGTTCTGCACTGCTGAGCCTTAGCTCCCCCACACCATGCAGTGTGGAAGCACCTGAGAGCATCTTCTGACTCGTGGAGGACCTTATCTATTCAAGCCTGCCCAGTGGCTTAATGCAGTGGTACTATACTGGCTGGAAAATTAATATGCTAGCATGTGTGCTAGGAGCCTTAATGGAGACTTCTCGCCTCCATTGATAATGATGTTAAGTATAATCTGACATACAGCTGCAGAAAAAGTCTCTGAGAAAGCTCAGATGCACAAGCGCTAGGAAAAAAAACCCAAAACTTTCAATATGGTACCGACTGCCTGGTGATTTTTATATCTGAGGGCAGTCGTGTATTTGCTGCACCACATTCTAAGAAATCACATCTCTCCTGAGCTCTCGTTCAGCGTAAGGAGCCTGTCCATGCTCTCCTGCCGCCTGTTATGACATTTGTATTGACTATAATAGCTGTACCTCATGGGTAACTTCACTGCGCTGAACTTTGAGAGAGGTTCTCTGAGGATAAGAAGAATGGCTGGTAATAGATAAAGGACTTGCTCAAACCCAGACAACCGCTGAAACAGCACTGTAAAGCCAATCAATTTAGTGGAAAGCAGAAATCCGTCAATGTGAACGCTGCCCAGACAGCCCAGCGTGGATTAAAGGCTCAATTCCCCGCTGCCTTGCATTGAGGGGGCTGGTGGTGGTTTGTACCTCGCTGCCTTTGAACTTCACTCTCACACAAACAACCACACGAGGGGTCTGCCAGTGAAGCCTCTATCCTGCTATTGACCACGGATTTTGGCTTTTGGGCTGCAATCTGTGTTCTTCCCTTGCAAAGGCAGGCAGGCAGCCTCAGTGTTTGAAGGGTGGGGGTGGAAAGGCAAAGAAAAAGAAGTCGGAGAAGTGTTTCAGTGTGTTTAATGGCTCCGATGCGCGTTAGGAGGCGTGTGGCGACAGATGTTGCGTGCAGCCCTGAAGACGCCCGCGCCAGCGGGGAGGGCACAAGCTGCCCCTTTATCTGGGGGGTTGTGTGGCTTCCAAAATGTATTACCTGTAATAATGGGTCTCGTATATACAACTGCCTTTCTGGATATATTTTGAAATGTTTAATGATGTGTGGCTGAAACGTAATGATACTGTCCGAACGGAATGCGATGGAAGGAGAGCTCATGCACGTTAAGACATCTTATCTGTATTGGCAATTAATAACCTAGGAATTAAAACAAAGTATAAAACCTAGGAGCTTTAGCTAAAGCCACAGGATACGAGCCTGCAATTGCAATCCAGTCAGGTTTCTGCAACGCTTCGCTGTAGTGAAATCCAGATGTCAGGGGAACTCCACCTATTAGCTATTCATTTCTTGCAGACTGTGGGCTTCTCAGTGTTTTTTTGTGTCCCTCAGCTGTCTCGAAGTTCATATATTCTTACAATTATATTGCAAGAGATTTTTCCCCCAAGCCTGCGGTCCTGTTTTAAATTAAAATAGTCAAGGGCCAATTGCTTGAATTACCAAATGTTACAGCAAAGACTAGTCCGGACACAGCAGAAACATTGGTTCCAGGACCCTAAGCTCAGTGGTTCACCCACACTGTGACTCACATCTTCATGGAGCATCTTAAATCAAGTTCACTAATGCATATAATCAATTTGATAGCCAATTAATGAGTTAAACCACCATCACCAGTGCTTTTCTATGAAGAAATCCATTCCTTTAGGTGACAAATGAGACTGCACAATCTCCAAAGAGTATGCAAGCTAGATAAAAAGTTTAAACCTAACTTGGCTGGTTATGGTAAATTTGCTTTGAGAAAAAAAAAATCATTAGAAAATCTGGATTGGATTAGATTATCCAACCTGCCAGACCTGAAGAATACTGCAAATGCTACTCTTTGATTTTGCAAAATTACTTTAGCGGATTCCCCTCATTGCAGCGAAAAAAAAAAATCCAAAGCCCAACAGGAATTTAATCTCATCCTTTTTAGACACAGAGATCTTCTGATAACCCTTGGCATATTGCTCTTACATGATTGCAATTAGTGAAAAGAAAGACTTCCAGCTTCCAGCAGTTAAACCTCTTCCACTGCTTGTGAATACAATGATAAACCCCTTCTAAATAAGAAGTTCACAGTGTGCCTTCACTAGGCAAAAATATTATTTGTATTCTTCCATAAAGAGCTTTAAATTAAAATAATTAGCTACCTTACATAATTTAAGAACAAAGGAACCAATATATGATTAAAAGTAGGTCACAGGAAAGTGACTGTAAAATTGAAATATAAATGAGTGATTTCAGAAGACTATCTTCATCTCACCATGCCTTGTGGTATGTATTTCACCCTCCCTAAGTTTTAATAAAAGTATTATACTGTCAGCACTTAGTAAATATTAAAAAAATAATATATGCCATAATTACTTTCCAGACGTTACTAACGTGTTCCGATCTGCATAGAGCTTGACTCTCAAATTACACCAAAACTTTAGAGGAGGAAAATGGTTTCCTGTTCCTACACCATTTGCAGAAGGAGCCAGGTTAGCAAAAAGGCTTCATGCCGACGTGGGTCCTTGTCCTCATCCTGGGAGGTGGATTGAGACATGAACCGAGCGGCTGGCTCACGCTTCTGCTGGTTTCTGCTTCCCAGGGCTGGAGGGCATCCCACCCAAGCCCGTAACAAGCAGCTGCATGTATAGATCTATAGGGGGTTTACATGCTTAGGCAAAAAAAAAAATGCACATTATAGCATGGGAATGGCCCGTCGTCTTTGCAGAGGGACCTCTGGAGAGAAGCTCAAGGCTGTGTTGTTGAGCTGGCTGCTGCAACACCGTGGGGAGAGCTGTGCTGTGCCGGGAGGAGGGGGGCTGAGCTGGCGGAGAGGGGATTTTGGAAGAGATAAGCAGTCGGAAGGGGAAGGGGTAGTAGCACCACTGTTTATCAGGGCCCATCACCACAGGCACATGGACCAGTGATTAATTGGTCAACTGGGGCGTATCAGGCGGTTTCCTGATTTCACATTTGTGTCCTGTTATCACGCAGAAGCTTTCAGAGAAGGAAACTAAGGTAAGAGAAGAGACGATGAAGCCCTTAGTCAACAGGAAAAGCTTTCAGTGTTGTGGCTGCTGCAGATTCCCGGGTCAGCGTCCTCTGGGCGAGTGTAGGCCATGCTGTGGCACACACCTGGAACGACGGCATGGCAGTGCGCAGCTAAACCCACAGCCACTTCTCGGCTGATAAAACCCAAGCACCTGGTATACAGCTAGGGAATGACACCAAAAAGCCCTGCCTGCCCAACTTCTGCAGGAAGGTGTTGGTGGAATAATGATCTGTGCTACCCGAGAGGTCAAAAAAAAAGCATTTCTTCTCATTTCTTTTTTAAGCTGCGTATTATTTCCACACCATTGCCTTGGACATTTGTGATAGAAATTGAAGCATGTTTAGATTTAGTAATTTAGTCTAAAACTAGAGGTAAGTGAAAACACTTTCTCCTTACACAGCTCAGTTGCATTGCACATCTGCGGATGGAGCCACCGCATCCTCCGAGGCTGCGTGGGCAAGGGAAGGCGAGCAAAATGTTTCCTGGCCTTGCCGAGCAGCTCATCGGGTGGTGGGAGTGAGGAACCAGGCTGGACCAGAAACGCAAACTGACCCAAGGATGAGAAGGCACCAAAAAGGCCTTTTGGGATGTGAGACAGCATAAAACCATGGGCACTGATCCCCCTCAGCAGCCAGGGTCCTTCACTGGGGACAGCGAGCTCTCACCGTGATTAGTTGGTGGAGGTGACCTGAAGGCTCCAACACTGCAGGTTAGTGACAGATTTGCACCCTGGTGACAGTCTGGGTGGGATAAGGAGAGGAGTCAGTGTGCAGAACTGTTTGAGTCATCTCTCCTAGGCAGAGTTACCCCTCTGGGTAGCCCTAGAAGTATGAAGTTCTGTAGGGCCCCCCTCTTGCTTGTAATTGGAACGTGCACATACACAGCCAAAGGAGGGAACTGCCATTCCTGCTCACCTTTGCAAACCTGTCTGAACAGTCTGCTCTTCAGTTTGGCCAACTTTAGCTTATGTTAGGCACCTAATGCAGGACAGTTTCATTTTTAAAAAGATTTTTAAAAAAACGTGTGTGTGCATGTATGACAATTGTAATAAAACAATAGTTCTAATGGGAAGAAAAGCCAACACATCTGCAATTTCCTTTCCCATAATATGCAGGAATTCAGCAATCCCATCACGAGATAAGAATTACTTTGAGAACAATTTTCTTTTAATAGCTCTGTCTGAAACACAGCAAATTTCTTTCCTAGCCATTACAGCTTCTGGCCTGCAGTAAATGGCTGGAGACTGAGTAAGGATTTAAATGCAGCAGCCTGCCATCACCCACGCAAACAATGCACACCACGACCACTGCTGCAGGAGATTTTAAAAAGTATTTTGCATCCTGTGACGCTACTCACACACTACCTATTTAAACGAAGGCACTAAAAAACTTGGAAGCACGGGTGCACTCAATGAACCATGAATTGATGTTGCTGATTTGTGCCTTACACTGAGCACAGGGTTAAGACAAATGGTACACGTTGATGGTGCTACCAAAACAAAAACATTTACTTGCAGGAGGCACACAGGCAAAAAAACCTGACATGCAGCCAATAGAGCTAAGGATTTATGACTGTGGGGCCAGAAGAGTTAAACTGGGTACCCGGTGTGACATCTGATGCATATCTTAATATGAATTAATACTAGAAAAGCATCAGAGAATCCCACCCAAAGCAAATCCCATATTAATATTTGGGGCTACAATGATGAACCTCTGTGGACTGAAGAAACTGGCTGAAGCATCCAGTGAGGCTCTAAGTAACGACCACTTGTTGGAAAGCAGTTTGTTTGGATCCTGAAGGAGATGTGAGATCTCGCTAGCTGTGTTTGACCTTAGGGCTTCCAGCAGCAGCTTCTTCAGTTTCGAGTTGCTGTACCTGTCACACCTAATCCAAGCTTTCATTCTTTAAGTGTCTACAGCTCCTTAGCCCTTTTCAGTGCAAGCGATTGCTTTGGAAATGCGTATCAAGCTGCTGAGTGGGAAGTTTGGCTCAGCAGCTTTTGAAAAATCCAGGAGTTATTTGGTCCTTATCCACCCTGCTCACTGGGATCATCGTTGTCCTCGGCCACGTCCCAGCTAACCACGCACACTGTGGCTCTCTGCCCTCCGCCATGGCCACCCAACCTGCCTCCTCCTCCTCGCTGCATCCTTGGCACGGGATGTCCAGCTCCACACAGATGCCTGTCCCTGACTCCCCTCTCGCAGCACACCCCAATGAATGCAAATCGCATGCAAAGTACGATGACAAGGCAGCAGATCTGTAAATCTCTAAAGGTCGCTGGCAGCGGAGGCACACGAAATTGAAAACTGTCTTAGAAGTGTTTTAGCTCCACAGAATATGATGTATGGATTTTGCAGTCCCTGTTCTGTAAAGACAAGGCTGCAAAATCAAGCTGGCAGCAAAAGTTCACTGTGTTACCTCCAGGCTTGTGCAGATCCTAGCGCACACCTAGGCACCGGGCTGGTTAAAACGGCGTTTTACACAGGCAATTATTTGCGCTTAATGTTTAGCAGAAACAGCACAGAAGTCTCAGCAGATGTCTTACCCAATTGTTACTTATCAAGTTCCTCTTTCTTCTGCTCCTAAGTGAAAATTGGTTTCATTGCATCATCTAAATGTGATGAGTATTTTTAGATCTATAATTTATCATATGGAGCTTGTATCTATTGAGGCCACTTTTATTCTACCAAATACAACAACAAGAGCATAAAACTTTCCCAGACACGGCTGGGACAACAGGCGAGATTACAGGACTCCTTCCCTATGGAAATGCCTAATTTTAAGTCAGTTATTTTTGCTTAGTACAAAGATTTACAGCTTTTATTTTGGCATTCAACAGACATTCACGATCCAATTTTCGGCCATGATCTCCAAAGAAACTGGATTAAAGCCTGAAACTGTTGCTCCCATTTGAAGATAGAAGCAAAGCCATCCTTCTGCATTAAATACTTTTGATTCTAATCTTTGAAAAGATCAAGAAAAAAATACCACTTTATCATCCTAGTCAGGACATACAAGGGAGCTAAATATTTACAACAGTAAAATAATGTAAATAATCAACATATCTTGATCTAAGATCATCCGACTTCTTTACTGTTCGTGATAAAAGGAAAAAAGTGAGAGCATGTAAAATTGCCTCTAATTTCAGAGCCCAGGTTATCTCCAGCTCTGCAAGATGCTGGTCTCAAGGAGACACAGGTGTAACCCGTCTGTTTTCAGGGCAGTGGGTTTGGCAGCAAGGGGACCAACATCACAGTCCATAAGATGGTTTCTTTACTCAGAGTGCTAAAGCAGATTATCATGTCTTTTGTGGTCTAATAAGGAAGAATGAAACAGGGTTTTTCCAAAGTAAAGCTGATGTCCGTGCTGGCAGAAAGTGGTTTATCACCCACAGGCAGCTTTTAGAAGCAAAAATCCTTATAGCAGACAAAACTCCGGCAACACCCAAAGTTTGGCTGAGACCCAGAAAATGAAGGGGGCTCTCAAGGAAGGCTCGGGTTTATTGGAGCAAGTGTAATGCCTTTCCAATGCCTGATGTTTCACTCCAGACCATTGCAAACCAGAACCCAGGACACAGTGTGTCAGACCTGGGAGCCGCATCACATCCAAACCTGGTCCAAGTTCTGAAAGCCCTCCTGAACTGGATCAAAGGCTTACCAATGGGAATAAAACATCTCCAACATGGATGGGAGGGCAGGAAACAACACCTGAAGGGAGAAATATGCACCTCAGGCTCTTCTGGCTGGGCTGGGGGCTCTCAGCCCCAACCAGCCCCGCAGCACACTGCCGAGTGCTCTCGCAGCCCCCTCCGGCTGCGTCTTGCCTGGGAAGAAGGATCGCCACCCCAGAGCCATTGCTGAGGCTGCTGGCAGCCCCTGCAGCCTCCAAGACACCCTTATGCTGCCCCAGAGCTCAGACTAAGGCTGAGCCAAAATAAGAAGCGTCAAGAGGGTGACCTAAAACCAGTTCAACCACTCTGCTGTCAGAGTTGGGCTGAGAGGAGCTAGGTTAGACCGGATAACTTGACCCGTCATGTTTAACTACACAATCCTACGCAGGGGGATGAGAAAGCAGCCAGCTTGGTTTGCACTTGAAGGAGAGAGAAAAGGGGACACAGCTTAACCCCTTCAAAGCTTAACTCCTTATCACACAACTGCTGTGAAAAAAACCAGCCTAGCAAATGCAGGGCTGCTTGAAATGGCAAAGGCAGGCAGGCACGTGGCAAGGACAGTATGGGAGAGGGAAACAAGAAAATCCCGAAATTTGGAAAGAGCAACCACACTCAGCTAAGCCCATCACGGTGACAGAACGGCACACACTGAGACACAAGGTGGCTGTCCTTGGGTGGCAAGTGGCCAAGGGAGTTCGTTTGTCTCCTCCACACCCCCGCTCATTGTTTACAGCCAACGCCAAGCAATTCATGGAAAAACAAAAGCAGCCCAACCACTGTACTTAATTTAGAATCATAGAATCATAGAATGGTTAGAGTTGGAAGGGACCTTCAAAGGTCATCTAGTCCAACCCCCCTGCAAGAAGCAGGGACATCCCTGACTAGATCAGGTTGCTCAGAGCCCCATCCAGCCTGGCCTTGAACGTTTCCAGGGATGGGACATCCACCACCTCTCTGGGCAACCTGTTCCAGTGCTCTACAATCTCATTGTAAAAAAATTTTTTCTAATATCTAATCTAAACCTACCTCCTTCTTAATAGCCATCATAGCCCCAAGACACTCCTGGGCATCTATTTCATTGATCCAAGAGTTTAAGGATCAATGACTTAATTTACCAATGAATCAATAAACTGAATCCATATGACATTTCAGAAAACAGAAGAATCTCTTCATGTAAATTAGGCCCATTCATTTTCCTGAGAAGCCCGGGAAGGATATTTTAGTAGTGCAGAACACCCACAACATCTGTTGTCTCTATCTAGGACTGCAGTTACTCAGCAGTCCTACAAGCCAGAGCATATATTTCTTTCTCACTTTAACTGCTGTTTACTTTCTGCATTATTAATGACCAATATAAAGTGTCCAAATATGCCTTCAGAAAAAGTGCTACCTTTAGCTGATGAACTGAGAAGGCAGTGTTCATGCAAGCAATGATTTACCTCCGCTGAATAACGTGCTAGATTAGCAACTCCAATAACACAGCATTCAACCTGCCCATTCATAAAAGTGGTTGTAACATTTAAAGGGTAACATTGATTATCTTCGTTGAAATACACAATTTAGTGGCCAAACTTGAATTAACATCCTGGTCTAATAAAACCTCCCAACAATCAATGGCAATTATCAGAATTTGCAGCTGTCACAACTTATATAATACCCAATTCTCTCTTCATCTGTTTTCCCCTCTGCTTGTTTGAACGGCTTTCTTGTGGCGAAGCACACGATGTGATTCGCACCATTTGGTGACTGAGCGTGACCTAAGTTGCCCATCAGCTTTGCTAGCATAAATCTCTTCACTGAACGAGCGCTCCAGCTCTGGGGTCCTGCGGTGCTGACGAGGGGGCTCAGGAACTCATTGCACACCCTGTCCCGCGGGGCAGTGCCGCAGCAGATCTCTGCCAGGATCACATCCCAGAGCTCCTCCTGCTCCCATATTCCTGGCCTGTCCAGTGCTCCATCCTCCAGAGCGGCTGCTGCAGCTCTCCAAACTGGTGAGCAGTGAATAACTTCCATGAATATGAGCAAGGCCATTACTTTTCACATCCCAATTTCTTTTGAAAACCTTCATCTCTGATTCAGGCCAATGCAGTAAATAACCCCAAGCGCACTAAACTACAGATCCAACCCGTTTTCTGCCTAAAACTCCAGATGT
This sequence comes from Tetrax tetrax, assembly GCA_009806455.1. NCBI lineage: Eukaryota > Metazoa > Chordata > Aves > Otidiformes > Otididae > Tetrax > Tetrax tetrax. Next base: position 1,279,896 of record WHYT01017465.1, on the reverse strand, counting down.
GTCTTTCAAAGAAATCAATAAGCGTGCTGCTCGCTAGGATCAGCAGCCAAGAGCTGGAGGAGGATGTGGGCAGGCACCGCGTAGTCACTCAACACTTTGCTAAAGGGTTTTTGCTTTTTTGAGAACAAAGCCCCCGCAGAGGCAAGCTGCAAGCTCTCCCCTTGGTTCTGGCAGATATTTCATGCGATATCTGAAGGATATCTAATGAAATGACCGAACTCTGAAACAGTGCAAACAAACATCAGTCGTGAATTGATCAGAAACCTCTGCGCAGTGTCTGATCTGTTACTGACACAAACCTGCTCTCCAAAACAGAGAAGAAGAAATGGAGGCTATTAATTTGCTCCTGACAGAAAACAGAACCTAACTTCTTAAAGATTGCTTGATTTTGGGAAAAAATAAATACAGCAAAATGTTTCCTAGATGAAATATTTGGATTATTCTATGCTCACTAATTGGTTTTCATATCTACCACATGCTTTCATTTTCAGACTAGTGCTGTCAAAGACATATAATGGGAAGAAAACTTTGCAAACTCTTTTTGGCCTCAGTGGGTCCCTGTTGTTTACCCAAAGGTTCTAATTCAGCCAGTGGATCACTACTTGTATTCCATTCATGTGCACAGAACTCGCTTCCTAAAGAGAAATACAGTCACGCCCACCGATAGCATCCGTACACACGCACGCAAAGTTACGTTATGCTGTACAACGTCAGTGGCTGATCCCACATTGCAGTGATTTTTATGACATTTGCAGTGGAAGGGTCCGTGCTACAGGTCATGTTGAGGTTTGTAGGAAGCTTCCTTGAGATGGTGGTGTGGCAAGCTACCCTACTTCAGGATAAATAGAAGAGAAACAAGGACCGCTGCCCAAATGTTACACATGAGGCAGGAAGGCAATAGTGCGAGCAGAGGAGAGCTGCCAGGTATTGCTTGTCTGAGTGAGAGAGAACACACAGGTAATGTCACAGTAGGGAAAAAAGGAAAAGAAGGAAGATTTGGGCAGTATCCATGCTAGAAAGAGCCTTACAACTACTAGCAGACAGTGTTTTCTGGTGTTTGGAACATATGGGAGTTAAGGGAGGCGTAAGTTTGCATTAGTTCGTTTTTGGTTTTGGTTTTTTTTGGTTTTTTTTTTTGTTTTGTTTTTTGTTTTAATATATAAGCAGAATATTTTGGCATCTGCAGGAAGAGATAACCAGTTCCTTCCTTGTCCAGACAGCCTGATGCTTACAGCCCCTGTGCTGTCCATGATCTCAAGAGCAGCTCTGGATGCGACCCTTCGGCCACAAGCCCCCTCCACCTCATTGCTCCCAGTTGGAAACCGGGGGCAGAGGGAAGGCAGCTTCTGGGGAGGGTTCATACGTGAAATTGTTACTCAGTCTTTGGGCCTGAGGGAGAGAGGTGCCTTACTTGGCATGAAGTGGTAATGGAAACAAGGAGTCAAGCCTGTCTAATGAGAAGAAAAACACCACACAATTTATTAACTTAGGCTTCTGGAAATCAGTTTGCTGAACATGCTTAAGGACTAAATACAGGTGTTAAGCCCAGCCATTCCCACACTAAATTACATGCTCTCACTTACATACATAATCACTGCCTATTTAAGGCTTTCCCATATTGCCTGCTATTACGGTATCTAGGCAATGATTCCCATACCAGTAACTTGATGCCTATTTTTACAGTACTGCTAAAGTACTAAGTAGTACTGCTGTAGTCTGTCCTAAAATCAATTCCTAATGTTACTGGAGGAGCAAATGTAAAACTTGATATATTTTCCCCATAGGTTAATATCATATGTTTCTGATTGAGAAAAAAAAAAATAATTTCCTTACAGGATGGATTTTGTTGTCTCTTGTACAGGCATGGAGGAAAGAAAAACCCTCAGGAGATCAGTAACGGGATCAAGAGCCCAAGTCACTGCATCAAACTCAGCCTAAGGGAATCGTTTCAGAAAGCTGCTCAAGAATCTGAGACCACTTGGTCTTTTCTGTCCATACTCCAGTGAAGGAGTGTCCACATTGCAGGTGACCGCACAGCCAGCACCAGTGGAGAGGCCAGAACCTTAGATGACAACAAATACCAGAAGACCCAGAGGGACAGACAGTCTATCCCGTGGCGACCACCAAAGTGTATGACTGAAGCTTTTCTTACTTTTTTCCTTCTGCTTGGACAGGAGAGAGATTTTAAGCCTACCTGGAGGTGGGTGGCTACATCCAGCAGGAACATTCTTCCAGCTTTGCAACTCAAGTGCATCCAACTCCGTTCAATCTCCTGGATATTTCATCGCGAACAAGCAGGCAAATATGCTGTGCTCCAATGTCGTTACATGAATCAGGCAGTGCTTCTTTTCAGCGTGCTCTAAACTGCATGATCCAGCAAGGGTCTTAATAGCTAAGTGATGATTCATTTATGATAACACCAGGACAATCCAAGGGAGTTTTTACCTTTTATCCTGAATGTAATGCACTCCATCTATTACAATTTCAGCAAGGTCTGAGCAAATTCAATAATCAGACTAGTATTCAGCACTCTTTATGCACAGATCTAAACCCAACTGCTACTAAAAGTTTAATGAGACCAGCCTTTTGCATTAACTTTATAACAAGAAACACAAGGCTGCCTCAATTCTGTGGGTGTTCTCTCTCTATTGGATGCAAAGGGCTTTAGTTTTAGGTTGTGGAGCACTGCATAATTCAGTGTGCTTTAACAGCTGTGAGGGGAGATGAAGGGATTCAGAGGGTCTCCAGTTGTGGCTGGCAAAGCTGCTGCCAGCAGCGAGCTGGAGACCAGTGAACTGCAACGCCCTTCTTGTCTCCAGCTGCTCGGCCCTGTGAAAACAAAACTGATGCATTAAACACATTCCTGATATTGCTTTTCTATGTAAGTAAATGCAAACAGGGAGGGAGAGAGATTATGCGATGGGGAATGGGACACAAGACAATCTTTTAGTGAAGATGTTGTCCGTGATACAAAAAGAGTTGGGGAATGCTTGAGTTATATAAACATTCCTGAAATAACAGGAAAACTTTAGCAGATGTTTCCTCCGTCTAATTTTCCCTCCTTCTCTTTTTGTGTGTGGCTTTGCAGATTTCTCTGCTTTCTCAAACTCCTTTTGTATGAAGGGCCTGCATTAAAATGTCAGGTTTTATTTTTCCAAAAGACAACTGCCAGAAATGAAACCCTAAATGCTTGTTTCATAGCCAGGCAAGGATCTCTCGGGAACTGCTGGGAATCCCACCCCTATTTCTGATTAGATTTTTGTCAGCAGCATAGGAGCCAAATTCTCAGTTGCCCAAAGGCTTTCATCTCAATGAGAATCAGACTTGGAGGAGCTCTAAGGTATCAAATCGTATTTACTGTCTCTGTTAGTTATTGGCAAGGCATCTGGAAATACCTTGAGGTTAGTGTTTTGATTAGAATTTGATCATAACTTTATAAAACACAGATAGAAATGATCTCATTTTTGAGCCAAGAACTCAGCAGATTTGAGGAAGGAATAACTTTTAGCAACAGTTTATACAAAGAGCTTTGGAAAAGATCAAAATCTTCTGCTGGGCAGAGCAAAGCAATCCCTGACAATTTAGTATTAGGCTTTTGTGGGCTAATTACTCAGCACACCCCTAGCACAATTTACCTGAGCATCCTCTAAAGCTCTTGGTCACAGCTGGAACTGGCATACCAAGGTAGATGGATTGTAGCCCAATTTCTACATTTTTATGGTGAGCAGGACATCGCTTGCTTCTGTTGATCTCAACAGCAGCAGTGGTTCAGTCTGGCCCAAGAAAATTTCACCCTGAAAACTCCCCTTTCAGTGGGCAGACACAGGGATTATGAGCTATTCATGTACAGAAATATATAGATGGTCACTGAGATGGGAGCATAAGCAATAAAGAGCTGTAAAATGAGTATTGTGAGGCGGTAAATGATGGCAGAGGGCCTTAAACATGCTGCTCCTTCTTGGGTAGAACTTTGGCCATGCTCTTGCCCATGCTTTCCCCTCTTTACCTGCTCTACTCACAGCTCACACTCTTTCCATCAAGAGTTGTCTCTGTTCCCTGCTCTCACAGCAGAAAAGGTCCTTAATCTCACACTTGAATTGAAACGCAGCACACAGAGAAAGGCTAATAAGTGACAGATGATGAAAACATCCTGCCCACTTACCAGGAGTGCTGGCCCATCCCATGTGCAGGGATCCATCTACAAAAGAGGCTTTTCCAAACTGCCTTTTCCATGTGCCATCCTTGGGATCTGGGGATGTTTCATTTTGTTTTTAAGGGAAACAGCGGTGTGAAGCTGGGAAGGGGCTACAGGACAGCCCAGGCTGCCAGCGGGTGACTTTGTCCTCTGCTGAGTGAAGCCAGTCCTGCTGAAATTTTTCTGATTGCAGATATTCAGGAGCCAGCGGATAGCTATGCCGAGAGGAACACTGCATTTAGAAAACTTACTCTGTAAGGTAGCTGCAAATCTGCATTCAAGATCTGAATATGCTAGGAAAAAGGGGGGCTGGTAGCACTGAGGGAAGCTAGAGGACTGGGAGACGCAGACATTGCATTGCACAATTTAAAAAATGGAAGAGAAAAGTGAGAGGTTGTGTCTCGTGTCCTTTATTGTGACCGTCCTTGCTTCTTTGCAACCTGATATACTCACACCAATTTCAAGTGTATCAACACGGCAAATCCAAAGTACATTTGAGAGTTATTGATTTAAATAAAGCAAATCAAATACATCTTACTTTGAAACCTATTTGCAGTAAGAGGATATGCCATCTGCTTCTGGCAAGAATAAAGGCTAGAGACTTCAGTTTCAGAGACATATGGAAAATATGAGGGTTTTTACCCATTTCTCTCAATTGTGAAGCTTCAGAAGCAGAGCCCACTGCCTTCAAAATCCCATGGAGGATGAAACAGTGGGAGCACCTCTGTGACAGCCCTCACAGGCTGGCTCCAGCTGGGCACCAGATAGAGTCAGCCCTGCCAGGGGTGTGCACGGGGGAAAGGGTGCCAGGGCTGTCCGAAATCACCAGACAATTTGGCACAGACCACATACGAGGGCAATGGCCACTCACAGTTGTGCTGATGTGTTGGGAATTGTTAGATGACCCAGTAGCCAGGACCAACATTGGAGGTTTAAGGAGAAGTTTTGGATGGGAAGGAGAGCAGCTCTCCAATGGCAGAATTGTTCTCCTTCCCCTCGTCAGTTAAGCCCAGTATGTACTTTTGGTTGGATTCAGAGAGAAGGGCTGGTTCCCTTGGTCACAGCAAGCATTCCTGTATCCTCCCCTCACACAGAGACTCAGGTTGGCCAACGTCACTCTCTACCATGGTCCCGCTGGAGGAAAAAGAAATGCATTGACTCACTGGCTGGCAGTTTCCAGCCCATCATAAGACCAAGTTTCTGCTTTAAATAACATCAAAGTCTAATTACAATATATCCATAAACAATATTTTTCCCCTCCTGTTTATAGTTTAAAAATCCTTCCTTAATTTTGGGTTCAATCCAACAAGTTCCTGAAGGGTAAACAGAGTCCTAAGACAGAAATTATTTATCTAAGGTCACCCATAACAGCACTCACAGAGTGCAAGACAAAACAAAGTGGTGCAGACCACCCGTGTATCCTCATTGAAAGAACTGCAGTAACTGTTTTCTTATCATCCATCAACTCACAAAGATATAAACACAAACGCATCCAGGACTTCATCTCCTTTTGACTAATTCCAGCCCAGTGCCATTTCAGATAGCTGCAGCGTGAAATCCAGTTATTTCATATTGGCTATGCTGCACTTGGAAAGACAATAACATTAATTTTTATTGTAACAAACAGCCTTAATTAAACTTGCAAAATAAATACATAGTAGTGCAGCCTTTTTCTATGTTGGAGCTTAGCATTAATCTTTATTATTGTTATTAAATGTTAGGAGACGAGAACATTCTGATGAATAATAACAGTGCATACCCAATCAATGCATATTTAAAATATATGTTTACAAAAGACAGTGGCATGAGCATATGACTTGTGAGCTCTGAGGCTGTTATGGCTAGATAGATTAATGCCAGTAATTCATCATGTGCTGCGAGGATTAGAGAGATGAATAAGAATACTTTCCATTGCTCTCTGGCAAGCAGGCAGCAGGGATGTGCCTGGTCTGCATCCCAACCTCTGCCCCTGCACTTCATCCTCAGAGTCCTGAGGTGAAGTTCACAGATAAAGTAAGCTCAAAACTTTGCTGTCTGATTATGGTCACTTATAATAGTTTCACAGGGAATAAAAACAGGAATAAATTCTACATTCTTTTGCCTCGTTCTCAAAAGAGATGGAGTCTTAGAAAGTTTCAGCTTTCTTTCCTTTTTCAGTGATTTACAGTTGAAAAAAAAATGGGAGTTTAGATCCCTTTAGTTCAAGTTACTGTTAGCAACATCCCTGAAGACAAAGATCTCAATGGAAGAGCAGACAGCCCATGGTTGGGGTTTTGCTCAGGACTCAAAAGATCCCCCAGGTTCATACATCTGAAGGCTATGAGATATCATCACTCTCACCTAACAAAGACCTCTGAAATGCACCCAGCACTTCCCAGCTTTAATCCAGGAATTTGTGGATGATGCAGAGCATGTCTAAGAGAAAGAAACCAAACCCTAACTCAGAGACTACAACGAGCACAGAATTTACCACATACCTTCATAAACTGTTCCAGAGCTTAATTAACTGTTAATTTACCACATCCATTGAAAATTGTTCAAATTATTGACTAATTTTGTAGGAAAAAAAAAAGGGGGGGGGGACTTCTAGGCTAAGCTTTGCTCAGCTGAACAACCTTGCTGTCCTTAAGATCTGATTTCAGATCTTGACAGACCTCTGTCACCCTGGGCAAATGAGTCCCTCCCTCCACATCTGATGCCAACAACGCAACCTTTGTCCATCCTGGCTGCTCAATTACATCTCTCTCTTTCAGCTAGGGATTTTCCTACAGATATGCTGCACTAGCATGCTAGCAATTTGCTGTCAACTATGGTGTCTAGTTGCTATACAAATATTTAATAACAAAATGCTGAACTTAATCTCCTCAATAGACTGGATCAAATCCACCCAGCTGTGAGATAATTCAAATCCGATATGCTAGTTCAGACTCACTTCTTTATCTTTTACAAATAAAAATAATATATCAATTACAATATATTTGCATTCAAAATTATTCAGTTAACTAATTCAAGAGTCAACGCTCTGAGTTTTATTGCACTCTATCTGAAAGGGCTGGGAGATGGCTGTATGCCCTGTTAGGTCTACAAAAATATTCACCGGCACTTCCCCAGCAGATAATGGGAAGAGCAGGAGTTGGTGACTTTAACTGCGCACACCCAGCACTTCTAAATTTCCATGCTGCCCAGGGCTGACAGCAAATTTACACAACCATGAGATGAGGAAGTAAATATCTCCTCTGCAGCCTCTCAGTGCATTTTATATGTGTATATATATATACTTGCCAGCATCCAGGACCCTGATGAGGGCTTCCCCTGCCCCGGCACTGCAGCTGGGCTCTCGCACAACCCCAGTTTCAAAGCACTGGAAGGAAGTGCCTGCAGCACACAGTGAGTGGTGGCATGGAGAATAGGTGACCTGCAGGTCTTTCCAAAGCAGAAACCCACTGCACAGCTGCTCCCATGTATGCAGAGAATTTCCCTTAATTATACAGAGGTCACTTTGAGTTCAGCACACATATGACACAGCTGGAGATGGGGAGCAGGACCCAGGAGTACAGGCTGTGGAGATGTCCTCACACTGCCCTTCTGAACCCCTGTGCACAACTGCAACACACTGGCTGCTGAGAGCATTTCTTTTTTTGGGTTCTCTGCCCCTCCTGCTCAGCAGCGAACTTTCTCCACACGTGTAGCTCTAAGACAGATACGATGGTATCCTTTTTCCCCTTTTCCCTCCATCACAGCCTATTTGGCTTTGCAGTATAGTCACACACTCGTGCAGTTGGGTCGGGCTATGGGTGTACGTATGCACATCAACCCAAGGAAACACCCTGCAGCTGCAGCATGTGGTAATCACACCATTCCCTGCCCTTTTTGAAAAGGGAATAAATTCCCTCATACAAGGGACAGCCTGCTCTGGCCAACATTTTCAAAAAAAAAAAAAAAAAGGCTACACGTACTTCTAATGCAGAACGCATCTCTCGGTGAGAAGCCCCACTGCCTGAAACCAGTGATTCATAGCAAAGTTAAAGTCACTGTGCATTTTATCCTCCCTCATACCAGTTAATATGAAGCAGTTACTCTGATGAATCTCACAAAGAATCTTGCCATGATATAAATCAGCGTAGCTCCACTGCAGTGATGGAACGGCACATATTTGTATCAGCCGTGGCCCCAGCCCTATATATTTTCTGGAGAAATAGCAGGACTTAAGACAAAGCGGGATCTAAATGACTGAACCAGAACCAAATGCCAAGCTGTGGGGGATTCAGAAAGCATGAACACAAAAAATGCAGGTGGTTCTGATACCTGATCATACCTTTTGACACAGACAGGTCATTCCACTAATTTGTAACTACGACACTCTACACTCACTGATATGTACAAGAATTTTGCCACAGCCATCACTGTGGTCAACCCAGTATGATTGATCTCAGTAGGAAATAATAAATTCAGCTAAATCACACTTACAATTTTCTTATGGGATATATGTATTTTACCCACCACAGGCATCCTCCCCCAGAAACACACAGTTTACATGCATTTGGTATTTTCCACGGTTCATTAACTGAAGGTAATTTATGACAAGTTTATGCTGCTACAGTACATCATTTTGTGATTTTCTGCAATAAAACCATTGCACTGACTAGTCTTGGCTCTTTATTACATTTGAGGTCACTTGAAAGGGTAATTTCATCTACTGAACATTAAATCCTGCAATAATTTAATACTTTCAAGATATTTGAAAGCTGTACTTTCCTCCTCTTTTGCAGGATCACATGGCTAGCACTGAGCGTAGCCATGGCCAGGTATGGCACACAGTTTGGGCTGGAAGAAACTACTATCATGGTTGCAAAATAGACCTTGGTGGGCATCTCCCAAATGCTAAACATGATTGAAGTAGCTTGTATGGATAAGTATGCACAAGGCCACTGCAGTGGCCAGACTCACATTTACTAGAAGGATTCTTTAGGATGGATGGACCAGACTGCAGTCCAATCTCAATGGAATTTCTTTCAGTGAGAGTTAACCAGGCTTTTAAATATTTTCTCCATTACTGTTTGAGCAGCCAAAGCATTGGGATCTCCCAAGATTCTCAAAATGTGATGAATTTGCCACTAAAATGCTCAAGGAAATGGAGCTGCACAGGAAATGGCTAAGTAATAGCTTAAAATAGCTTTAACATTGCACCATATCCTACAGCTTTACCTCAGACCTCCAAGAACTCCAGGTTTTGCCCCCACTAGTGAAGAGCAACACTTTGCATTCAGGGTGGTCAGCGTGGTGGAACAACCATTGTGGTGAAGGAAGTGATCTTGAAAGATAAGCACACCAATGTTTTTTTTTTGTCTACAGAAGCCACAAGCAAGTTCTCCCATCCTTTTCAAGATGTCAGAGCCTTCAATGCCATTTTTAAACTGTTACCATGAATCGTTGAAAAAAGGGTTTAAATCATTCCCTGTCTTGGGAGGACTTGAGAAAGAAGAAAATGTGGAAACAAATAAAAATCAATAACCTCTGAGAGGTTTGAGATACAGACAAGTTGAGCAAGAAAAGGGGATGTCCTGAACAAGCCAGCAACAAGGGCTGTTTTCCAGAACCGCTGTTGAGTGACGTCCTATCAAAGCAAGGCCATGCAAGCCACCACCACCAAACACACTGCTAAGGTAACACCCACCTTGGGCATCAGGGCTGGTCAGGAAAGGAGACAGCTACATTACTGCCAATTCTCTGGGTGCTAAAAATACTCACCACAAGCAGGTGACAGATCAAGGTGGAGAGTTGACCATTGGTGGATATAGAGGGTGAAATGCCATCTGAAGAGAAAGCAACTGTTGCCACAGTTGAAAGAACAAGCAAAGCAGAGGCAGGTCATCTTCACAGGACCTCCTAAAATCAGTGGGGTCATGTTTGACCTGGGATGGATGGTGGAGGCAGCACTGTAGGCTGGCATGCAGCTAGAAGGAGGAGAAGGCTCCAGCAGACTTCCTGTCTTTGACTGCAAATCCTAAAAAAGAGCCAGCAAGACATTTCTGCCCACCTCTACCAGTTGGCAGGATTTCTCACCACCCTGTGCTGAGAAGCCCAGGCTACCTTGTTTCAGAGTTCAGCCACATCCAGTTCAGAGGGGAAAATGGTGATGAGCAGAAATCTGGAACATCTCCAGTGACTTGAAGAAGATGCTGTAACACACAGAAATGTGCTGATCGTGAGGGTTGATGTCTGGGACATGTTGAGGCTGGAAGCTGTGTGCCTCTGCCTTATTGAGATTTTTTTTTTCCCTAGTTGTACCCCAGAAGCAGTCATTTTCTTATGCCCTTCTCTACTTCTGCCCTCCAGGATTTTCCACTACCTGCATTTCTCCATCACTTCTTTCCCTACAGCCAACTCTTGTTTTCCTACTAACACCTGTATTTCACCATTGCCTCTCTCCAGCCTTTCTTTAGCACAGAAGGGGAGGAGAGAGTGGGAGGTGTTGGTAGGAGAATATTTTGGCAGCTCACCTTTGCCATCTCACGCCCTGGCTACGTAACCGTAGGGCTGTTACAAGGGGTAGGGGTAATTGCAGGAGTACTTGGACAGCAAAGAGGCTGAAATAAACAGATGACTCGGATGCTCCGGAGAAATAAAAGGCACGATGTCTTCTCTTTGGTTTTACCAGCCCAGTGCTTTGCTATTTCACCCCTGCACTTGCCCTAACTGTAAGCCTGCGGCTGAAGAAACTGAGTGCTTGCACAGGAGAACTTGGATGCAAGAGTTCACAGGGGATCTTCATTTCTCACAGCTGCTCATTTAAGGGGGGAAGAAATAGCCTTGAACTTGGACTTTTGATTCATGAAAGAAAGAACCCGAACACACTCTGCTTGTTTCAGCTGAGTTGTTAGCCATCAAAATAACTTGTGCTCAGTCTCCAGTGACTCTCAGCTTTTGCTGTAAAAGCCTGCATTGCTCTTTCCTTCTGAATTTCAATCAGGTGTCATTACCATACATTGCTCTCCCTTTGCTCAGGATGGATGCTTCTCATAACATACTGGAATTGCTCAATGCAGTGAACTTATTCTCTTTAAGAACCTGAATCACGCTAAGTGGCTTTGCTTACCATCTGCTGCTTTGATTTGCTTACTCTTCTGCTCCTACTGTCTGCAAGAGCTGTTTGTTTCCTTGCCTATAAATTAGTAGTCCAGAAGAAATTGCAGTGTTGTCAACAGATTACTGAAATACAGACCTGAGAACGGACCTACAAAAGACGTCAGAAGCAAAACTTAGCACAGGGCCAAGCTATCTATAATTTGATTTTGAGACCAGAACGTTACAATGAACAGAGTGAGAGAAAAACAGGATCATTTATTTTATTTGATCATTAGCAAAACCCCTCTGTTACAGGTGACAATTACTGGCAAAGATTTACGTACAGATAGTGTGCCTGATGATGTTTAAGCCCATTTCTTTATAACAGATCCACTACCAGCATACCAATTACATGACATAAAATGCATTGAGCTTGGAGAAACCCCACAAGGCTTTCAACAGCATAACCTGCTAGCCTTTCCCTGCTCCGTGCTTGGGGTTGCTTGCCGGATGTACTGATTTAGGCAATGAATACACATTCTCAGCAATCTGTCATGTATGTTTACAAAATTATCTCTAGAGAAGCCTACAGGTTAGCCTGGAAATGAGAAGTGACACAAGATCAAGATCTTCAGTCCTCACTCTGGTAACACACTAATGGATCATAATGGGTGATTTTGTGTAAGCAAGGTATGTGGGTACATCTCCATTAAGAACCTTTCTTATCGTTCTGTGTCTTAAAAAAGCAAAGTTTAGAAATTTGCTAGAGTTTACGTCAATTAAAATAAAAAAAAAAAGCTCTAACTTGTTTCTCTGAGAATGTACCATCTTAGGGGTTGATCTGAAGGTCACTGAGAAAGAAACTTATGGGCTTCAGAACTGGACTCCAGTGGGTGAAAAGCCAAGATGGATTAAGGTAGATGCAGGGGGGGAGGGAAATGAGCATATAAAGATTCACCTTTGGAGGAAGGCTCTGCAAATGAGAAAGGTGTCCAGTGGCTCATTTGGTGGGCTGGGGTTTAATATGAAGGGGGCTAGAAATAAGGAAATACACATTCTTTCCACCATCCTGACCTGTTTCTAGGCTGGCCTATCTTCTGTAGGAAAAAGCATCAAGACTTTTGCTGTGCAGCCTTTGCCAAAAAATCCCTTCCACATTTGAACACCCCTGGTTCTCCTACAGTGCGGGGAAATGGAGCGGCAAGAGGAAGATGGACATGACAGGTGCCCAGATTTAAGCCAGTCAACTCAGTTCTTGCACAAAGTATCTGGGTTAGAGAGCCTGCTGCCCACTTTGCAGCTCTGGATGTCACAGCAGCTCCTGAGGCAGTTTCCAGTGACCTGGAAAGAGAACGTGTTAAGGACACCAGTGCATCCCCTCTCCTCCAGACAGCACGGTCTGGAGTACTTGGAACATCAACAGAGCAAGGCTAGGGCTGCTGTCGGGCAGAGACAGGGTGGGCAACGCTGCAGTTTAAGGGTAGCTGGGAAGCACCTCTTCCTGGAGTGGCAAAAGGCAATACAAACCAGAAATCACCCACTGTTTATCCTTCAATAGATAGCAAAGGAGATGGACAGATGAGCAAATAAAAGGAAAGTCTTGTTCAATTTTCCTAGCAGTTCCTCACTGAATTCTGTGGACTTGCACTAGCTGAGGAGGTAGCACAAGGCAGAAAGAAGCAGGGGAACAAGACCAACAGCCACTGTCCCCAGGGCTGGAAGTCTATTGATCTCCAGGGCTAACAATACCAAGCCAGTCACAGAAGAACACCTGGGCTAAATTTGGATCAGATGTACCAATGTACGAATTCCTCAGCCACACTATCTCTAGCTCAGACATGGTATATCACAATGCAATGGCATCACTCATTGTCTGCTACAAAGGTTGTTTTTTCCCTACAAATATAATCTAATGATCTAGTATTTGGCAGCACCTTATTCACCCATCATTGCTTACAAAAGCAGCAGCAGAGAGACATGGATACCTCAGTGTGACTGCTTGGATTTTATCTCCCAGCCAAACTTTTCTTCATTTTGAGTCGTTTCATTCCCTCATGCTGCTATCTTTGTTCATTGGAGAGGCACATCTTGTACCATTTCTCCCACTCCATTTTAATCCTAATATTGCCAGTGGAATGGATTAATGGCACGCTATTTTCTAGTCTGGTAATCTTCGTCACAAAAGTGAGAGAAAGCATACAGTGAAAATGAAGATCTATCAGCATTGCCGTTTGATGGCTCACTCTGATAGCTAACGCTGAGATGAGAACAGAAGATGGAAAAAAAAAAATCCCTTTCTTATTTTAATACCAAGTACAGCACACAGCACCCATATCCATCTTTTTGACAAAGACTGTAATGAAAATGGCAGCACGCTGGGATGTCATCGTACCTCTGTTATGGGCTCTAATTTCACACCCCTCTGCAGGCACCGCAGACAGTCAGCACTCTGTCTGCAAGTCCTCTGGTTAAAAATGCCTGTCACTCACTCCATGTATTGCATCTCAGCATCACCTAGATGGTATTTCAAGCTTCTCATGCCACACAAGCTATCATGCATCCTATTTTCTACTTTTTAATTGGGCAGGGACACAAACTGCAGTGTGCTTTGTTTTCTCAGAGCCAGTAACTAGCCACATTTGATGCATATATTTTTTATACCCAACACCAGCCAGAAAACAATGTATTGAAATGAAATTCATCTTCAGCTTTCGTGCCGCGGGCATGTTCTCCACTGACCTTTTCCTCTGTTCCACCTTTTAGGCACACCAAAGCCTCCCTGAACCTTCACAGGAGCAAGAAGAGTGTACTTGTTTTCTGTATCCCCTGGCAAATCTCATCTTACTATTTCCTTTCTTCAAGTCAAAAGCACAGCTGGATACTACACAGTCGAGATATTGTTATTCTAGGAACAGCCTAGGAAAACTTGGTTTAGACTTTAGCTCTGCTGGCTCAACTTTTTGTGAATCTTGAAGACATTGCTTGTGTCCAGGTTCATCCTGGGAGCAGGAACAGCCCACATCTCAAAGAGGAGCTGTGTGAATAATGCAATATTGGAACAAAAAAGGCTGCATGCATGATGCTGCGGTAAAGGATAAACTGTTCATTTGCTCCCTTCCCTCCAGTAAACCAGCTTTGCTCATCAGTGGGAACCTTTCCCTTGATGGGTTTCAGGCCAAGCCTTGGGAGCAGGGTATTTTTCCTTTCCACCAGTACATGGAGAGGACCATGTTCCCTTTCTTTCCAGGGGAATGTCATGGTTACTCCTTAGGGATGGGCCTTGCCAAGGGGCCGAAAACAGGCAGGAGGAGAAGAGGAGGTGGATAGTCAGGGGATTGCCCTCCAGACAATCCACCAGTTTCAGCAAGGGACAAGGCTGGCCCAGAACACCTTCTCCTCCTGGCACTGATGGGCAGTGATGGGTATGCAGGACTCGCTCTTTCCAAAAGGATGGGGCATTTGGCAGCAATTCAGGTACCTTTAAGGGATCTGTCCTAACCATTCAAAAGTCCTGGGTTTACTAATCCTCACTTGATTGTTTCCTGCTTTGAGCAATTTACATAGTTATTAGGCCCAGCTCTCTTTTTTTTGTCTATAAAACACGCAAAGGATAGGGCTGAATGAGAGCGGAAATTCAATTGCTTAGTATTTAATCTGCCTGTTACTATCGGTAGAGAGCAGCTACACAGCCTGGCAACAGTCTGCAGAGAGCCTGAAATGCTCCAAAATTAAAAAGACCCAGATTCACACTTCCCTTGACTCCTTAGTCTTACAGGTCAAAAAAAAAAAAGGGAAAGAAAGAGAAAGAAAGAAAAGAGAAGATCATTGTTTGCGGAATATTTCTGTATATGTATATTTTTCAGAAGATTAATTGGAAAGGGTGTTTCTATGCCAACAAGGGTTGAGAACAGACGGCTGAACTGGGATAAGCACCCGCCTGGGAGCGGACGTTTTGGATGCACGGATGATGTGGCCCAGTGGCTAGCACATGGAGCAGGTCAGCGGGAGATGGGACTTCTGGACCACAAGTCTCCCTGCCTGCAAGGCTGGAGGAGTTACTTGGCTTGTTCCCTGCCCAAACTCAGCCTGGCAGATCCAGTGAGACACAACCTACTCCCCTCAAACATAATATTCAAAGCGTGGAAATGAGGGCAAACAGTCTTTTAAAGGGAAATTATTTTAACAAGTGCATATCAAATCTCTGGTTAAAAAAAACTACTATGAAAACTTGGCTTAAAACTTCTCAAAGAAAGCAGAGTACATCGTGGTTCTTAGCGACTCATTTTTTCACGCAAAGACCATAATTTAAGATGGCTTTCAGGATTGTCTTGGGAGGAAGATCCTGCTCCACACACTTTTGCTTTCTGAGACATTTGAAGTGCAGATGAGGAAGGAGGTGGCTTAGGCATGCCTCTGGACAAGAAGCTACAAATAGGCTCTAAATGGAAGCATAAATAATTTCTCCTGGGTTTCTGAGGTGAGTTACACAATCATAGTGCTAGATGGGTCTCTAGGACATTCAGATCATTCTCGCCTGGTTGAGTTCAGCACCATTGCACAGGTCTTCAAAGAAAAAAAAAAGTGCCCTATAAGACCAGCCGAGGTCTTGCAGCATGACTAACCAACATCCCTTGGATCAACACACATCTCCAAACTGTAAGGGGAAAAAGATGAGAAAAATATGACCTTCCTCAATGCAAATTCAGGTGGTGAAAACAGCTTTGAAACATGCATTAAAAGTGTGTCCTATATTAACGCCAGGAAGAAAATCAAACCTTCAGAGTAGCTGAGTGACACATACCCCAGCTAACTACAACCTCACTGCGGCACCACATCTTGCCGATTTGCTGCTGAATTCCCTTGAATCACCAGGTGAACAGATTCTCATCTAGTTTGCTCATCCATGCTGTGCCTCCAGAGCCCACTTGGAACAGGACACTACAGCGAGTCTTGGGGCATGACCTGCCCCAGACCTGTGCGCAAGAGACACTTAGCGAAACAGCAACACCAGCACATGCAATGCAGAAACAACAAGCTGTCTCGGTGATAACATCTCAGACACCTTCATCTCATTGAAAACACAGGAATATTTCCCCTGGACAGGGTGGGTAGGATCAGGCCATCACAAACCTGCAGCCAGCCCCTACCTCATACCCATACTCCTCAAGCTGCTTTTGGAGTTTGACAACACTGGGCCTTTGCTCAAAGCCACTTCTGTCTTAGCTCCTGTTTGCAGGGATTACATCAACTCTTTGTTTCCCCATGTTGAAATCAAGAGAAGCAATGTCACTCCAATAAGCTATTTCTTTAAACCAGCCTTGGAAATAATTACCAAGAGACAGAACAACTACAAATCTGTACCCCATTTAACAGCTGAGCCACTTTCCATATGGGGCAATGCAGCATTTTGCAGTGTGCCGTGGTCAGTTACAAAAAAACCTGTTCCTTCCTTTGATCTGCGGCATCTGAGGTACCTGCCCAAGGGCAGGGTCAGTGCACCTCAGAGCTTTAACACTGCCAGCAGAGAGTTAATCAGTGTCCTTAGCGCTCATCACAAAAATACCTTTCCAACGCTTGTGCTGTGTGCCGGTGTATCTGTTCTTAATCAACTCATAGATCCTGTCCACGCTGAAAGGCTTTGCCAAGGTAACTCTAAAATGATGGCTTAGTTTATTCAAAGAAATTACATAAGCTACACTGGCAAAAAAACACACTGACTATAGTTACAGTCACAAATTATCTCCAGGACTGAGGTATAGATAAAAGTTTTGCCAGCACAGCAATGCTCCTTAGGGACACCATTTTTCATGACATTTCTACGCCAGTACAAGTCATGTGAATGCAGCTATGCCAGTATACAATTTCTTCTGCCAGCCAAGAAGTGTTAGCCAAAAAATTTAAACTCTTATTGCTTTCCCAGGAAGAGTTTCTAGCTGTAATTTGAGCACTGGGGACAGCACAATCTACTACATTTGAAATCACTTCTCTCAGCAAGGTAGGTGAGGCACCTCCAGGAGCTTTTATTCTGTGCAAGTCTGAGCCATTTACGGTGCCCTGACATTACGT
Organism: Tetrax tetrax; assembly: GCA_009806455.1. Lineage (NCBI taxonomy): Eukaryota > Metazoa > Chordata > Aves > Otidiformes > Otididae > Tetrax > Tetrax tetrax. The sequence goes on along the minus strand of WHYT01017465.1, from coordinate 1,262,570 downwards.
CATTTTTTTGTTTGCTTAGATAGCTAAAGCCTCTGCACCGGAGCTCTGCACCAAAGAAAAAGTTCCAAACAAATGATTTAGGAGATGAGCAACTTAATTTGTGGATGAGGAAACAACTTGTCAGAGAGCTGCAAAGCAGCCAATGCCACCAGCCTCCTCCAGAGCCTTGCCAGGCTCATTCCCTGCAGCGGGATGATGCTTGGTGCAGGTTCACACGCAGCACTCTCCACCCGAACCCGGGAGCTGGAGCAGCTCCAGCTGGTTCTGCTACAGCAGAGAGGGATATGAGATAACCTTCCCTATTGCCATAACCTGGACCCTAAGCAACTGCCGTAGGAATTTCCAAAAAATACCTGAACTAGGGGATCATACCACCCAAGACTACTGATTTTTCATCGCCATTTAATTCTGACATGCTGTGAGCTGTGCCAGGCAGGTACCAGCTCACCTGGGCCAGCTCTAGATAAATCAACCAGGGCAGGAGGGAGGAGGCAGCACTCACATCCTGCTCAAAATTCCTCAGGAACACACTGGGATGCGGTATCTCTGCTTTTGGCCATGCTATCTGGATTGTAATGTTTGTGTTTCTGCTATCCTGTAGATGCAGGGCAATAAAATTAGCTTTCACATTCAGATTTATAACCCAGTAAAGGCGAGTTCCCACTAATAAAAACAAGCTCATTTATGAGACCAGATTTCAGGCACGACTTGCAAGAGGGAAAATAACATCCTATGTAATTCTAATGGCTCACACCTCAGTGGGCAGACATCACAGACATTTTTCTGCAGCTCTGCTTCTGCTCTCAGCCTCCCCTCATCTGCACAGCGTCTGTGGGTCGTTCATGAAGTCCTCCAGCGCCACTGGGAGCTGCAGGCTTGGCACCACCTTCCACAGTTACCCCTGTCCCATGGGCTCTGCTTATGGGCCAAGCTTTCTGGCTGAGGTGCCAAATGATGGCCACAGAGGCTGGGCAGGGAGAAAAGCCCACATGCTGCTGCATTGCTGTTAGTGCCCTCACAGCCATTTAATACTGGCATGGCATAGTTTAGCCCTGCTTAGGGCCAAGCTATGCCGTCTCTCACTCACCCCTTCCACACCCTCCAGTGGAAAAGGGAGGAGAACTGGTAAAAAAAAAAAAAGAAGGCAAAATTCATGGTTGAGGTAACAAAACAAAACAAAAAAAAACAACCAAAAAACCCCAGAAGAAAACAATCAACCAATAACAGAGAGTACTTAAGCATGTAACTTACAGCACAACAGCTCACAGTGAATCCTAACGCCCACCTTCCTCCCCAGTAGCAAAACCTGTTCCCCAGCACCATCCCCACTTTATACACTGACCGTGGTGTCACATGGTGTGGAACGGCCCTTGGGCTAATCTGGGGAAGCTGTCCCAGCTTTTGGGTAATTCATAACCTATCCCAGCTGTGTGCCCAGCCACAGGTGCCCCCAGAGCACACACCGGGATGGGTTTTAGCGCCTGACACAAAGGGTTGTGAATTATGGGGCAGGAAAGCACAAGCAACCAGAAGACTAAAAGCCACCATTTCTCTCTCTGTATTTACTATTCCAATAAAATATCCTCATAGCAGCTGGCTGTAATGTAAATCCTCTTTAAGGACTAACGGCTGTACAGGGGACCATTAAAAACCAGCTCCATCATCAAGGCTGTTGGCTGAGAGGCTGCCTGTGCTGTTGCTCTGCAGGGAGGACCACTCTGCAAGGCTGCGTGGAGCTGCTCGGAGCCTGCTTTGTTCTGGGCTTCACCGCTGCGCAGCAAACCGGCTCCCCGGCCCAAGCACAGGATAACTGCTGGATTTCAGGGGGAATTTTCTCTCTCCAAATCAATAACAGCTAAATCAGCTTGCTTTCCTGCAGCACCCACCGTGCCCTCCGGCCACAAGCTGCTTGCTGGCCATGGAGTTGGTGTTCTGCCACTACACAGGACCTCACCCAGATTGGGAGGAATCCCAGGGCACATGGATGGGTCCCAGCACCGCTCCGAGCCCAAAGCCCTTCTTGTGCTGCAGTGCAGGGCCAGCACTGGCTGCAACGGCGCAGGAAGTCCCTGATGCATTTCTGTGCAGTGTTTGTAATATGCTGTTCACCAGCAAATCCCTCCTTGAGCAGACTTTTTTTTTTCTGTCAGTTCCTGAACTCTGGGTATATTTTCAGAACCTCTGCAATGTAACTCTTTCATGGATACATTAAAAAAAAAGAATCGTCTATCACCTGAAAAACAATTAATTAATTTCAGAATCAGCTCCATTTGAAGTAGTAATATAATTGTCCACCTCTCTCTTTGTTCCTGGGGCATCTGCCTTTAATCTAACATCTCACAGGCATTCCAAACAGTGCCTGGTGCTGAGTTCCCGGCATACTGCACTCAGAGGATGCTCTTCCCCACTGACAGAAATGGAGAGGGCCCTGTCTGTCTCACCACAGGCCAGCATGAGACTCGACTTAGCGCCATGTGCCTTGAAAGCCGTGAAGGGGTGAGCACAGGGCGTGCTGAGGAATATGACAAAAGTGATCAGAGCAGACAGTCAAACAGTGAAGCTGTCCTGCTTGGTGGCCTTGGTCTGATTTTGCCTGTGCAGGAGGGTATCAGGAGGAACAACAATGAAACCAAAGTACACCGCAGGGACGAGAGCCTGGAGCATTGCACTGATCACACAGCAATAGCTTCTCTCCTTCTTCCAGCACAGCATCCTTCCTCAGATGTTAGTCTGAGCAAAGAGTTTTGGGATTACAGTTGCAGGCTGGATCACGCGGCATGTTGGTACCCAGGCGCCAGGGTACATCATCCCACGAGCGGTGGGACCGATGCAGCCTCTGCCCACACCCCCCCCTCCACGTGGTAACCCTCAGCTGCCCCGATCTTTTAACCTCCAGCGGGTCTGGGGCGGCTATGCCAGCTGTTACATGGTCCCCCTGGCTGGCAGCCCGTACTCATTTGCTTGCACCCAAGCCAAATTAAGCAGATAACTGCTGGCCTCCTGCTGTGGTAATCTGGGTCACTCTGCTCTGCCTAAGACCTAAATTCTTTAACATGTCTGAAGTCTCCTCCCTGCTCTTCAGCTTGTCTGATGCTGGCCAGAGGATTCAGCAGGGAGGGACAGCCAGACAGTACAGTCACCTCAATCTTGATTTCCACCTTCACCAGCCACAGATGAGGCTCCCACCATAAAGTTATGGATGATGTGGAGCTGTGGGCTGCCAGCCTTTGCAATACCATGGGCTGCACCAGTAACAGTCTGCTATTTTTCAGGCGATGGCGCAGATGGTGAGCCCAGCACCCCGTGACTGCAACCTCTTCCAGCGGCTGGAGCCGAACCCCATGAAATGGGCTGAAACTATCACAGAGCTGCGGGCTCAGATTTATGCTTCACAATCTGCTTTCAAGCAGAGAAGTTGGCAAAGGAGCATCCTCTTGCAGGATTCTGGCTGGCGGCTGCCTGGCAGGATTTAATGTTCATGAAGTCTGACCCAACCTGCACCTGGTGACCTTGGCCCCAAGACTTGCAATATGTCCAATGAACGCAAGCTGGCGTGTGCATCACTGCCTTCTTCTAAGAGCCTGTATATCACCCATCCAGTGCATTTTGATGATCTTTGTGTAATCAGCATGCAGATTTCTGTTTGTGTTTCTCAGTTATTCATCGAGAACGAGTGCCCTGTGTAAAATAAGACAAAAGATCACTCAGGGAAGAGGTAAATGAAAAATAGCTGCATCTTTGCACAAAAGCTCTCCTTGTCTGGCAATGTATACAGGTAATTACTGCATAGCTTATACCTCCCTGCTCCTCCATAGGTGTGATGGAGAAGATGAAAGGCTGGGTTGCTCATTATGAACCAACAAGCCCTGGTTCCTTCCTCTGAAGCCTGTGTGGCTTCACTCTTCCAAGGCTAAATCAGTGACAATCTCAAAAGAAGGAAGCGTAATGATGAGGTCAGCCCTGGCGAGAAGATGCAACGAGAGCAAGTGTTTCAAAATTGAGCTCTTTGTAAAAAAGCCACATCTGCTTCTCAGTTAGCACAGGTGACGAGGAAAATATCCTTTAGGAAGAAAAGTAAAGAAAATACTGCCTTTGATGCCTTTGAAAATGGGAGTGTGAAGGTAGCCAAGCAAAGAGGTTTCACTGAATTTTCGTTAGATGAGGAGTTTGATGGGTTCATACTGTTCTGTTGTTAAGATATCTGAGATAAATAAAATGAGCAGGAAAGGATGAGTGGTCACATAAAGGACCCACTTCAAACCAAAGTTCATTTACTCACATCCATAAAGATTAGCAGAAAGTGCGTGACACGCTCCGGGACTCTGTGAGGTTATTTGGAGAAGGACAGTTTTCACATTAACGTCAGGGATTCTCTCTTCCTTTCCAAAACTCATCAGATCTTCACTGGAGAGCCCTATTTGATGCATCCACAAATAACAATGTCTCCTGGCTGAATTTCGTACCTCGGCTATCAGGTGTTCAGACTTGCGATACGACTGAACTCAGTGGTAATTCCAGCGTATATTATCTCACGTTGACTATGCTTAAAGTATTTACTGCAGGGAGACTGGATGTTGTAATTCTCTATTTTTACAGCCTACAAAAGTTTTCACCTTGATCATCAGAAACCACAGTACACAACAGATGGCTGATTGACGCCATATCATTTGGCTTTATCACAGCAGTTCTTCTGACTTTCTTTTTTTGGGGGGATATGTGTGAATCTTTTAGCATTTCAAATGTAAACTTCATTATAAATCATGTAGTAATTTTGCAACTGAAAATACACAACTGCATCATCAGGAACTGACCTTGGAATTAAATGTTTTCCTCTGAAGTTCTGACTTGATAAATGTTCCTGCATTTCCGTGCTTGGTGAAACTCATCATGTGAGTAGGCAGCCGTGAGATTTTCTGGGTCTGCTTTCCAAGCTTGGCTAATCACACAATTTTAATAGCAATAAATCACTGTTTCAACAAAGGGCTGTCTCTTCAGCAGTGACATGCAACTTTAATTCATAAAGGTATGGATTTATCATGTTTATTAATAGACATGCTCTACAGCTTTGTCTCGCTTTGTTTACTGCAAGTGGTGACTCAGCCCCGTGTCACGGGCACGCAAACATTATTCATAAAACCTTATTCTGCCCCATTTGGACAGATTATGGACAAACGATAAGGAGGGATTTGCATACAAGCAACCCCATCAGAAGCAGGTGAGGGAGGATCATAGTTTCTGGTAAATTAGATATGCCATTTCCTCTGGGAAAAAAAAATCTAAAATTCAGGCAGTCTATCAGAAAATGTAATATACCCTCAAATATGGTAAATACGAGCTGCTAATATTCATGGCAGTACTTCCTCTTGTCAACAACTGGGACATGACAGGATACTTCCAGAGGAGGGTTTGCAGGGCTCTGCCTGCCGCAGGGGATGCGCTGGGTTACATGTTGGGTGAGCGGGGCCATCCCTGGCAGGAGCTCTACATGTGCAACATGTGCAACTGCAGCTGTTAATTACAGGCAGTAGATAACTCGTTGGAATTAAACCACAATCATTCACGAGTACCCCCCAATTTCCTAAGGGATCCTGTCTTTCTAGGAGACCTGCTGCTGCCCCACGTTTTGCAGGGCGCTGCAGTAAGAGGGGCAGTGGGGATAGAATCACAGAATGGTTTGGGTTGGAAGGGATGTTTAGAGCTCATCTAGTCCAACCCCCCTGCAAGGAGCAGGGACATCTCCAACCAGATCAGATTGCCCAAAGCCCCATCCACCTGGCCTTGAATGTTTCCAGGGATGGGGCATCCACCACCTCTTGTTGCACAGCAAAGCATTTCACTTTGAAGCTTTCATTCGTGCTTTGTGGCAACAGGACATCCCTAATCAACCCCCAAATCTTGCTGCCAGCTTGGAAACCCTGGGTGAAGACATCTGGTTCCACCAATATTTCTGTATTGCAGAGCTCTGCTGCAAAAGGGAAACCAGCTGGCAGTGCCAATGGCTGCCAGGTCCCCCAAAAAATCTCTGTATAGGGGTCCTCTCAGTACCTGTCTCCTTGCAAGGCTGATAAGCACCACCAGCAGAAGAAAACCTACAAAATACTAGTAAACAAGGCTTCCCGGGAGGGCGACAGACTCTCCTCCTCTTCCCTCCTACTCTTTCTCTGCGTGCAGGCAAATTTAGCAGTGAGCCAGGATTTACAGCTTTAATTATGAACTTTAGCCGAAGCAGCCATTATGGAAATATGCTCGATGGGAAATGGAGAGTGGGACCTGGGTGTGCGCAGTGAGGTGTACAGCTGTGCCTCTGGTTAATTGTACTGATTCTGGTCCTTCATTAGGATGATTTCATGTGAAGGGATTTTTATCTCCCCCGCCCCCGCCTACTGCTGGTGACATGGAAAAGAAATCGGGAAAAAAGAAGTCTCAATCTGTCTTTTCCTGTATTACCTAATAAAGCAGCAAAAATTAGCCTTGGCACCAAAGATTAGCCTCCTTCAAGCTCACACACCTTAATTAAACATGCTGAGCTCCGTCTGGCAGCAAACTCAAAATGTTTTACGCTGTCAAAAACTATTCATTTGTTTTACTGCCCAGTCGCCCTAATTTCTACACCCAAAGCTGATCAGGACTCCTAGCAAGAACCTGACCACGATGGTAGGCCACAGTGTAAAAATCTCCTTGCTCATTTCAGAGAGAAGATTTCAAGTAAGCAGGTGGTCTTTGTATTGAAATACAATCTGGTTTGGATATGCCTCTCCAATAAACAGCATAGCCAGGGCAGGTTCATCAGTGCAATGATAAACTGGGCCTGACTTCATACTGAAAGCGCAGCTACATCACGATGTGCTCCCTTGGTGCTGAGCCTATAGCTCAGCCACGGCTGGGGCTGTATTGAGACCAGGGCTCTGCAGAAGAGTCAAAGTGGGAACTCAAGCCATGTAGAACATCATTGTGGCATTGCCCATGCAGGTTTTTTAATTAAATAAGCTTTCAGGGGAAAAGAAGCAGCTCAGAGGCACAAAGTTCAGCTGCAGCATCCCACCTGCCAAAGGCAGAGAGTGTCGAGAGGACGCTTTGCTGGCAGTCAAACAAAGAGGTAAAACAGCTGAACCCGACCTCCGGGCTGACCACCCCGGGGTGCAGAGTGTGGTCATGATCAATTTTTGAAACACGTTTTTCATCATACCTATTATTCGTTAGACACTGTGGATAGGGGACTTGAAATTCCCTGCGGGGTCGAGATTGGCTGACACCATCTCCAAATACACGACAGGAGCCCCGTCCCCGCCGGGCACACCACCCATGTCTGGTCCCTGGCACACCACCCGTGTCTGGTCCCTGGCACACCACCCATGTCTGGTCCCTGGCACAGAAGCAGAAAGGAGCATTACGGCTGCAAAAAGATGACATGCTGGGAGGTTTCATTATGCCACATTTGACCTTCTCAGCTTTCCTAATAGATTGTTCTTGTCATTGGGGCCTAACAAAATGCATTACTTTGCTGGCATTTGCTGCTCAGCAGCAAGTACAAATCTTAGCTCCACTAGCCTCATTTGGATGTCCAGCACTCTGATTTAGAAAGTAACTTCAGAGGCTAAAAAGCTTAATTTTTTTCCTCCAAAAAGATTAAATTTTAAATCTCTTTATAAGAAGACATTTGCAGCTGAGCAGTCCTTTTCAACTACATTTCTTTCTTGATAAGAAAGAAATTGAAGTGCATTAGAAAATGTTCAACCAAATTAGTACTCTTAAATATTGGTATGCAAGAGATAGAAAAAATGCCTTTTCTTCTCCATGCGGTTCAAGAAAGGCCTTCCAAGGGCTTTTGAAGCCCTTGCACTGTACCTACTGTGCACCTGTATGTCCCTAATGTCCTCTTCGTTATTTGTTGAAGACTCTCACTTTTATGTTTTAATTTTCAATTCCATGCCACAGCCAGCTCCTAGCTGGTGTTTGTGGCCTGTCTCACTGAAGTTCAGCAGTCAGCAAGAGAGGTCATTTTTTCAACGATGTACTTTAAGTACTATATCACTTCTTGATGTCCCTTTTGATTGCAGTTTAATTACACTGAAGATAGCTGTGAATAAGGTTACCAATCTTGAACTAATTCTGTTTTCTGAAGGTCACACAACCCTGTCCTCCTCCCAGCCTCTCCTAAACTTTGTTAAACATAAGATCATCCTCATGTTTTCACTCTGTGGTGGTTACATTTCAGAAAAGAGCATATGAGCACCACTACCATTGATGTTGATAGAGAATTATATTCAGCCCAATTATACAGCCATGGTCTTTAATCCACTGGTCCTTGACCACGTGCAAGCAGAAGCACTGCTGGCGGAATGCCTCTAAGGGCTCTGCAAATATTCACCTTCACCTCCTTCATAGATAAATCTATGCATATTTTATCACTCTCTTTATTCCCTCTTTCAAGAGCTGGCATGAAATTGTGTACAAATGCTGTATTTCCTTTACTAGGAAAATTATCTGTAAGAAATATTGTATCAGCTGGAGCTCACTAATGCACAGCCAAAAGCTGTCATTTAGTGATACATCATGCATTAAGGAAAAGTTATGGGCTCTAAAACAGATTTGGTAAAGGAAAATTTAACTTACATTAAATTACCCATGGAAATAACTCACCTAAACACTGACTTAATTCATTATGATCAGTGCCATTAAAATAAGTATCAGATCTATTCATAATTGCATGGCATTTATCTCCAGTTAATGACCTGTAGGAAGGTTATTATATAGGTTTCATCCTTTGGTTACTGTAAATGGAAGCATTCACTGAGCTGGCTTGCAATGTCACTCTCTGTCCTGAAGAACAGGTATTGCTGAGCCCTCCCGCGGCGTGACTAAGGTGTGGCCCAGCCAGTAGCTCAGCGTTCATCAGAGTGCTGACATATCCTGCCCGAGGCAAGAAGCAGCTCATTTTCTGTTGCTCTGGCCAGGAGCTACAAGGAGTGGCTATGATTCTACTCCACCCACCTGGTACTGCTGATGTTGGTTCCTTCAGCATGGTCTACTTGTGAAGAGCAGGTCATCAACAAGCTTTATCTCAGGTTCATTCATATAGCCCAGAACTTACTTCAGTGGTATCTATGGAAAACACAGGACAAATACATCTTATCCCTAATTAACGATTATATATAAGGTCACTGCTGCTTCCAGAAACTGGAATTAATGCTGACCCTGGTGGCAAATGGGTCCATGCAGGGTCAGAACAGTGAATAAACTGCTCTTCTCCCTGGTTCTGGGCTGGGCAAAAAAAAAAAAAAAAAAAAAAAAAAGAGTAGAAGATAACAGCAGTCCATCCATTCCCCTTGTGAGCACGAGGTTTGACACAATCTGGGGTCCTTAGCCATGTCGCTTGTAGAGGAAGCAGGTGCATTGCCACATCCTAGAAGAGAAGCGTGAGCTTATCTCATGGCCAGGTTTTGGAAATGATGGCCCAAGAAGATGCTTCTCTGAGTGCTCTGCAAAACAACCCATTCTCCAGGGCTGCCTCTTTAACCTCAATGGTAAGTCTCCTTGGTTCTCCTAAGCCTCATCAAAGCAGTAGGTGGCCCAGCAGGCTGAAAGACCTTTTGTTGCTATTAATTGACCTTCAGGTCTTTCGGTCCTCCTGGGATCTCAGTTCACATCAGCTCTGGTACCCTTAATCCAACTCTTCCTGTCTCTAACTACAGTTAATGCTTGCAGTGTGGAGAAAGCCTGTCCTGCCAATTAACAACTTTTCCTTGGCTGGTGTTTTATCTATCAGTCTTTCCTCTCTGGATTAATTTTAGAAGCTGGATTCAGTGCCAGTTTCACAGATGATCTTTTCATTTTGTAAAGGTGTTTGGCTTTGTTTGCCAATAAGTTAATTAGAGGTACTCTCCAAATTCCCTCTCTGCTTACACAGCCTTTGCATTTTCCCTTTTCTTTCTTTTCTGAGGAAACGCTGAGCTCGAGTCTGTGGAAGGAACAAGGGCTGCAGCACCTGACAAATGGTTTGCTGAGAGACTCTTCCAAGCACAGCTGGATTAGGAATGTCCCACCTTGATGAAAAATGAGGGTGTTTGGGATGTTGGGAGCTGAAGGGAAGAGATGGGTCAGACATTTCACAGGCAATACAAAACTGGGAGGAGTGGTAGTATGCCAGATGGTTGTGCTGCCCTTCAGAGAGACCTTGGAAGGTTGGAAAAATGGGCCAACAAATGCAAAGTCCCGTGACTGGGGAGGAATAACCCCAGCATCAGGACAGGCTGGGTGCTGACTGGCTGGAAAGCAGCTCTGCGAGTCCGGGTGGACACCAAGTTGAACAAGAGCCAGCGGTGTACCCCTTGGGGTAAAGAAGGTCCCCTCCATCCTGGGCTGCTTTAGGTGTTCCTGTCTCTTTGTTCACACTGGTGAGACACATCTGGAGGGCTGGATCCAGCACTAGGCTCCCCATTACAAGACATGGACATGCTGGAGTGAGTGCAGTGAAGGGCCATAAAGATGATAAAGGAACTGGAGCATCTGATATGTGGGGAGAGGCTGAGAGAGCTGGGACTACTCAGCCAGGAGAAAGGAAGGCTCAGGAGGACCCTATCAGTGTGTATAAATACCTGATGGAGGCAGTAAAGACACAACCAGACTCTTCTCAGTGGTATCCAGTGAAAGAACAAGAGGCAACGGGCACAAGCTGAAATACAGGAAATTCCACTTAAACATAAGAAACAACTTTCTTACTGTGAGGGTGGTTGAACACTGAAATGCGTAGCTCAGAGAGGTTGTGGTGTCTCCATCCTTGCAGATGTTCAAAGCCCAACGGGACACGATCCTGGGCAACCTGCTGTAGGTGACCCTGCCTTGAGCAGGGACCAGGTGATCTCCAGAGCTGCCTCCCACCATCGGCCCCTCTCTGATTCTGTGATTTTTGCTACCATTAGGCAAAACTTCTAGTACTTTCAGCAGGGTAAATTTAATCTGCAAATGTTTCCAACATTATCTGAATTACTATCAGAAACTGGTGTTCTTTCTTTCTTTTTAGGAACAGTAACCATCTGTCCTGATTCTCTCAATGAAAACTTTTACCTCCTATCAGCAGGCATGGTAAGAAAAAAACAGCAAAGACTGAAAGCAGCTTATTGGTTATTAATTTTTGACTGAGTTTATATCCTTTCTGGAAGTCTGCAGTCTTGTGTATGCTGACTACTCTCCTGGATATCCTTCCTATGGGTATAAACGTCTCTTTTTTTAAACTTCTGAATAAATTCTTGGCCTCAATGAGAATTCCTGGGGGCAAGAAGTCCCTGAAAACCTGTTATATTAATACAAAGTATATTCCTTACAAAAAGTCTGAGTCCAGGTGTGATGGATTGTGCAAAGATTCACTTGGATTTTTCAAAAAATGTGACCCGAGACCTTGGGATGGAGGCAGGTTGAGATTTGACCGGCATGGTTACCTGCCCCTTGACAGAAGAGTGCGGTCCAGGGAGGCTGACAGCAGCAGTCTTTTGTTCCAGCATCACTGTTATTCTGGTTTTATTTAAACTGGAAAAGCGAGAGGGCTTGGGAAGCTGCCAATGTTAATGCTGTGCTCAATGACAAGGTAAAATGTGCCTCAAAAAGATATACATCTCTCCTTTCACAGCCGCATTTGCTTTAAAGTTGGAGCTAAACCTCTCTGCAGAGCAGGTAAAGGGAAGCATGGACTGCATCTATTCCTGGTCCTAGGATGCTGGGAAGAGATTCAGGATCTAACACCAGGCCTAGCCCTGATGCAGGAGGGGATGGCAAAGGGATTGAATGCTTTGCGTGGCTTAATTGCCCTCAGCACTGCAATCTGCAGCAGTTTGCTAAATTATGGCTAATGTTCAGCTCTATTTCTTTGTGAGAAATGGCAGCCAGTAATGAAGTAGAGCATTTAGTCAATGATAATAAATAAAAATAATTTCTTTCTTTATCAGAAAAACAGTAAAAAAGGAGCCATAGCTAGGTGATCAGGCTCTTCTTCTTTTCTTCTTAGAAAACATTGCCAACAAAAAAACACAATCGAGGAGTTTTAAGGAGTCAGATGCCCACCCAGAAGTTTATTAGTGTGACAGAACAGGTTCTTCACTGACTTGGCTCTGCCATCTTATGTGTAAACCTTAAGCCTATTCCCTGTCAGGCATGCATTATGAAAGAGATTTTCCTTCTCTGCCCACATAACACGTTCTTCCCTCTTGCTCGAGCCTCCTGCTCTTGGCAAGAGCAGAGTCTCCTACAGAAACAGATGTTTCCCTCTTGCCTATCAAGGACACACTGCTCTTGGGCTGAGGCATTCCACGTGCCTGTACTTCCAAGCCCCACGGGTAACCCCTGCTCCCAGCCGGAGCTCCCTTCTTTCCCTTGGGAAACCCCTGCTCCCCCTGGGCAGCTCTGGGAGAAGAGACTGAAGTGAGCAGAAGTGTCCCAGTGCATTTCAAGGCTTTTGCTGTATGACGGCTCTCAGCAAGCGGGGGTTCCTGAGATGTGCTAATCCTTCTGTATCAGTGACTGATCTGTCTCCCTGTGAATGCTTTGGCCATTTGCACTGTTCTCAATATTTCCACAAACAAAGCAACCTGCTGACACCCTTGGCAGGGCCAAGGAAAGGTTGAGAAGAAAAGGATCCAGGCTGACAGCAGAAACCTGCTCACGGCCCCACCAGCAGCTCTCTTTGGGATGGAGCACCCTCAAGGTCCAGCCTCTAATTGTTCAGAAAAGCTTAAATTTTATGTAAAAACTAAAACAAGTGACTGAGATGCCAGGCAAGCTCTTCCTGACTGTATAACAGCAATTTGCAGGGTCTGTTAAGAACAGACCAAGTGTCTAGGGATGCTGCTGGCTCTGCCTGGTTCCTGTGTATTTACTCATTAGTTCTTTGTGCGCTCTTCCCTGCAAGTGACTGCTATCAGTGTTTGGAAAGATGGTACGTACCTGTTACTACACTTGGCTTCCTCTGTTCTGTGCCTCATTAGTTGTAGCTCTTGGCATGTTGATAAAATGTTATCTCCCAGATAAGCTGAACACACTGTGTCGTTGTCTTGACTTGCGCAGTAACGTTTGGCCTCTCTTCCTATGGGCAGTAACAGAGCGGAAGGGTACCTTCTGAGACACAATTAAATCATCTCCTTGGAGGTGTTGCCTGTGTATTACCACCACAAGCAATGGTGTCTGAGAGGGGATCTGAAGAGGAGCACCTGGCAGGCGTCCCCTTTCCTCTTGGGCACTGTCGGCACGTGGCCTCCAATGCAGGAGCACACGTGCCACGTCCTGGACTGACAGCTGAGCAATGGCAAGGACAGCACAAGACCTGATTTAATAACCAGGTATGTTGCATGAGACAGGGAAAGACGAGAACCAGCTGGGCAGGGTGATGCTGCAGTGGGTTGTGAGAGACTGAGCACAAAACAAAGGATCTCCCCATGCCAGAGATGTACTTTATATTCTTGTGACTTTGGGGGATTTGGCACTCTCTGGGGCCACCCAACCACTCTGCCTTTCTGCAACATTTAGCCACTGCCCACTTTGTACTTGAGAGGATGCCTAGGACTACGTTTGGGCCTGTCCAGTATCCGAGCGGTGGGAGCACCTGGGGTTTCAGTGAGATCTGGAGCACATTACAGGGTAAGCTGAGGCTCACCACCGAGCTTCGAAACTATGTTCTTGGTATCTGCATGTGTATGTGTGCCAGTAAAGCAGCACAAACCATTGCCTACGAGCCCTTTGTGTGCTTTCTCTGCTATTCCTGCACTGGTTCTCCAGTGCAAACACACAGCACATGGGATCTTTTCTGCAAGCCTCAGTGATGCATGACTGTCAGCATTAATACAGCAGGAGAAGCAGCACAACCATCTGCAGCACTGACAGGAACCAGGCTTGATCCATGAGAGCACTGCGTATTTTCAGCAAGGATCAGAAAACCAGCTTACCAAGGAGTAAAACAAAAAAAAAAAAATTAAAAAATCATTTAATATCCTTGTCTTTTCACCTCCTCCCCAGAATATGAATCTGGACCCTGTGATGCTCTGGCTTTTATTTTATTCAGCTCTCTAGAGGACGAAATGACCGAGATCCCCACTCCGACGACGTAAACGTGGCGAATACACAGGTAGTGCCACCACCAGCAAAGGACCCAACCTGCTTTAAGGCCTCCGAGTGATCTGTGTTCGGTAATCTCTGCAGATGGTTGAAGTGGCTCGTCTCCTCTCTAGCAGAAGTGTTTTATATTCTCCATAGGGGAAAAAAAAAAAAAAAGGAGAATAACTGCATAAATTACCAGTGGAAGTAATCTCTTCCCTGACAGTCTTCCCTGTCTGCTCTGCTCCTAAAGGACCAGTATATACTGACTCTAATCAGGCTTGTCTGCTCGTGTCGGGAATTTCAACAAGAGGAGGAAGAGGGGTGACTCTGCTTTCCAACCAGCAAAAAATCTCCTGCAGCAGAGATCGCTCCTGGGGGGCTCAGGCCCTTTATCCTCATCGATCAGAGGAAAAAGTTGCTCCTAGGCATTACCTAGTTACCTTGGCCTTCGTTTTCAGGAATAACAAGACCGCAACTGCCTCCCGCTGAGCGTCCGGCTTACATTTTAACAAGGTTGATTTTCAGCTGGGAGATGCTTGGTGCAGCCTGGATATTGTCTGGCTTTTCCCGTTCATACCCAGACCAGATGAGTGCGACCACCTTCATATCACACAAGGCAGTGCAACCTCAGCAAAGCGGCAGAGCTTCACTGTCTGTTTTCAGTGCAGGCTAATAGGATCATGAAAGTGCCCTTTACAGGTTTCCTGCCCTAATCCGGAGAGAAATCACTCGCATTGTTCACTGAAGTTAAGGAATTGCAGGGGTTTGTACATTCCTTTAAAGAGCTTGCAAGCCCTGCAGAGGCACTGCCTGCGTTCTCTGTTTTAGCACCTGCAAAAACCACTCAGATCAGCAACTTGCCAGAGCTACAGAATACATAAATCTGATATATTTGCATCTGCTTAGTATGTGGTGTTAGTAGGAACCAGCTGAATAGGTTCACATCTTTTTTTTTTTGCAGGAGAAAGATGACACAAAACCCCTTTCCTTGTATTTTTAAAAGGAGGCCAAGGGAAGCCACTTCTTTCTCCTGCATAAAACATTCAACAGGGCCCAAGCTCATTCTTTTCCACACTTCTGGAATAAATCTCCAGAAGTGATGATCACTGCTGGGAAAAACTGCAGCCTACCAACCATGAGACACTCCTTTGGGCTGACCTGTCCCCTCTCTGCAGTATCAACTGAGGTGGGACCAAGCAGCTCTTTTGGGTATGCATGTAAAACTGTTTTCCTTGGTATCAACTGGTATTTCCCAGCCCTCTCACAAGCCATGAGGATTTGAGGGCTGCCTGGGAAGATGGGATGAAGCAGAAAAGAAAAAAAACCACCAAGACTGAGTTGTTAAATGTTGTCTGAATGAAACACCACCGGTAACTGCGCATTGGGTGAGAATACTGTATTAAATTGTTTCCTTTTTCTACTTGGGCACCACCTGCTGGCACGAAATTCAATTAGCATCGTCAGCCAGATATTAAACTCTGCAGTCCCTGAGAATATGCCAGGTTTCTGCCATATTATTAAGCAAGGTCGAAAGAAGAATTTTTTAAATCATCTTATGCACTCCCTATACCAGTGCTTAGTCACTGTAAATACATCTCCTTGTACATCCTCGTGTTTTTAAAATTATGGTGAAGAGTTTTTTGGTGAATGTTTTTCTGGGCATTACTTGCTCCTGGCAGCAGGCAAAGCCAGGTGCGGGCACAGCACAGGCACCCGGCCATGGCGCTCAGCACTTCCCATCCTGCCTGCGCAGCCCCCCTGGACCTGCCAAAACACAGCCAGCACAAACACAGGACTGGAAGGACATTCCTGGGAGCCAAGGCTGTGTAACTAGCTATAACACCAAAGCATAAAATCACGTGGCTGAGAAATACTGGCCCAGCTCACTCAGGCATCCCAGAAAGAGCTGCAGCGAGAGCACAGCCCAGGAGCCAAGAGAGGACTGTGGTCACATCCTAAGAGCTGCTAACAGGTTTGTTGGAGTTTTGACTTCACGTCTGAGACAGCCTCAGCTTTCTTTGCAATGTTTCATGCAGGAATAGGAATAATCCCCATGCCTAGCAGCATAAGCTCATTCAAGTTAGACTGGCTCTGTAGAACCTATCTGCAGTCTTTAGCAATGGTTCACCTTGGGTCCTCCTCTGCCCTCAGCAAAACCATCCTCGCAGCCAGGACTGGTCTTGCTCAGGTACAAGTGGCTTCCTACCAGCTTCTTCCAGCTGCAAAACGTGTAGCTGCCAGGAGGGAAAGGAGACAGGGCAGAAGGAACAGCGACAGAGAACACACTTTGGCAGTGAAGCATTAAATAACCACACCATGGTTTCAGACTGACTGGTTACAAAGCACAGTAATCCACTGCACTGAAGGAACACAGGGCAGAGGATGGGGTGTATCCACAATGTGGGGACCAGCAAGCCTCCCTCTTCCTTGCAGAAAGGGAGGGATAAGTGTGCTGGCTGGTGACTCTTCCTGGGAGTGTAACAAAAAGGGAAAGCTAACACAGCCAAGTTTTCCCCCTGGGCACTCAAAGTCATCTGCTGGGGCATATGCCAGCAGTGGGGTAAGAGGCAGCATATAGTCCCCAGTGTTCATCTCAAGATATTTCCTACTCAGCTTTTGCCTGAGAGCTTCACAGCTGGTCCCAAACATGCTGTTCTGTTTCTCCACATTGAGGGAAGAAAAAAAAAAAAAAAAAAAAGGATAACCAGGACTTGGATTGGGAAGGCTGAGGGGAAATGAGAAGTGACATCCAAATTCCTTGTTGCTTGAAAGATGTGTGTACACCACAGGAGGAAACAAGCCAAGAAGAAATCAAATTAAAAACTAGGCTTGTGAGAAATTGTGCTGAGAGTGAAAAATCTTCAAACTATCATTTTTGCTGCAATCTGCTGTTGAAGGCTTGCGGTCTCACTGGATCCCCGGTGCTGTGGGAAAGCTGTGTCAGGTGGCTCTGCAAGGGGGTAGGGAAAGCCTTGTGAGACATATGGGAGCGTTTATACAATATCTGCCCTTAGCTGGCTGCAGAAACGTGTGACTCTCAAACAAGGGTGCTTTTGGGAGCCCTAGACTTGCTGCAGGGCATCTGTCCATTTTCACGGCCATGAGCTCAGAGAGACACAAGGATAACTCCCTGAACCCAACACAAGTGTTAAGCTCCCCAGGGCCCAAGGCACAGGCTCCCACAGGCCAAGGCAAACTCAGGACCTTACCCCAGGGTAAAAGCCAGCCTGTCTGGCCAGATTCCATATACTCTGCATGTGATGCACATATAGAGCACAAAAATTAGTGATGTTGAGAGATGGCTGCATGGCCAAGTGCACCCCTGCCATGGTGCACAAACCATCTGCTGAGCCCCTGGGCCAAACACAGCCCCTTTCCCAGGGAGCAAGAAGCACCTGGAAGAGCCAGAGTGGGTGAAAAAACAATTTTTGGGACTCAGGTTGCTGGTGTCACATGCTGCTGGGGCAGCCATGGAGAGAAAGGCCTTCCTGGACCTGAACTTTTCAACTCAAATGCTTTGGCTGGCTTGTTAGGGACACAGGGCTTTCAGTGCTTTACTCATTAGCTCATTTACTCATTAACTCATCAATAAGGAGCTTGAACAAGAGCCCTGCTTTCAGATAGCATTACAGTACTTATCAGCCTCCCCCAATGAGAGAGGAAAATGGCCACCAGGTCCCTAAAGGGAGAAGCATTGCTCTGGGGATGGGTTATCCTGAGCATGCTTAAAAAGTCACTTGTGTTTTCCTCTGACAATATCTGTTGGGGTAGGGCTCACTATAGGCACAAAGCCTGGGTAAGGAAAAGGGCAGATGAATACTATCCCCATTTTAGAGATGGCAAGCAGAGGCACAGTGGTGGCATCTAGCACATCAGGTACTAGGCCAGGTTTACAGCTCATCCACGTTACCTGTTTTAGCAGCATCCTTCCCAGGAGCCTTCCAAGAAGTTAGAAAGCATGGTCCAAAGTCTCTACAAAAGAAATAAAGATGCTCCATTTTGACAGAATTCCTGTTTTTAAAGAATAAAATTTACTGAGAAGGTAACTTTGCAAAAAAAAAAAAAAAACCAAAAAAAACCACCACACAAACCACCACACAACCATTTCCTAGAGAATTCTTCACAAGAAGTGGAAGCTTACGGCAATCAAAGTAGAAATGTTTCCTCCTTATCAGGCACAGGAAGAGAAAAACAGGCATTTAAAACAAGTTCTGGGAAGGCCCCTGCAATGTGTAGGATGTGTGGAGCTGCAGGTGGGATTTCTGTACAAGGGACAGAGGAGTGATCTGAAGTTGAAAGGATTTCCTGATGGTCATGTATTTCTGCTCATGCATGGTGATGGGGCTTTTCCCTCTGCCTGCTCTGCCATTCAAAGCTGTTTCAGATCCTCATATGGGTAGGAGAAAACTTCTCAAAATGGTCTGAAAACACGACTTTTCAAACACAAACCTGAAAGACTCCCCAGACTTCTGCAGCATGTGGAGAAATGCCCATCTTTGTGTCTTCCCTGCAGTAACAACAGTCCTCCACCTCTTACAGAGACAAAACAACCCTCCCAAAATGCAGCTGCACCAGCAATTGCATTTAGGATGAAAACTGCACTCAGGTCCAGAGGAATGTGGACTTCCCCTGGTCATTGCAATTTCCTGTAGGTCTGAAGGAGCTGGTTAAAGAAGCACAGATGGAAGCACCAAGATGCTGTACCTCGTAGAGGTACAATTTCCCTGCCAGATTCAGCCAAGGGGGAGCAGTCCTGCTTTCGGCAGGCACCGGGCAGAGCTCAGCACTGCCCAACCCACAGCCCTCGGAGGGGAGCAAGCCCTCTGCCAGCCCTCCTTGCTTTGCCCGTAATGACTAGCGCAGGCAGGAACTGAACATGCCTCCAAGGCAGCACATAAAAAAAAATACAATGAAAAGGATTTTAAATGTGGTTTGTGAGCAATAAGGCTTTCCCCATGTTGGCTCAGTCTGACAATCTCTCCTCATACAAATTTCAAAGAGGGTTTTGCCCTAGTGAAAATACAGTGAAAGGCTCTCTTTTATATGTTTTTTAAAGCCTATGCAATCAAAAAGCTCTTTGAAGCTCCAGGAGCCCTAGACATTGTCTAAAAACATCTGCTTCTATTTTTCCACTGTATTTTTCCTCAATGGGAAATGAAACCAATCAAACTCTTGTTAGAGAGGAGAGGCAGGACAGTCCTGTGCTGACAGCCTGGACCTGAGTCTGCCAGGAGGGACCAGTGGCACCTGCACAAGCCAGCACTGCTGGATTTCCAAAAGCCAGGCTCTGCTTTCCCAGACGCAATGGATGGAGTTTGATCCAGCGGGCTCAGGATGACTTCTCCAGTTATTTGCTGTCCTGAGCCCAGACGCCCAGCACCAAAAAGCCTGCAGCATTCACTGCTCACCCTCCTTTCCTTCAGGTCTGGATGGGGGAGCCTCTCTGGATGGAGGACATGCTTGCCCTCTCCTTCCCAAAGTTCTCTCAGGAAGCTTTTCCCTCGGTTCAGCCCCATCTGTTATGGAAAGGAAAGCTCGATGGATGGCAACGCTGGCCTCAGAGAGGCCCCAAGGAGCTGCCCACACCTTCCTCATGCCCCTAGAAAGGGAGGAAGATGCTGGCCAGCCCACAGATCAATTGGAGTTTACTGTGCTCAAGCAAGCTGGAGAGAACATCTGTGGATGTGTCATTTAAGAGTTTCAATGAGAGGAAGCCCATTTTTCAGTGCAAAAGCAGAAGCTCAAAGAAATACTGCAAACTGTGAGCATTACTTTCTGCTTCTTTCACAGCAGGTCTGATCCATCTCATCTGCTGCATTACAAAGAAATTATTTTAGATTTCCTAAAAAACCCCAAAACCCAGGAGTAATAGCACAGCTACCTTGCTGCTTCTCCCAGGAGGTAATTGCTTAATATAAGGAACTTCTCACTGCCTTCAAAGAAAAAAATAAAATCACCAGACCTGTAGATCTTCCTCCCTAACTGTTCTCTGCAAGGGCCCACAGCCACTGCCAGTAATTTCTAGCACCCTGGCTGCTTAAATGTCACAGCTCCAAAAATCTCATCAGGGTGAACAACCTCATTGTCTAAGAAAATAGCATTTACTAAGCTGGAATTGATCCCACAGTGATAGCCAGGGTAGACACATTCTGTGTCCCAGGACAGTCAGAGCTGATCCAGCCTCAACAGCACCCAGGGCTGGCACCCATCTGTCACCTGGGGGTGATGGGGTTCCTACTGCACAGGTACCACTCAGCTGAAAACCCAGCAAGCAAAGTGAGCTGGGCTCAGGCGTGCAAGGGGGAAGAGCACAGAGTTCCTCAGGCTGTTGTTTCTCCTCCTGCACCCTTGGGCAGAACAAAAGGTGAAGTGGAAGGAATGAGTGTCCAGACAGAGAGAGCACAGGGGAGAAACAAAGAGCATCCTTAAGAAAAAACATATTTAAGCAAATAATAGGGAATATTTCACATAATTCTGGAAAACCTGTTCAGAGGCAGCATTAGGGCAGCTGAGGGGAGTAGGATAACCCTCCTCCCCCACCATGGCCCCCATGTTCCCACAGAAATAAGCCAGGGCAAAGCTGGTGTTTCATAGCCTCAGCCTGACTTTCGCCAGCAGTGCTACCTCTGTATCACACACAAACCCTGATCTCTGAAGCCATGGCAAGGGAAGGAACCATTACAGCTTCACTCCTTCCATTCCTCATCCCTTTTGCCTTTCCAACAGCCAGCCCCAGCTTTCAGCAATTCTGATTTTTGCAATGGCAGCCTGATTTCTGCTCTCCTCAGAGAACTTCAAACCACCTTTAATCACAGTTCCAACTGCTGGCTGCAGATTCCCTGGTTTTCCAAGGATGCTCACTCTCCTCCTCCTGTGTTAGGGAAGATGGGACTTAAATCCAGAACAGAGCTCTTACTCCTTCCCCACCCCCATCATGTGTTCCTGGGCCCTATACTGAGGTTTCCCTCCTGTGGAGGTGGGAGCTGGACATTTTCCCCTGGATGTTTGTCAGCTGAGAGGCAGCATTGATACACAACACCTGCAGCAGAAACTACTTGGGAAAATGAAATCACAGTGTGTGGAAAGCTCAGTGTAAAATTTTGTACTCAGCTTGAGGCTGAAAAATCTGTGTGCTCCCCATTCACTCACCTGATTTCTTCCCTCCCAATTAGCTCTGAGAGGGCCAAAGCATCACAGCTGAACATATTTCTGTATGGAGACAGGAGTGATGATTTGGCATTCAAAATGGAGAGAGTTTATGCAGCAGGGAAGAAATTTGGGGGAGAAAGACTTGGCAGTAAAACAGTAAGGTTATAAGATAAAGATTCAGCCCATCCAAAAACACACACCCCTAGAAACACAAGGGAAATAATTTTTAAGAGCAAAGCCCCACAGAAAAACCCCAGAATTCTGCCAAACCAGATTGCAATGCAGCATGAGCTGCATCTAGTGGCCAAGGAAAGTAGTGCTTTTCTTCAGGGGAGCGGTTCAGCTCTGTAGGAAAAGTAATGACCAAGTCCAGGAGAGGATACAGTGCTTCTCTCCTTGCTGCTCAGGTTTGGAGCCTGAACTGCAACGGCCCTGCCTTAGGAAAAACAGCAGCTCCAATGAAAAATCCCAAGTCTCAGCATTTCCAACGGCACTAGTTTAGGAGGTGCCGTGGGTGCCCTCCTGATGCAGGTTTGCAGCCTGCAGGCTGCTATGGCCACCTCTTTGGGGTCAGCCACAGTAAAAAAAACAAAAAAGGCACCTGCTGCCTATACCACTCACAAAAAAGGCAGCATGGGCAGAGGATTTGGGGCAGAAAGGCAGCAAACGCAGAGCAAGGCAGTTGCATGTATTAACCAAGATGCCCAGAAGGCCAACAGCACGGACTAAGCGAGCCTCTGCAGCTTCATATTCTGCTCAGGGCTACACAATCCCTGGCTGCACATCACTAGGATCCTCAGCATTTCCTCCTCTAAATCTTGACAGTACACTGACAACTCAATTTGAAAGCCAAGGTGTTTCATTGATGCAGGACTTTTTCTAAACCAGAGGCAGAGTACATCAACCCACAGCACGATTCATTACCCTCAGCTCAGAATATATGGCATGTCAGGGATAAAGCCGTGAAGTTTTGATTTATACAGGCTAATCAAGGAGAAAGCTATTAACCAAGGGGCAACGGATTATTAAATAAAATGACAGAAGAAACATAATGTCAAAACACCTTGTTCTGACTCTTGGAACGTATAATTACTCTTCTTATCTGTCTCAAGTCTTCACTATGAAAGTTATATCAATCCTTGCAGCTCAGATACAATTTTAAACACTTTGAGGACCTGATCCAGCTCCTATTTAAACATGGAGAGTGTGGCAAAGTGCTTGACACTCTGAATAATGTCACCAAAGGGCTCTCAAAAGTACTCAGTGAGTTCAAAGATCAAGACCTGGGCACAACCTGCTGCAAAACTTTCACTAAATTGCCCTTGACTGACAGCAGGGTTAGTTTTGAGGGGCACAGGCTGGAGGGATGTGCCACAGCATCTTGCGCCAGAGCGCAAGAGCAATAACCACAGTTGTAGATATCACACTCCTGCCATCTCCATACAATCAAAACTAGTCCATCTGAAAGCTGTGCATCATTGTAAAGATAATGAAGACAAGAGGAGCTGAAGAGTAAAAGAGAAATTCACAGCAGCATAGAAAGGCATCATATATCTCTCTATAGAGCCACTGTAACAACTATATCCCTATTACAGTGCAGGCAGAGCAAATGCAGAGAAATCCCAGCCCATGGACAACTTCCATCCCCATGCCTCATATCAGGGTTAGCTTTAGGGTCCCCCTCTCTCCAGTGCCCCCTAACACCTTTCACTACTGCCTGGCTTGCTCTCAGCCCTCACCCCCATCCTTCCTCTGCTACTCCTGCTCCATCCCTGCAGCTCCTTCCCACTCTGGTCCCATCCTGCCCAGCACCACTCAAGCCTCTGTGCTTCCTCCCACCATGATTGAGGCAGTAGGTGCTGGTACTTGATTTTCCCATCCTGCTATGCTCACAGCAGGAACTTTCTGATCATGGCCATTGTTATTCAACAGAGATGCTTAGAAGAGCAAGAGGATAGACTCAAGCAGAGTCCAGTGTTCTCCTATAGTAGCTTTTAAAAACCTGGCATTCCTGCATGGCAAGATGCTCTCTCAGTCCTAATTAACATAGCTTGCAATAGTCCTTTGTCCAGGGCTTTCTTTTTGCCCTCCTCTTCTCTGATTTTATGCTTCGCTTACTTGTTTTGCTTTTCCATATCTGTTCCCCCTATGTGGGGCAGACAGAAAACAGACCTTGAGAAGCTGGGGAGCACTCACCACCAAGAGGCTGAATACAAAGGCACAGCCCAGAGATGCACACAGAGGTTCAGTCTTAACACCAGCCCTCCAGCTGAAAATTCACAGAAAGGCATTTCTAAGTCCCACTCACCAGCTCAAAAAAAAATAACTCACAAGTCCATCAACACCAGTGGCTTGTTGTGAACCATACCTGCAGTGTGGTGAGCAACTCTACATGGAGCAGAAATGGCAATATCAGTCTGCCTGCCCTTCCCAGCAGGCAGACTTGGGTTTATCTGCTCATGTAGCACATGAACACCAAACCCAGAGAATCTGGACTGTCCTGACCCAGATCAGAGCTGCCAGCCCTGCTCCAGCCTCCCTCCTCTGAAGTTCTCTCAGGCTGAAATAGGTCCCACAGCTTTTCCAGGGACCTGTATCCTTCCTGCTCTATCTCTTTATCTTTTTATTTATTTATTTATTTATTTATTTTTCCCCATAGGGTTCTCCTCAGCTTTCCCTTCTGCCTAACTTATATTGTTCTAGCTCAGCATACACTTACCCACTAATCAGCTGACTTCTAAACCTCTTACTCCTCTCCTACCCTACTCCCCCTCCAGGGAGCCAGAAACCACAGTCCTTCCTCTGCAAGTCCCTCCTACCCGCCTTTTTAAGGGATTGTCTCTCCCAGCCAAGCCAGTGATTGACTTTGATTCCTGGATGATTTGGATCAGCTGAGGAAGGGAGGGATCTGTGATCCATCACACATAAAGCTGAGCCCAGTTACCCACAGAGGATATTGTAATTTCTGCTTCAGACTAAAAGTTTTTTGAGGTGAGGAGCTAGTGCTGTAGTATGTTGCTCCTGGAGCACAGTAATGGAAATAATTCAGTAAACTTTCGCTTTGTTTTTGCTCATCAAGATATAATCACTGTTTCCTACAGTGATTAGCTTTCAGGATGAAGGAACTGGGTGCTGCTGTGCTCACAGCATTGATTTTTCTCCTTACACAGTAAGTTGATCTTAAGACTTTTCTGAGGGGTTCTTTTTTTTTAAAGTTGAAAGGCTGTTTGTGTTCTAATAGGCTTCTAACAACTGGGCCTTCAATTTAATCTCTTGAGTTGTGCTTGGTTGCTCATGTAAGACAACTTTGTTTCCTAATTTTCATGGCTGCCTAACCACAAAGATGAACACACTGATCCTAGTGACTTTAGAGTTGCCCTGAAACATGAATGCTGGTCATCCCAGACTTCCTGTGGGGTGTTTGAAGCTCTGGAAAAAACAAACCTCTATCACATGTTCCTATGTGCAGGGAAGTGGTTTCCCATCAGTACAGCAAATGCGCGTTTGCCTTTGTTTTGCAGAGGGGTTCTGCTGTTTCAGGTGCAGTAGTGCTTTGTATCAACTGAATTAACAGCCTGAGATCTCCTGGGGGTTTTAAGCTCTCAAGTAATCTCCTGGCACGCCTAACTGAAGCAGCTGTGTGGCTGTTGGGGGGCTTTGGGAGCTGCAGGAGTGGGGTCTTGTTTGGGTCTATGTAACAAGGGTACTAATGGGTGGAAAGCAGGAGAGAGAAAGGATGGGAAAAAGTCTGCTGATATCCACCCATCCAAGGTGGTGGAAACGGTCTGTGAATGATCTCTCTGGATATCTGTGGCAAGGGAAAAATGTTGGTGACAAATCTGTCAAATAGGGTTTTCCCATAAATCAATAAAAGTACTTTGCTCTAAAAGGGGTCTCTTGACTGCTGCCATACACTAGCATTGCGAGAGAGAAGAGCCAGCAGGTTTAGATGTCAACAGTGTCAGTGTAATGTTAGAGGGAAGGACTTGCCTGTGTGTCAGTCCAGAGCCATTTCCCCCTGTTGTCACACTTCTGGCCAGACCAGAAGTGAGAGGGGCCATTGCTTCTGCTCCTCTTTGCTTTGAAAAAATCTCTTCAGCATTGGCTGACTGGAGAGTTTTGCTGCTCTCTGACTCTGCATTCTTGGCTGGCAATGGGCTTCCTCAAGCCTGTGGTAAAATCTGGAGATCAAGTCCAGTTTCCTACCTATATGCCTGTCCTGGCTCCAGCACAGGGAGCAGGCAGGGGATTTCTACTGGGAATGATCTCCATCCTCTCCCTCACTGCAGAGGAGCAGAGGGCTCTGCAATCCAGCGACCTGTCCCTTCGCTCTACCCTACATTTTCACGGCAGGAATGATTCCACTCTTGTCAGGTAGCAAAATTTGCTTTGGCCCATATTACTAGAGTAGTTTTAGTTTTCAAATAGTTTTATCAGTCTGAGAGGGATGATTAGGTGTGCTGAGGATTACAGCTTGGCTGTCTGAGCTGCAAGCAAAATTTGAGATTCATTCACAGCCTCCTGAAGAGCATATTTAAAGTACACCAAAAATGAAAGGCAAGCGCTCTAAAAAGGGTTCAAGAGCATTGATAGCTCCAGCCTGAGGATGTCCACATCTCTTATATCATTGTGAAGTTGTGTCAATAACTTGAAGAAATAAGGGACCATTATGGCTTCAGCATCAGAAGCAATGTAATGGCTCTTCTTTGCTGCCAGTGCATTAAAGGCTTTCTCTGAACTACAGCGTTTTCAGTGGAAGATGTATATAATAAGCCTGGCATGGTGCGGTCTGTCACAGCTCATTCAATATCTGCAATAAAGCAGAGCTGCCTCAACAGTCCCTGATGCAAAATTTTTCTAGCTGAAAACGCTGTTACAGCACATTGAAACTGCAAGCGGGGGAATGGGAGGATTTTAAGGCAAGTTAAGAAAGGCACTAGAGTTTTCATAGGTCAAAGAGGAACTTCTCGTTGTGGTTTTTGTTTTGGGAAGTATAATAGAATGGTAATTCAATAAAAGTCAAAAGCTGGAAAAGGTTTTGTTTTTTTTAAGTATTCAGTGTGTCAGTGGCTCTCACTGCATTTTCCTCTCTCCCTGGCTGGAAAGTGTTCTCTTCCCCTTTGGGCGGCCTTGTAGGGCTTGAGGATCCCTTGATATCTCTTTGGACTTGATTTTACAGGGTGGACACAGCAGGCAAGGACTGTCACTTAATTAGTTAATATTGCTGGAGTCACCTGCTCCTTGCTGAAGCAGCCAGGGCAGCTGAGTAGCAAAGCTGGTCTCCAGGAAGGCTCTTGGGTATGGGAGACTCATCTTACAGGAAAACTCTTCTGGCAACCTGGACAGGTTCTAAACATGCTCATTGCCCCCACATCTGGAAGCGTGAAGTGTCCTGAAGTGTGGCAGCTCAGTGCTTTTTTCCAAGATCATAAGCCTCGCTGACGTTTCTATTTTAATTCGAGTGGGAAAGCAAGATAGCATTGTGTGGCCCTCAGTCTCGCTCCTATTTGTACACGTGTCTCAGGAGATAAATTATTTATGATAACGTAATTATAGAAGGGAAAAACAAGTGCATTGTACATTTTTTTTTTTTTTTTTTTTTTTTTTTTTCCCCCCAAAGAAGCTGCAGTCTGTCATCATGACACTAGATGGTAGTCTCAGTCCAGAAACATTTCAATGGATGTTTGACATTACGGTGACAGTGAATTGTGGCTGTTTTAGTGGGGTTTGGTCCTTGCTACACAAGATCTGAGGTGAATCAGTTGTGATGTGGAAATGTCATTCAATGCTGAACTCTCTGCAGTTAGGTTCAGAAGCTGGTAACCAATTCCCTGCTGATTTCCAGAAAAGGAGATCTCGAGTCTGATAATTTTGCAGCTAATCATTGCTGATCTACCTGAAAACCAGTGAAATTTCTATTTCTGATGGTGTGAGCACAAATTATGATCAAAAGAGGAGCCCAGTCCTGTTTCAGACTTGGAAAGAACAAACTGTGACCTATGAAACCACAGTAACTTTATCATATGTGATTAACCTGGTATCTTCTACTTCGCATAAATCATGATGTACTCGCTAACTTGTGTTCTTCATTGTTAGGGCTCCAATATGCTTTCAGTTCAAGCCTACTCTTTGAAAGAGGTGGGCTAGAAACTTTTCATTTGTACCTTCCATACCAGGCCCCCACCACTCTGAGACATTCCCTTTCACCTGCTTCTCTTCCCCTGAAAAGTCAGAGTTTTTAAGGCTTATTTTACAGTTACTGCAGGTATATTTATAAAAAATAAAATCCACATATGCCATAAACTTTCAAGAACAGAAGAATTCCATAGTAGCACTGAAGCAGAAGAGACTTAGTTGACTTCATTCCTCACTGGCCAATATTCAGGGTATTTTAGATGTGCTGGCTGGCAATGGAGCTTCTTCCAGTTTTCTCTAAATCAAAGAAGGGATTCCCTTTGACACCAGTGATGTTAAGAAAGAATCACAGCCATATTTCTCCTTTGTTCAGTTATGTTTCAGTGTGAGGCTAATAAAAATGTGTGTGGGATGTGGAAATAACCAGTTTTAATTTTTAGATTGACTGAGAAATGAATCCAATTCTCACTCTGCTGAGGGACTGGGAATAGAATGCAAGGAGAAATTGGGTATATGTTACTCCTAACATGACCATTTTGGTTTCAACAAATTGCAAACTACTATTGATTTCTATACATAGGCTATGAAGGAAAAAGAATTGCAGAACTTCTCAGCAGCCTGAAAAACCAATATCGACCAAACGAGAATGGCATTTAGGAGAGCGATGCTTAGCTGATGAAAATAAATGGCAGTAAAATAGATTCTCACTTGTAATTTTTCTCTAATATTGTATCAGGTCTGTAATCCTTTGCAAGTGTCATCTCATGCATCACTGGTGACCGCAGAAATGTGCAGAATTAATAAAGAAGGCGCTTGGATGTGGAATAGCTACCCACCTCCAGTCTTCCTGAAAGTTTTCTGTTTGATGTGTGATATTCCTCTGATGAAAGTATAAAATCTATTAGTTCACAAAGCGAGTATTATTCTTGAGCTCCAGAAAAAGAAGCCCTTTGCTTGAGGCCTCAGTTTCACACCATTGATTTGTCTTTATCCCAACATGCATCTTCACATGTGGAACTCTGCGGTCATGCTATAGCACTTCTAACAGGAGTGGCTACGTGGATTAGAATAAAATCTGTTTTAATACTTTGCTACCTTTAAATGCCTGAAGCAGAGAGAGTAATAGATTCATGGGTGTGACTGGCAGACTGCACATGAAGGGAACTCTATCAGGATGGGAGTAGAGCATGGATAGGGGTGACTGGGATGTTACGAAATAAATATGTATGTCAAAAAGACAAAAATATAACAAACATTCCCCAGAAGAGTGTTGGATTGGTTCCTGTGAAGATCCCTTCCCTCTGTTGTCCTGCCCCTAGATGGCTACTGTCCCAGCACTAGACAAGTGTCACTAGTGTTTAAGGAACAGAAGAAGAAAGTCTGTCTCGCGAACAGAGGCCAATCATCGTTTCGCATTCAACAACCCTCCTTGACTACGTTTAGGTTTCTCCTCTGTTTTAGAGCAGGGGAGCCTGGGTGGGTGGGTTGAGCACAGCATGTGGGATCAGTCCATTCAAACATGGAGGTGCAAAGATGACTTTCCACTATCATCCCAGAGCAGAAGGAAAGAGCCCATGGAGCAGGTGTTACATCACTAGTGGTTTAACATCTCTAATGTTTCTGGTGAAAACTGGGGCTCTTGGTCCCTCCTCCCTTTGACAGGTACCAGTTCTCCCTCAAAATGAGACCCAGCAGGATGTTCCTTGCCTCCTGGGAGCACTCCCCAAAATACTGGGTTCTTTTTAAAAGGAATTTAGACTAACAATCTTTAGTTCCTTCAGTAACCTACTCTACTGAGATGAGAAATTCCTACTAGGCAAGTGCCACTGTAATTCTTAGGCTCAACTGGTATAAAACAGTTTGTATGGATTCCGCAAGGATGGAAGCTCTTGCTAAGTATTGTTGTTGCATGCAGTAGGATACTGGTATTTCAAGTTCAACGCACACTTTGCCAGCCTGGAGCTTGAATCTTTATCTACTTGTGGCCAATTACAAGCAAGAGTGGCTCCATCCCATGGGTTACAAATATTGCTGTTTGACTGTTATCATAGTTTGAAAAGAAATTAAACTGAGCTGAGAAGCAGGTATTGCATACAACCAGACAAAGAAAAAGTTCAAGAAGCCTCTCTCTGTATCTTCAGATCAAGATGAACTTTTATAAACTTGGTTATTAAAAAAACAAGGAACACTTTTCTGCCTCTTCTGACTTGCAAATTAAACTAAACTTACATTATCAAGTCTAATTGGGATTTATTTTCAGCTGAAGAGTTCACTACAGACTTAAAAGACTAAAGCCAAGATCATAATTGCATATTGTGGACTGCCCCTGCTGCAAAAGTTTTTCTGATTTCAAAGCATGAATCTACTTAGTGAAAAGAGGTTTTTGTACTAAATGAACAGTTAGAAGTGCAGAAATTGATGTTTCTCATTCAAATGCAGAAAGGATTTTGATTCAGATCCCTCCTCCCTCCCTTTGAAATGCTATTTACCTACGTCAGAGTCTAATGAGGTTAATGTGTTCGATGTTCCCCCAGTGTAAATTGTACCAGTGGGAAGAATACTGCCTGAATAGAGTTCTCCAGCTCTATTCATTTGCTTTCCATGTGTCAAATTAATTTTGCCACATGGGTAATAAAAGCTGTGCTTCTGTGTATTTCTGTAAACATTGTATGATTTAGAAAGTGTTTATGATTTCTTTCAACAATGAAACTTAAACTGTGCACCGTCCAATATCAGCGAGTAATTTCAGAAGTGACTGAGGCATGTAATTGAGTTTGTCAGTGTAATTGTATTTTGGAATAGATAGTGGTATGTTGGTTTTTTTAGTCGTTAGTGAGTCTCGTATTTAGTGTGCTGATTAATTCTATTAGAGGAGTTAATTAGACTGAGAAGGTGGGGGCGAGAATGGATACAAATAACTTTAAAGCACTGCATTTAACTCAGAGTTGATTATTCTGTGCACAGAGAAATGCTGCCTCTCCCTGATTTGGACTCACGTGTGTGATTAGAGCTCATCAGCGCAGCCCCGTGCCTGCCAAGAGGGACAGATGATGAGTATGGATGCAATTCTCTCTCCTTTGAAGTGTGAACTTCCAAATTGAGGCACTGCAGGGTACAGAGCTGACCTGACTTAAAAATAATAAGCTCCTGTGCATACTCCATAATAATAAAAATAATTACAATATCTGTGCTTCTGCCACAGCCTCCCCATGTAGTTTCCTGTAACGACTAGAAGGCAATAAGGAATAAACAGGCACTCTCTGGCTTTGCAGACTTCAGAAGAGCTTGGGCTCAAGTCTTGGCATGGGAGACTTAGATTTTCCCCTGCTAAAAGAAAAGACTCAGATGCTGGAGGTCTGGCAGCTGCAAAATCTGCCCTGGAGGTGCTTGAGTTGGGAGCTGAATGCAGAGCTCTGTTGGCATCTCCAAGCAGGAGCCAGCACATCTCACCTGGAGGCAGCTGCATGGGCCCTGCCCGCACCAGAAGCGCGGATGCTCTGCTGAAGGAGTTGGTTTGACTGGAAGAGGGAGCTGAACGTGCATTTAAAAAGATGGAGAGGTATGGAGGTACCCATTTGCTGACTTGATGCACTCTCTAGAGAGGTGTGCTTCTTAGCAGGGGCTCATACCAGGGGTGTCACTGAGAGACTACCAAGCCTCGTACAGTCCACTGACTAATTATCTGCTGCTGCTACTGTTTCACGTGGGCACCAGTAATACAGCCAGGAGTAGTCTGAAGACTTTCAAGAAGGATTATAGAGCCCTGGCAGTGGTAACTCGGGAATGTAGGCAGTTTTTGCATCAATCCTCCCAGTCAAAGGGAAGGGGTTTAAAAAGGGCCAGTTGAATCTGGCAAATCTGGACTAGATGACCTTTAAAGGTCCCTTCCAACCCAAACCATTCTGTGAGTCTGTTTCCAGCTATACCAACACAAGACACTGTCAGAAGGCACCATCATCTGAGCTGGACAAGGTCAGGTTCCTTTACAAACCAAATGCACATATTGGCATCTGGTGTAACTTTCTGGAAAACAGTCTCAGTTTGAATAGATGTGGAAAAAGGATACTGTCAGATGAAGCAGCGGTCATGACTGCACAAAACCCAGGTCAACAGCCTGTACACTTTCAAGAAATTGTGACGCCATGTCAGGGAACAGCTCCCAGGCTGCCTGGTCAGGCCATTATAGTGCTGTCAGTAAAAATGCCCCTTATCTTTTAACTCCTTCCACATACAGATAATGCAGCTGTGGCCAGTACAGGGCATATTTTAGTAAGATTCAGAGTGGTAACATCTGGCAAATTCACATGTCATATGCTTCTCCTTCCCCATGTACAAACAGCCTGAGTTCCCATGCTTTTGCGTTTCTCTTAGATAATGGCTTTTCTGCAAAAGAATACCAATGATAGGTTATCAGCTGGGAATGGCAATGCGTCTCACGATGGCATGATATGAAGAAATTATCAGAAACCTTCCCTGTTGGGAAACTTCACAGCAGAAGCCAGCTCCGATAATCCTATTGAGACGAGAAGAGCTGGCAAGTTTCTCTTGCTGCAAAACAGAAGGAAAAGGAAGAGGGCCCTGGAAAGTCACAGTCACTAGAATTTCTTGTCATCAGCCTCCTTCCGCTGTTCCTGGGAAGGACCTCTTGGCTGCCTCTCACCAAAGGATTGTGTTCCACAATGTCAAAAGAAAGTACAGAAGACATCTCACAGCCAGGACTGAGATGAGACTTAAGCATCTCAGTAAAAACATGGAGGTGCATGGAGGGAAAACACAGTGGGAGCCTTATGCAGAAGAGGAGCAGCGTGGCTCTCATGTGCTATTGGGCTAAAACAACATCTTTTTTGCGACAGCAAACCCCATCCTGACTATTGGGCTCAGCTGCTGGATTCAGTGGCTGTTACAGCAATGGTCCAGGGTTTTGGGTGTCTACAGATGCCTCCAGGGATAGTGTGAAATGCCTAAGAAGGGTAAGTCTCTGCAGTCAACAGGATTTATGAACCTGAAAATGTTTAGGCATTACTGAGACTCCTAGGATTCTGTTTTATCTCACTTTTGTATCACAGGTCCATGTTGAGGTATAATCTGTGCTGGACTGATGCTGCTGTAATGTAAAACTTCAGCTGAGCATCCAACAGAAGTACGGGGCACAGAGTCCATCAACACATTTACACAGATCTTTCCAGCCCCTTTCAGTTCATGGACCTCTGCAGCTTTTCCAGGTCTCCTGTTTTTAAACCTGCTATCCATTTCTCTTATTTTCTTCTGACAGACTGCTGGACCCAAGCACAGTCCAGCAAAATACCCAGTGCCTGAGTTACAGCTACTTTTGTCTCTTTGTCAGCAACAGCAGAGTCTGTGCTTCCTTCAGCCCTCTTCTCCCTGTCAAGTGCCACTGTCATCCATGTACTTTTCTTCTTTTGTCCTTCTCTGAGTAGCCAAAACAGATTGAGAAAGACTTTTCCTTGAATTAAATGATACTAAAAATGAATTGTATCAAGTACACAGCACCAAGCATGCAGCATATTTTTTTTCAAAGCGACCATGATTTTTACAGTTTACATTTAAAAAATAGCTGTAGTTCACATGCCAGAGTTCAGCTGTTCAAATAAACCCTGAAGCTCCTTTCTTTAACGGCATCTCCCAATAGGTGGATCGTTTTGGCTGCAGTGGCTGCTCTATATGTCATTGCAAGCACTTCATATCCACCGTGCTCCCTGGGAGCTGGCAAAGGAGTTTAGCTGATAAAAACTCTGAGCTGAGCAAACAACTGGCAATGAATTAATTTTCTAAAATATTGCTCCTTGACTGTACAGAAACAATTGCAATTTATTTCCACCAGAAGGCTGATGGAGCTGAGCAGCGCAGGTGAGGGCCACCCTTGAGCTGGAGCCGCACGCCTTTCCCAGGGGCCAGAGCCACCATCACTGCAGGGCACTGCTGGGCCACAGCATCAGGACGGAGGATCCATCCATCCCCATGGAATAGGGAGGGGGCAGTGTCCACCTCTCCAAACCCATGAAATTCAAGGAAGTCCCATTTTAATTGCGTCTTTCCTTACAAAGGTCCAGCAAAATAGCCCGAGGGGTCACGGTGGACCTCCACCAGGATGGCCTTGGTCTCCTGCTAGTCCATGCTGGTTGGAAGGGGAGGGACAGTGGGTCCACCACTACCGTTGCACCCACTCCCTCTCGTAGGAGGGCACAACCCATGCCATGTTTCATTAACACTGGCTGCAGCTTTTGGAAGTGACCAGGTCTGTTAATCCTCTTTTTGAAACAGGAAGGGGCTAAATCACCAGAATGACTCAAGCTTGCAATTCAGTGGCTGAAGGAACCCAGTGTCCTGGTTCCAGCCGCTCCGCGGGAATGTTAGGGATGCTCCTCTGGGAGCATTTGGAAATGTACAACTGTCTGGGCAGCTTAGGGCCATCCTGTTGCTAATTTTTTTTCTTAACTCTGCTTCCTGAGTCAACTAAGTCATTGCCCACAAATGAGCTGAGAACAGATGTGAGTGACTGCAGTGTCAGGGATTTGGACTATAACCACAAATGCAGGCATAATTAAGATTTTCCTCCATTTCTCTTATGTGCTAAATGGAAATATTAGATTAACTCAGCTGTGCAGTAAGACTAACTACCAGAGTCTCTGGACGATGTGTTCACATGGAAAAGGTCCCTACATTGCCACTGGATCGTTATTCCCCTTACTTTACCCAGTACTTAAAATGCACATTTTCTGTCTTTCCCAGACCATTCATCTTCAATTGTCCAGGCAGCCAATAAGGCAGGATAAATGAGGAGCATCAGAAAATTTTACAGTTTAAGGCCTTCTATCATTATGCAAAATCTATATCTTCATTAATCACTTTTTTTTTTCATTAATGAATCTGGGGACTAGTGTTTCTCCTGCTAAGTACTCAAAGGAGTTATTAAATTTCTGGCTGTCTGGTTCCCCCATCTGTTTTCATAAAAATTTACTGCAATTAGTGTTTCAGAAAAATTTTTAAAAACTGCCAGATTTCTTAAGAGCAGGGGACACTACTGTAAGCATGAGGGGGAGCTTATGGTGTCTGAGTGGCACAAAATGATCTAAAATCCACATTAAACCAACCTTCCCTGTAGTCTGCAGGAGGGTTAAGGCAACAAAAAGGAAACTGATGAAATAAGGAGAGACTGGAAAAACTGCTGCCTGTCTAGGTCCAGCTGTCCACTGCTGGCTAGATATGAGGATAATTCATTTTCATTTTGCTGAAGGAGGCAGCTCCAGAAGCACGTGCAACAGCAAGGAAGTGAGTAGAGGTCTGCAGCACAGCTACTGAGCGTGCAGAGGAGCTATGGGGCAGCAGGCAGTGGGGTGGCTGCTGGAGGTAAAAGCAGTCCTGGGGGTACGTACTGGACACGGAACTCTTCCTCGCACAAGGATTTTCCTAAGTTTAAGCGTTGCTGCCCTATCCCTGGCAGAAATAAATTGCAGAATATAAGCCTGTGCTTCTGCAAGGGTATGGCAGGAGCCCTCGCCTTAGCATGCTTGTGTCTTTAACGAGAGTGGTGACAACGCTGTCTCCTGGAGAAGGATCAGCGTCACACCCTTCGGTGCATGGAGCCAGGCCACTCTCCTATGCACTGGTGTGGTCTCAGGGAAGGTCCTTTGCACTAATTTCACAGTTCTGTGGCTGTGATAACATGGGACAAACAAGACTTCGGTGGCCAAAGGGTTGTTTTGTTCCCAGTCTTTCAATTAACAGGCCCCTCTGCCATGATGTGCTCCTATCACAGCCTCCTGGGTGCTGTATGTGGGCCATACCATTAAAACCCCTCCTTCAGATGGCCTCCCTGGCCCCGTTATGTACCTGCTTAATATCAAACTAAAGGGATCCCTCAGTCTTTATTTTCACTATATTTATGCCAGGATAAATTTTTGCAGCTGATAAATTTCCATCTGCTTTTCAGAACAGTGGGACAGGCCTGGTTTCTCAGGAAGGAAGAGTTGCAGGGTGTTGTCCAAGCTGAAGCAAAAATGACGATCCAAGAAGGGCTGACTGACTGGAAGGGGTTGGCTCTGACATGCCTGAATTGCCCAGGAGAAAGATAATAAACAGAATGAGGAAAGCAATTGCTTTAATAAATAAACTGGAACATGTGTGCGACTGATACGGCCAGGGGCTGATAGATGCCAAGAAGTCTGTTTTTAACATCTGCTCTTCAGCAGCCTTAATATGTTATGACCAGCTCAATCTATCTTCTGCTGCTGGTGTCAGACGTCCTAGAGCAGCTAGAGACTGAGGGAGGAAATACACCCAAACAAGCATATAGACATGTATACTGTCCCATACAGGCATTTTTGTACCTCTGCACTGTTGTACCAGTGGGAGGATTAATAATGTGAAATCGATTAAAAACGGTGCTTAAGTAGTCTTTACAAAGAGGACCCACCAGTGGCTGATGTTCATTCCCTAAGATCTCTCTTTTTTGTCTTGTTGGCAGCTCATATCCCACTCGGTGCATTGATAGATGCAATATGTTCTTTATCATATTGCAATGAAAAGGCTTTTCATCTCACACCAAGGCTTTTATGTGCTGCAAAGGCTGAGGGGAGCAGGTGAGGTGCCGTAGGCATAATGGTCATTTTTAAAAGCACTCTTACAGCCCGCAGCCACGGGCAGGGAAGCGCAGAGAAAGAGCAGGGAACGAAAAAGGAGATGAAAGGAGAGACGGAGCGAAAAGCTGGCAGTCGCCAAGCTGCTGTGGTGCTGGCAGAGTCAGCAGTGGCAGCAGCACAGGCACAACTGTCTACTCCCTCCTCTGCTGCAAGGCATTGTGCCCACGGTGCTGGGGAAAAGCCCCACACGGCTGTTCCTCAGCCTCCCCAGCTGACCCTCCAGCCCCTGAGCTTCAGTCGCAGCTGAAAGCAGGCTTGGGAGAAGGTACAGGACCATAAGCAAGCTGAAAATGGGGCTGAGCAAAGGTATGGGACTACCAACATCCACCATTCAGGTGCAGTCAGGCACTTCCTCTGCCTGCCCTGGGTTCCTCTGCTCATCCCATCTTCTTCGCTTGCAGCAGAGATGCTGGGCAGCACCCGCAGTGTTTTCTCACAAAGAAGAAAAGACTTGAGAAAACTGATCTCTTCCTTCACTCAACTTACTCTGCAAACTCAGGGGGTGTCCATTGAAGGACTTAGCACAAAGATTAATGTTTAGCCTGTGGCATTAAGCAGAACTTGTTCATTTAAGACAGGACAGTGGCTTGAAAAATAGGAGGTTGTGACCTCTCTGATGCAGCAGCAGTTCTTTTGACAGAAGGTGATAAATGAGTCACTGCCACTGAGTGTATCTGAAAGCTTTGCAGTGAACAATGTGAAAAATGCTTGCTGTGACTCCAAGAACCTTTATATCAAGAGACCTCCTGGGCACACGTAGGAAATAAGGTCTCGCTTTAAGTGCTGCCATCACTGGGCTGTATAAGAATAGCAGTAACTCTAAAAGCATGCTTCATTTACTGCAAATGTCTGATTTTTTACTCAGTATCACTCCAAATTACCTGATTTAATAATAGATGTGGGCTTGGAAACTGAGGAACACTGAGGAACTTTCAGCTTTCCTGTTTGTTTAGCCATTTACCATAGCACCAGCTGGAAGTGGTAGATTTCAGGTGATTTTTATTTCTGTCTAAATTGCAGGGTTCTTTCAGAAAGCCGGGTAAGCTGGGTGTTACTATAATAGCTACTCACAGTCCAGTCTTTGCCACATTACAACTGAAATATGTAACTGTGGCTCCTGCTTCTTCCAGGAATGAGAACCAAACTTTTCAGGAATTAATTCCTAGGACAGCAAACTGGCCTGCCTTAGGCTTCATGTACATTGCAGGGTTTGGAGGAAAGGTGGTGTGGACAGGTGTGCTAGTGATGTCAAAGAAGTCCACTTGTTTGATCATGTCCCGATATGAAAACAAGAAGTGATCCTTGATAAACACATTAAAATAAAGTACTGATAACCCACCAGATCATCATAAAAATTTTAAGTTCGGACCAGAAAACCAAGAAGTTCCCTTAAAAATCAAAGGATGCAGGAGAAATACAATACATTCAGGTTCTAATTTTGCCTGCAGAGCTTTTCACGCAAATGAAAATGAAGACTACATGAAATCAAGACTTTTCTAACATCGCCTGTCTCTAGGGACTGAGGCCTTTCAGAAACAAATCACAGCGTGGCAGGAGAGCTGCAATAAATTTGCTGGAGTTAGCAACTCCACTTTGATGCCAATCACTATGCTGCTGAGGGCAGGTGTTACAGGACAGGACAGCACTGTGCTTCCCACCTGCAAACACCCTTAGTGGTTTGGTGAAGAGCTGAGCTGCCTGAAGGCGGTTACCGACGCTGAGAACGTGAGTTATCGTCACATCCCAAAGTCCTCCCAAGTGATGTGCTCGCAGCCAAGGAAATGTTGAATTGAAGCCTGCGCATTTTCCAGTTCTGCATGCACTATGGTGCTTTCCAACACTTACCCCTTCCCCCTCCCCTAGAATCATATTTCCCCTAATTTCAAGTGTGGTTTCCTGCTGGGTGAGGATTTCATGAGGACTCTGTTCCAAAATGCTCTTTGTAACTTTTGAAACCACTGCCGATTTGAATGCCCTTTGTGGAGACCAGGAGAGGCCTCAGAGAGATGCAAATACAAACCACAAAAGCAGTCCTGATGGGATGGGAGTGAAAAATGGCATTTTCCCTGCCGGAGAGAGCTAACATACCTCCTGGGAACAGCAGGAGAGATGACCCTGACCGGGAGGATTTGTTTCCCTGTGCATTGCTCTGATCTGCTCTTTGCAGGAACCGCCATGGAAAGTCTGCGCAGGACGGCGTTGGCAGGACCACGCATCGGGAGTTTGCGCCGCAGTCACGAAATGAGGAAAAAACCCCAAGTGACCTCAGAAATGTTTTCCTCTCGAAACGCCTCTTTGTCCAGTGGGCTTAGGTTTTGTTTTCTGAACGGATCTCAGTGGAAGGAACCAGGGCGGCCACACCAGCACCACGCGGGCCCAGCTGCCCCTCAGGACGGGTGGCAGGAGGAGGCACCTTCTGGAGCGGCACGGCTGCTGGCGCACAGCAAATCGCCATTAATTAATAACTCATTAACGCTCAGGGGTGCTTTTGCAGCGCTAACGCTTCCGAGCCCGGCTCCGCGCCCGCGCAGGGAGGGCGGACGGAAGGGGGACGCTATGGCGTCGCTTCCCGCTGCGCGCATGTGCGGCGCCCGGGCACAGGCGCAGTGGCGGCACGCTCCCGCCTGACCGCGGGCGGCAACATGGCTGCGCCCGTGTGCGCGCCCGGGGCACGGCGATAGCAGGGGGGGTGTAGTCCCGTCCCGTCCCGTCCCGTCCCGTCCCGTCCCGTGGCGAGGGGAGCCGGTCCGTGCCGTACCGCGTAGCCATCCCGTACCGCTAGCCCTTCATGGAGCCGCGGGAGTCCTGGGCGGCCTTGGCGGTGAGTGCGCGAGCTTGGCCTGGGCCTGCCCGTTGCCAAGGCGACGCGGCTGCCCCGGCCCCGCAGGCCTGAGGCCGGCGCCGCGCTGAGGGGCGGCGGGGATGTGCCTTGGTTCGTTTCCTCTGGGCCTCAACAGCCACCCCCCCGGGCCGGGGGGGTGTCGGGGCCGTGCCCTCAGCTCTTCTCGGGCCCGGCTGTTGCTGCGGGGTGTGTGTACTTTGTGCTGCATTTTCTGCCTTAAAAACTACCGTTCAACGTGTACTCCCAGCAGTGTCGTATGCAAGTGGGTAAAGCTTCCAGCTTCCAGAGCTAGGGGCCTCCTTGGAAATATCCAGCGCTCATTCTGGTTTCTGCGTGGAAGAGCGTGGACGCGCTGCCCTGGGCTAGTGTGAGGAGAGCTGCAGGCCTGCCCCTGCCAGGAGGGTTCAGCTCCCGGCCCCAGGTGCTCTGGGGCACTCAGCTGCCGTCTGCAAGATCATAGTTCAAAGCGTTTGAATTAGGCTCTGGTTTTATTTAATCGTTTTGCTGGAGTTAAATTTAACAGGTATGTCCAACTCCCAGCAAAGATTTTTCAGACGTTTGACTTCTTATAATGTTACTGTTACTGAAAGGTGGAGGAGAAGGTGCGTTTTAGTTTTCTTATTATCTAAAAATCATTACTGTTTTCTGCAGATGGCCTAAGCACACAGGTATTGTCACCCTCTGGCAGGTGCTCTATTAACTGCTTCATGAATTTAAATGACATTTAAGATGCAGAACTTTGGAAACTAAAAATGCAATTAGTAACTTTTGATTCATGTCTCAACAGATGTCTAGATTAAATCTGATCAATCTTATTTTGAGCAGATAAGGATTTTGATGAAAAAGAGTGAAGAAAAATCAATGCATGTAAAATAGCCAAACAGATTAAGAGAATAACTTATTGATTAAAACTTTAGTAGTAGGTAGTGAATACCTCTCTGAATCTTCTATTGGCTCTGAAAAAAAAAAAAATTAGAGTAACACATGTGATTTGTTTTCAGGTAGAGTTAAAAACTTGTGCAACTGTTTCTTGTGTGGTGTCCTATATGAGGTAGATGGCAAACTGCTTTCTGCTCTGCATAACAGTGCATCTAAATAATGACTCATAATGGATGAATGTTAACCACTGTTTTGGTTTGGTTTTTTTTTTTTTTTTTTTTTTTTTTTTTTTTTTTTTAAATGAGTTTTTTCTATTTATTTCAGACTCCTCCTCCTCCTGTTTTTGACAAGTAATTATTTTCTTCAGATCAGCCATGCCCTGGGAAAACGTTTTTTAAAAATGAAGTACACAGACACTGGAAAAAGATTGAGCTTTAGTTGAAACTACTTTCAACTGAACCTTCCCCTTCTCCTTATGACTTTGAAAACATCTTTGGTTAATGATTTTTCTTTTTCTAATGGATTTTCTCAGCAAATGAAAATAAAACAGTTTTACTTTAGGCTTTGTTCAACAAAGGAAATTGATGAATAACACTTCAAATGACAATGTTTGCCAGAAAAATGAGACCGGGCTTTTTAAGAGATGCTTATGGGGGAAACAGAATTGCTTCTGTCTTCCCCTGTTCTTCCCGTACAACTTCCTAGAGGTGTTGGTCGTTCTGTGCTGTGTGATTTTTTGTTAAGTGGCATTCACAGCCTTACTTTTATGTGTAGTGGGTAAGTGTTGCATTGCTTTGCTTGTACTACTCAAAACCCTGAGGTTGTTTTGAAAATACCTTAAAAATGGTTTCAAAGTTGTAATATCTATTACTTCCTCTCTTTTGTCGAAGCTTCCTTGTTCTGGCTCTAGAAGCTCCTGAGGTCTGTGTGAGACTATCAGTTTATAGTTTGACCTCGGAAAGGACACGATCAGTAGTGCCTTCGTCGAGGCGTGCCTCTGTTACTCACATAAGCACCACAGCTTCACTGCTACGAATATTAATGCACTTTCCTCCATGGTTTTGTCTCGAAGGCTGGTGGAGTTGCTGGCGTCTGTGTTGACTTGATACTTTTCCCCCTGGATACTGTGAAAACAAGACTGCAGAGTCCTCAAGGATTTAGGAAGGCTGGTGGCTTTTGTGGCATCTACGCTGGTGTTCCTTCCACTGCTATAGGATCCTTTCCAAATGGTAAATTTTCTTTGAATTATGCTTTGTCTTCTTTCAGTGGGAACTTATGTAGTATAGGACATTCGTGTCTGTGGCTTTTGCTCTTTGAACAAGCCTGGGATGAAAGCTGTTGCATGCTTACTATGAAAAGCAACCCTTACTCCTTGGAAGCATTCCTGGATATGTCTTATAAGCCTATCCTTACTTATAGGGGCACCCTAAAGCATTTCCAGGTGCCAAAGAGGGCTTGAATCTTGCTTGCCCTGGACACTTTTGTCATGACCCTCTCTTTCTCAACACTGGAAATAAATAAAAATTCAAAGTGCTTGACCACTGGAGGTCTTTGAGCTAATTGCCCTGGGGATGCTATGCCCATCTTTTTCTCCCTGGGAACAACTACAATACTTAAAACGAGAAGATATCAGGAATCTTTTTGAAATGGAAACTTTAAAAAAGTAAATCGTTGTAGTCCTTGCAGAGAAAAGGCATCTAAAATTCTTAATACCTTTGTCCCTTTTGTCTTTGTAGGGAGTGATAAAAAAAAGCTGCACGCTATTCTGTCAGTAGTAAATGTAAGGAGAACTTTGCTGACAAATCCACTGACACCTTCAGATGTTTGATGTCCTTCATAAGATGATATAAAAAAATGCAGTTCTTTATCTTGTCTGCTCTGTTATCTCCTTTAGGTGATAAGCATCTTTTGATTAGCAGAAGGCAATTCACATAGCCCTTCTTTACAATTAAAATCTGTTCCCCCGCAAGACATGTCAGTTTTCTCAGGATTTACATCTTCAAAATCTGAACTCTGGTTTTATCTTTCCAACGTATGACTGAGAACTGAAATTATCTTTAGGAGAAAGTAACCCTTAAGGTGCAAGTGCTTTTTCTAGTTGACTGCTGCGGTGAATAAACACAGCTCGTGTTGCTATGCTCAGTTTAGTTTTGTATGTTTCTTGTTGATTGGACAGGACTCTTACAACTTGTAAGATTTTTATTTTTTTTTTTTATGAAGCTAAAGCGCAAGATATTAAACTCTCTGTAATTAGGAAGAAGTTATTAATAAGTGCTACTGGAACAGCTTTGCACATTGCAGGGTAGCAGACTTGTATCAAGTACAGGGATGATTTTTGGATGGTGGCTTTTTTTTTTCCCAGTTAATCAACTGATTTGGTTGGGGTTTTGTTTTGTTTTGTTATTTTCCCCCAGAAAATAAAGACTGTCCATCCAATTCAACCAAACAACCTCCTCTCTACACTTCCTATCTATGAATGTGGAAGAAACAATTTTTTTTTCCAAACTTACTGGACTTTCATGACTAATTAACACATCTTTCCTTATCCCAAGGCTAAATACGGCCTTAAGTCCTGACACCTTTGATATTAATGGGAGCTTTGCCAGTGATAGGCAGGAGCATGAACTGGGGGAATTATCCCACAGATTGTGATGATACTGTTGGACTGTTTAGGGACAAAAATATCCTGTTTTCAGCTACAGTTGTAGAATAATAGGTGACAAAACCCACCTGTAAATGTTTTTGGGCTAGTTCTTTGATAGAGGAATAGTTAAATGACTGCATATATTCTTGAATTTCAGCTGCTGCATTTTTTATCACCTATGAGAATGTGAAATCCATGCTGCACCATGGCTCGACATCTTACTTGACTCCAGTAACACACATGGTGGCTGCCTCGCTTGGGGAAGTGGTAAGAAAGAAGTTCATATGTTGTGTGTCTCTGTGAGGAGAAGAAACAATTTGATTATGAGTACTCAGGGTTGGTGTTATATCTTACTTTTTTGAGTGTTGACCGTCTTTTTACTTGTGACAGAAAAACACTACTTATTTTTTAATGAAGTGTTGATACTTGTAAGAATTGTTTCAAAGTGAATAAATGAATTAGAAACAATTCTTAGTAGGCCTATTGGCTGATCTTGTTAAGTCAATAGATGGTGGAAGCATGCACTGTTCCAAAACGTGAATATGCTTTCACATGGGAGTAGTTGTGCATCAGCGTCAACGTTCGAGAAAGGCTTTTTGTGTGAGGGATCTCAGTGGTGGTCCGTGTAGGGCCACTGTGGGAAATCACAAGCTGCACACAGTTGTGGGAACGTGACCTTGGAGAGGGGAGCTAGGAGGGGTGTTATCTGGAGAGGGGAGCTAGGAGGAGTGTTACGGAGCAGGATGGTTCTGCTGTCCGGGAACCGCTGTTGGCCAGCAGGGCACGTGCTTGGCAGGCCTTGCTGCGTGCGCTGGCCACGCGTGCACCAATGCCTGGTCAGTACTCTGCCACTGGATCTGCTGAGGGGATAAACAGAGGCGTCTCAGAGGAGAGAGAGGGAAAGGACCCAGAGCACACTCTGCAAACAACAGGGGATGGCCTGAAGGTGCTGCGCCCACCTCCCTTCTCTGCTCTGACCCCGCTGATCGTCATCCTCCTGCTCGGCGGTGTCTCTGGCGTAGTCGGGGTGGTGAGACTCTGACAAAGGGAAAACAATACTCTGGTAACTGCTCATGCTAGGAACTGTAACTGCTTATGTTAGGAACTGCTTATGCAAGGCTGTAATAGAGCAATAAATACTGTTGTGCTTTAAAATATCA
Organism: Tetrax tetrax; assembly: GCA_009806455.1. Taxonomy (NCBI): domain Eukaryota; kingdom Metazoa; phylum Chordata; class Aves; order Otidiformes; family Otididae; genus Tetrax; species Tetrax tetrax. Next base: position 1,219,022 of record WHYT01017465.1, on the reverse strand, counting down.
TATGCTGGGTGAACTTTGTGCACAGGAATCCTACGATTACCGGTTACACTTCTACAGCCTTTCAGCTTCATGTGGAGTAGTGATGGAAAGGATTTTAATTTTAAAAATAGCCGTAAGACAATAATGTTATATGTAAAGTAGGTAGGTGCCATCACTGAAAACCCATCAACTTGACGTGTTAGAACCAGTATTAATTAATTCATATTTATCTCCCTCTCCTTCCCTCCGTGTGTTCACATTCAGACAGCACTGTTTACTGAAGTATTGTATTGTATTTACAAACAGACTCTCCTAGTGGATGTACAAAGTGATGTGTCAGGATAGGGCAGCTGGCAGCTGTGTAACTTCACTTACCAAACAACGTGTAAGACTTCTCTAATGAAGCCTGTCTCAGTGGAAAGTGTCATGGGTTATCTAATGAAGCTTTTTCCCTTGGGATGGACATCTGCGTATTTTAGGCACAGCTTTTTGCATGGTCTCTTTGATAGCTGTGGTCCTTAGTTCAGTCTATTGGGCAGGTTATTGCAGGATGAAGATACATACGAATAATGAAAATAATCTCTGTATACAAGCTTTTTGAAAACTCTTTCCTCCCACTTTTTGGAAAAGTTGCTGTGTTTCTTATCTATTAAATCCATTACTTTGTTTGTAACAGGTTCTGGAGCTGGAGGTAATGGCTTGCTTTGCCTAGATTCATACAACACGCAGAACGATTGGTCCAAATTCTGTTGAACTCTTTAGGTGATCATTATGGAAGGTCACAAGAGAAGCCTCTCTTGTTTTGATGCCTAGGTTGCCCTTGCCTGTTAACAGCATGGACCTAGCAGAAATAGTGTATGGGGGTGGTGTTTGTTTGTTCTATATTGTAAGTTACAAATGCAATAGCATTAACCTGTTGAATTTAAGTAACAAAATACCTCTTACCCTTGTGACTTTCCAGCCTGGTATATCTAGGCTGTTTCCCAGCTTATATTGATGACTCTTTAGAAGTTTTTTTTTTTTTTTTTTTTTTTTTTTTTTTTTTTTTTTCTTCTGAGAGAAGGAAAAGTTTTCAGTACTAAGGAGATGTCAAGGCTGTATTTGAAAGTGACTTTATATTCCAGTTTAAGATCATAAAAATAATTTCATTGCCAACATGCTATGCTAGGATGACTGGACAACCTGTAGATATGAGTTGAAAGTTTACCTCTGGCAAGAGCTAGTACATGATGCTCCGCATCAGGAACTTCCTGTGCAAATAGTCTGTAGCAAGTGTTGAAAGAGAACACTTCTTGATGTGCTCAAACAATGACCATTCCTGTCTGATCCAGACACAAACTTGTCTATAGGTAAATACTGAAGATGCTTTATGCACACGCTTTATCCTAGAAGCTTGAATATTGTGTTTCTAAAAACTGTTTCTGAGGTTGTTTGCAAACAAAAAGAGCAAGTTGCTGATTCAAATATATTCCTGGTTCAGCAAAATCCTTTCCCCAGATACTGCTCTGGTTTTTAACTGCAGAATTGACACAGTGCCTTGGCAGTATTTGAGGCTTGGTGTTCAACTATAAGCAGTCCACTGCTGTTCCTGCCAGCACTGTTCTCCTCTCCTGCTTTTGTCACATTGGGTGTTTCCTGGCACTGCAGGGATGAAACGGGATGCAAATTGCTGTGTCTCCCCAAGTCTGGGGGAAGGAAATGGTCTGTATGAAACTAGCTTTTCTGGCTCTTTTGCAGCTTAAACTTAGCCCATGATGTGGGGCAGAAAAATGTATTGTCTGTGGTTCCATATTCTGCTTTAATTAACTGAGTTTTTTCATCTCTTGTGACACTGGCTTCTTTTTCTCCATTACAGGTAGCTGTGCTTTTAAACTCCCTGTGGTGGCTTAGCATACTTACAGGTTGGTCCCAAGCTACCAGAAGTGCAGAGGGATCTGTGCCATTTTAGCTTAGCACCAAGTGCCTTGCTGTTGTAGCAGCATAGTCTAGCTACTTGCCACGGGAAGCAGTTCAGCTCTCCCTGCACTCCGTGGTTTCAGTTTTGATTCCCAAGTAATTTTTATTCTTCTGTGGAAATGATACTAATTAGATTGAATGGGACTTAGCCAGGGAACTTAATTTAACATACCAAGTGCATGAAGATAGATAAATGCAGCACCTACTAACTGCTCTGTAGTGGCTATAGGCAGGGGTAGAGAGAAAGTGATAGATTTGGGGTTGGGTGGGATATGTTTGTGTTGCCGCCTCAGGAGGATTCTTTTGGATCTTGAGCCTGTGCTGTCAGGTTATGACTTCTAACTTAAGGCAATGCACAGAACTTACTGCTGTGGAAGTTCTGTAAAGGCTGTTAGAAATCAGCAAAAGGTTCTTCACTATGGCAATGCATAGCCCTTAAATTTCTTGTTTGCCTGGTATCTCATGGAACAGCAGATCCAAGAGGTGTTTTAAACTTCTCACGTGCTGTTTCAGAATCAAGCAAAATGACGGCTGAGCTCATGAAGAGGTGCCAGTGCTCTGCTATAAAATCCACTGAAAAAAGATCTTTTCTTTTTCAAGTGGGTTATTTATAGTCCTCTACCTGTGAGGATCCTATAGGAAACTGTAACTGGTTAATTTAATCAGCAGCAGCCAAAGAATGGTTGGCTGCAGGTGACTCCTTGCATGATGACAGAACCTGTGGCCTGTATTTTCCCAGGTGGTCTGTAGTTACAACTCAGGCATGTACTGTTTTCATTTTCAGGCTGGAAAAAGGACATGCAGCATAGTTAAATGAGTTGCTCAGGGCTGTCTCATATGCTTGGCTCCTGCTACTCTAAGGCCAGAGAAATATATAGTAATAGCCATTGAAATGGCAATCTGACTTTATGATGTGGAAACTGTGATGTTGTAACAGCCATTTTTCAGCTAATAAGATTCTGCTTTTTGCTACCTTTTCTTCTCCTCTTGGTGTGATGGGAGAATTAAGCTGTAAAATAATTGAGATAGGGATTTAGAGACTTGCTACAACAAACCTGTAATAAAAATAGCATAAAGCAGGATCTTCTCACATTTGTTCTATATTAAAGCCTTAGCTGATCAATAGAAATATATAAACTATTCCAAATTGCAGCAGGGTGAAAGTTATAATTATAGTTTTATTGATTAGTCATTAAGTTTTAATCAGGGCATAACCACTGGGACTATTATTTTGTCAGTATTTTTTTTAATACATACTTTTCCTCCTTTGTATACTTCAATAATTACTGTGAAATAATAAGCCAAAGATTCTGTGATGTTAGGATTCCCAAAGCATCTCTTTATGCTTCCAAACTGGCTTTTTACAAAACTGAGAAATTAAGAAGAGCAAGAAACTGATGTTGGATTTCTAGATTTGCTGCTCCTTTACTGGTGAGCATAAATGAGTCAGCTACCTTCTTCACATTAATAAAATGTACGTACGTGCTGAGCTTAAAGGTATGTTAGTGCTGACTAATCTGTTTCGAGTGTGACCCAGTAAAAATAATAAAATAGCTAAAGAGGGAAAAATGCAAAGGCTGCATCAAGATCTGTTAATATATGTGGGAAAAATCGGTCAAATGGGGAGCTCTTAGTTTTTAGAACAGCCCCTCTTTTGTATTGTTTACAGGCTGTGTAAATTCATGGAAAACACAGTCCCCTGGAACTGGTTCGGTCCAATTTCTGAGGCACAAAACCAAGCAGTAAAAAGGCAGTGGCTGTAGTCTAGTGGTTTTTGTTGGTGTGGGTTAGTTTCGTTTTGTCTTTTTTTTTTTTTCTCTTTTGGGCAGAAGGAATATAGAAGGCTAATCTCATTTCCCAGAGTGAGATAAAGAGAAGTACATACAAAATCTGACCTTGTTAAACATAATTATTTTTTTCCTAGAACTGAATCTTGCTGTATAGGGACTCTGAATATCCCATAATACAAGAAAAATTACTTACAAAGACACGGCCAAAACTCTAGAGGGCAGATGTATGGTATATCATCTCATCTCATCAAGGAAGAAGAAGGTTGAAGAATACATGAGTTACCAAGGGGGGAAACCCCTTATTATACCACTTTTGTAACTGTGAAATTCGGAGATAGGAAGCATACTTAGTGCATCCAGGGCTTTGGAATTTTTCATCTTGACTCTACATTGCCCTGTATGTTTAATCTGCCTGTATCTTTACAGTGAGCTGCCAAATGTGCTTGGAAAACATGATATCATAGGGAGTGGAAAGGAAAACCAGATGTTCTAAAATTTTACTTTTAATATTCTAAGGCCGTGTAAGTAACTCTGAGAAGGAGCAGTATTTTTAACCTCCTAGTGCCCATTTTAAATAGTAACCAGGTGCATCTTGCAGATCCAGAGTTAATTGTACAGCTTCAAACTGATTTGTACAGAATTTTTAATATTAGTTTAATATATCAGTGTAGACTGTTAGTTACAAGAAACTTTCATAGAGGTGTCCTCCTTTAGGCCTCCCCTACCAGCCTTCTGCAAACATGGTTTTGTGGGACAAGTTTAAGATTGTCCCAGTTCGACCGATGAGGTTTCCTTCACGAGTGCCAAAGTGGTTGGATTCAGCACAGTTAATTTTACATCCTGCTGGCTTTTCCATGGAGGTGAGAATAAAGTCATTTGGATCGTGTTCTAGAGAAGCTAGCTGACAATAGCCTTTTCCATCTAATATTTAGACATTGTTATGGTTACCATCTGAGCTTTGCAAGGTATTTAGTGAAAGTTTTGGGCTGTTGCTTGTACTTATCAGGTTCACTCTTAGCATCTAGAGCTAGACCTTTTATTTTATTTTTTGATTCAGTATTTTTGATGATGTTTTCTGTTTTGTGGACTTTTTTTCCTACTGTTTAGGAAAGCAAGGTATTTGACTTTCAGCTCACTTGTGCTAGGAAGCGTGTGGGAGGACTGAGGACCAGGATGGAAGGTAGATGTCCTCTTCTTTTGACAGCTAGTGGTAATGGCCGTTCTCTGGAAATAGATTACCAGCTGAAGTTATTGAGCTGCTTTTGTCTTTGTGTAAGTTTGCAGAGTACTTTGGGATTACAGTGCTGGCAATGCATTGACACTGTGCTGTGCATCCCGGAGGCTGAAAGATCCCAGGTTACTTGCAATGAAGTGGTGTGTCTACAGTTACTCTGTAGCACCAGAGTAACTCCTGAAAACTACCTCATCATATTAGTGATACTATGCCTGCATTTGTTGGTCCTGTTAAATTTTTAAGCTGATGTTGCCGTGATACTTTATGTTCCTCATGTGGCTTGTTTTCATCCTGCTTGAGTGTCTCTGTACTGTGGTCCTTTGAGTTGTATGAATGCTGGACAAGCTTATGGGTCTTGAAAGATGTTTCTGGTCTGGCTGCAAGAATGGTAAAACTCAGGCTACCTACTAGGTTCTGGTGGAGCATGAAAGAAAAGATGGAAGCCTCAGCTGCATTCTGAGACAGCTCTGGTTAGGCAGGAACTGCTCCCTTCAGAGATGATAGGCTTGGCTGTCCTCAGCAGAAAGGATTTTGGCATAGCCTCTCAGTTAATTTTTTTCCAAAATTTGAGAAAGAAAGGATGTTGAATCGATTTGAATTGAAAAGTCCAAAACTTTGTCAACTCACTGGGGAGAAGGGATGAGAATGGTTGACTTGTCATACTTCACATGAGCTAAACCAAGTAGCAGGGGTAACGTGCTCAACAGAGTGACAGCTAAAACATGGAAATGCAGTTAGACATTAATTTCACTGCCTCATCTTGACTTAAATAAGTAGGTGGGTGGTGTGACATTGTCACCTCACGTGGCTCCACAGGGCAAGGTGAGGACAAGTATTTCAAGGTGAAATTCCAAGCTCTCCCCGAGTTCTAGGTATCACAGTTCTAGGTCACCTGAGGTCTAGGTTTCATGGTTCTAGGTCACCAGAGTTCTAGGTCACCCAAAGTTCTAGGTCTACCCTTCTCGGCCTCCCACTACCCTTCAGCCTCCCTCCTCATTCTAGGTCTCTACCCCATTTTAGGTCACCCAAAGTTCTAGGTATCCCTGGGTTCTATGTCTCTCCGTTCCAGGTCATCCCGGGTTCTAGGTCTCAACGTTCGATGTCACCAGAGTTCTAGGTCTCCCCGAGTTCTAGGGCACCCAAAGTTCTAGGGCATGGTGAGGAAAAGTATTTCAAGGTGAAATTCCAAGCTCACTTATGTATTCCAGTGTATTGCCACTTAAGCTACGTTGTGATAAGAGAAAAGTGTGTGGTTCATCTGTGATTAGCATCTGACCCTCAGTATTAATAACTTGGGAATTTTTTTATCTGCTGTTGGGATGTGTCAAATAGAAAAGCTTCTTAATGCAGGAATTAGCTCTCTGGGGAGTTTAGATAGCTTTCCCTACTAGTCCTAACTTGTTTCTTAGAAGCAGCAAGCCCAAATGCAAGCAAGGTTACAGTTTACAAATCATAATTCTGTAGAATGACATTTTGAGTGTGCTTTTAATTCAAATAAAGAAGGAAAATAGATGCTTTATATTATTTTAGGCTTGGGATTTGTTTTTTTTTGTGGAAAAAAAAGAAAAAAGATATTTGAGACATGATGGACAACATCATGTTGTCTATCTGGCCATGAATCAGCCCCTTCTTCTTGCCCTTTCAGTATCTTTTTAAAACAGTTAACTAATTTAATAGAACAACAGCAATCTTCAAAAGTGTATCGGTATGAATTCCATGAAAGTAGCTGGCTAGGTCAGAGAAGAAAGTTGCTTTTAGTGTCCATTCTGAGGAAAAGGCAGAGAAGCATGAGTGACACAAAACCACAGGGTAATGCCATGAAAGAGTCTCCAGCAGGATAATTGGTCAAGGGTTTGCAGCATTGTAAGCCCTGGGAGATCAGCTTGCAGGAGTCCAGTCTAACAGAGATGAAACAGCCGCACACATCAGACATGGAGTTAAGATTTTAGCTATTTGAAACTCCAAAACTTGCATGCTGGAAGATGTGGTTTTTCAGTTCAACAAGTTGGATGCTCTAGGGAGAGTTGCTTCTGAATCAACAATTATCTGCTGCAACAAAGAGGTGATTTACAACTTATTATGTCTAGACTTTGGGCTAATGGCTTTGAATTTTTAACTATCCTTTTCTAAGAACTAAACTAAGAAATGGAAAAAACTGTTTAAAAACAAGACGACATTTTCTGCTTTGCATCCTGTCTACTCTCAACCAGTGTAGCATGGGCTGGCAGACCATAGTATTCCAAGTAGTATGCAAAGTCAAAATTTGCTGGGATCTTTTCCACAGTACTTAAACTTTTTTTTTTTTTTTTTTTTTTTCCTGTTTTCATGGATCAGTGCCTGTCACTTTGGGTGTGACTCTGTCACTTGTGCTATGCATACTTGGATGCACATTGGCATTGAGAAGGGGAACGTGCCAGCCCTGGCAAGATGAGCAGTGGTGAGAAGTGCAGCAAAGTAGGTGGTCTTTTGAATTAATCATGGGGGATTTTGAAATATTCATAAATTAATCTAGGTGAGGTCTGGTCTGCAGTACAGATACTGCAGGATTTTTGCCAAATCCTTAAGCGGGAGCGTAGCTGAGCAGTGTTTGGAAGATGATTGTGAAGGTGAGACTGCTGCTGTTAAGAACTAGTGGAGAAAGAGCATGGTTAGAGTGGATGGAAACTCAAATTAGAGCTGCAGCTGGAAATTGCTTGTAAATAAAGATGAATGGAGGCATGAATCCACAAATGCTGCCAACAAATTCATCATACAATTAAAGGCTGAAACAGCAAATTAAGAACTGTCAAACACCTAACCAGCCACCCACGCTGATCTTCTCTTGTATGCTCTGTGTTAACTGCATGTATTACTTCATCAGCTGACCCTCCTAGATTGCTTTGTGTTACCTGCTCAACTCAGGGCTTAGAGGACATTCTACTTTGGAGTGTAGAGTAGAAGCTTGATGGTTGCCATCTCTTTTCTTTCAATTTCAGGGCTGATCTTGAGCTGATTTACAAATATTTGTAGCTCAAAGGGTCTATAGAGGAAAGCAAATTTGGGTTAAAGGGTATAAGTGAGAATAAATAATTTAGAAGTATTTCCTGGCTTGCAACGTATTCTGCTAGAGTCAGCTTTGGAAATGTCTGAGATAGTTGAAGTTAAGTTTATTCCAAAATAAGGTTCTGTACAGGGTTTGTCAGGGATAACTATTTCTGAATAGCTCCGTATGTGGACAAGCCCATAATTCTTTAAGAGAAAAAACTGTAGGAAAGAGTAAGGGATCAATGAAAGGAAAATACTTGATAAAGTACAATATAGTTGAAATTTCCGTGTTCTGGGCCAATGTAATCCCAAGAGACTGAACAAATTGTAAAATACTAGTCATCTTTCAACAGGAGACTTAATGTGTTTTCAGAAAATATTGCCTGTGTTCTCTTGCCTGGAATCTCATTAACATTTGTCCTCCTGTAACACAGCCTGACCGCACTTGGCTGCTTGGAAAAAGTTTTATGCTGGATGGGATGCACCATGCTACGTTTGCTGAAAGAACAGTTTGGCCAGTGGATGCGGTTAGTTTCCTAAGCCTTTTAAAATAGGTTTAACAGACTCAGTGGTGGAAGAGTTGCTGGGATAGGTTGGATCATGCAGACAATTCTGTAGGTAGAATTAAGGGTCTACTCTTCTTCTGCTTTAAGGCTTTCTGTGTTTAAATGTGGTGGTAGTATATTATTCAAGCATCGACTAGGATTATTTTTTTTTTTCTAAGCTGTTCAGCTGTCTGATTTTTGCCACTGGAGTTTAAACCAACTACTTTTGATTGTCTTGAGGAACTTCAAATCTGTGGGAGACTTAGTCTGTGCTGGAGTACAAAAGAGATGTGTGTAACAGGAGGCTGCTTTTGGTAAGTTTTTGGTTTAGTTTTAAAAAGGAAACAAAATTTTACACTGATGAAACTTTGAAAGAGTGATTTAGTTATGCAAAGTGCACAAACATTCAAAACATCTGCAGTGAGAAGTACTTCTGTAAAGAAGTGTTCAGTGTAAACTTTATCAGCTTCACAGACTTTCCCTGTTCCTTGCCTGATAACTGGTATAATTGGAGTAGCGGTTTCTCCTTGCTGTGAAGAGAGTTCAGCACAAATTACCACTGTTTGAGGACAGTTTTTCCAAAGTGTATGTGATGTGGCTGATGGAGAGGTAGATAGGCAGCCCACAGCAAGAGTTTTAGAGCATGTAGCTGGGCAATTGAAGAGGAGTGTGTGAGGAAGGAAACCTGAGAGGGGACAGAAGCTCTTGTTGAGAGGGCTACTGAAGTGAAGGACAAGGAGCCAGCTGAGGACTTCAGGCAGCTGGGGTGAAAAGGCTCAGCCAAGATGGCCATTGTGAAGGGAGAAGTGTGTGATGGTATAGGTGATACTCTGGAGCTGGAGGAAGGGAACTCTGGAAAGCAATAATAAGGAGCTGGCTTTGGTTTGACAATGACAGGATGAAATAACACCCTGTATCAGCTCTGCAGGTTCCAGGTGAAATAATCGAAGGTGGAAACTTGGAGGAAGTTGAAAACGTTTGTACAGAAGCTCTGTTTTTCCAAATGCTTGCAACATTCTGTCTCTGTGAATGGTCTCATCTCTGAAATAGTATGTTTTTAAGCTCTGGAAAGTGCTGAGATCTGAGGGGTCTTGCTGGGTAAGATTATTCTTTGAAAAAGTGTTTCCTGCCAGCATACAAGGGAGCTGCAGTTAAATTAATGAAGGCCCTATTGTGTCAGTCAGAGGAAAAGACAGGACAAAGAGTTGCTTAAACTTTCCCATCCAGAGCCCATTAGTCAAAACTTGCTCTCTCCATGGGGTTTAAATTAGGAGTGGAGTCACCTGTTCATGACCCCAGCAGCTCTGCACAGGACTGAATTTAACTATGCTGGAAGGGCACATCCATGCTGTGCACGAGAGTGGGAGGGGAAAATAAGATTAGCATATTCTGAGGCGTTATTTTGAAGATGAACACTTTTTCTCTGGGGCTGGCACTTAAAGCAGAAACTGATAGTGGACAGTGCAAGTATTGGGCAGTTTCTGTAATCCCTGGAGACAATTTCCTCATTAAAATAGGTATTAATGGTTCAATTCTCCACTTCAATAGTCCTTCAGCAGGTAGCACAGCTTGCTGACAAGCACATGTGGAAGGACTTGTTCACAGCTTGAGTTGTGACCCACAGCAAATTACAGACCATAGAAACTCACATTTTTGTTCTGTCTTGTACAAAGGGGCAGCAATTATTTAGATGAAGGTTTATTGATGTTTGAACTGTTATGGGTCTGTAAATGCAGAGAAGCAGTTTAGGCTTCTCTGTTCAAAGAAAATATGAAACCAAATGACAAGTGCCTATTTCGTTTCTCTCCACTTTTCTGTTAATCTTCTTGGTGGAGGAAAGGGTGAGGCAGTTTATCTTCTGTCTACAGATATCTCCTACTCCCCACCTCCACCACTATCTAACATTCCTAATCCAAGAGTTGTGACCGGATTTAAGAAAAAAATATTTGGAGGATTAAGTAGTTTACTAATCTCATAATATTGCATCAAAAAAGTTTATTTTTTCTCTTCTGTCAGAGGGGGGAATCTCAGATCTGAAGAACCAAACATAAACTTAGAGTTTGGAGAGGTGTGGAAAGCTGCAGTGCTGAATTCAAGGTTTGTTGAGTGTCTCTGACTTGAACCAAGAGGGAAATTTCCACTTCTTTCTCAGGATCCGAAGGAGATCAGTGCAATTTAAGATCTCTTTAAATTTAGACTTGTCTATTGTTTTAATTATTCAGTTATCTGAGGAATGGAAAAGGATAATTTTTTTGTTTCAGACTGAAAATAGTAACTTCCTACTTCAGAGAGGGCATGTGACATAGAACTTGAGATGCTCAGATTATGCAATGTTTATTAACCTATTTTGGGAAGCAGTATTTTTTTTAATATAAAGAAAACACGGACAAAAAAAACAACAACAAAACAAGCCTCAACTACAAGGTAGCTTTTGTCTGCAAGAATACAGCCAGGACTAATGCAGAGTTCACTTTAAAAATAAACAAAACCAAAAAAAATCTCCACCACCTATAACAAACAAAAAAACCCAAACAAACAAAAACCTCACCCCAAAACACCCAAACTATCTGTATTGCTGCTTCTCTTGAATGAGGTTTTAGAGTTGCTTTGTTTTTCTTGCTCTTTCTATATTATGTTGGAGCAGACAATCCTTCTGATTTTCAAGAATGGGGTGAAAGATTAGGATTTTGTTACCAGATTGAATGCAGCCTAAACATATGTCCTTTGGATAACTCACAGTCTTTGTCATTTTTTGCATCATCAAGGCCTAGATTACATGCTTGCACTGAACCCCCTTTTAAGCAGAGCTGTCCCATCTTTGTTCTCTTTTATTATGTGTCCTGTGTTATTGTCTAGAGAAAAATGCTCAGTAGCCTTGTGCTGATGAATTAGATGAGTTTTAATTAGATGAGTGCCTAATTTTAAACAGCTGCTCCATCTTTAAGTAGGACTGGCCCCTGTGCAGAAGTTAGTGATTTAAGGTAAGGTGTTTCCAATAAACTTAGGTGAGCCCATGCAAAAGGCTTTGTGCAGGTTCCTGCTTCTATTTGCAGATCCTGTTTTCTGTTAGCTACAACCACGTAAGAACAGGATTCAGATATACTGAAACAAGCTGTGTAAATCCGTGTATGTATAAAGAGGCTTTGTGTTGACTTTAAGGCACTTTTGAGACTTGAATTGGACCGGTCATTCTTCAGGATCAGTCGAGATGTCAGTCAGGAATAAGCAGGAAAGTCTGGTTCCAACGGGAATCCGACCAGGAGATGGCAGCATTGATGCATGGAAGGAGTATCCAGACATTAAAACACTTCTCTGAACTGATAGAGCAAAAAAAAAAAAATTACCTTCATTTAATTGTAAGATAGACTGTCTTAGCAATATAGGTAAATGTTAACAAAATACTGTTTTTAGCTTTTGTCCCTAACTGGCTAATGCAAGTCAGTAAGTTAAAAATACACTTAGGTTTATGTCTAAATACTGGAGTCACTTTTTGACCTAGTAATTATTTAAGACAGGGATTTTGAATTTCAGTACTCTTGTTCAGAAGTGGTTATAGTAATAAAAGGCTAGAAAGATAAGATATTGTCACTTTTGCATACCTACTCTGTAAACTAATAATGGCTTTGCTTGTAGCTGTAAAATCAAGTTTTGTTAAATCTTAAATCTAAAAATCCTTGAGGCTTCTCTTTCAGTGTTACTCTCTTCCTGCCCTTATGGTATGTATACATGTGCATTGGCATGGAGGAGAGTCTGAAAACTGGAGAATTGTATTACCTGACCTGGTAAATAAGGTAGGAGCTTACAGGGCAGGACCCATTCTTCCCCCTAACTTGGTCTCTAGGATCTTGATTCTGTCTTTCTGCTCCCATCAAAAGATGGGAATAACTCCTGGCTCCAGAGGTTGCTTGGACAAATGAGCGTGGCCCCTATCAACAGGTTGCTGTTTGGTGCCTTAATGTTGGCCAAGGTAGCTGAGGGCTCTCTGCTGAACCCTCTCCATGGTTGGCTATGCAGATGTTTGACAGAGAGCTGCTTTCTCACAGGGTCGACATGGTAGAATGCATCAGGAATGGCCTGGGTTTGGCAGGCTGTGTTGTGCTCTTCTGTGGCAAGCAACAGGCTACATCTATGTGGACCGCTTGGAGATTAAAAAACAATTTCTTCCTGGGATCTTGGTGGTTAGGGAGGTGAATGGGCCTCCCACTGTGCGAGGTCAGGCTGTAGTTTGCTGTCCATGCCTACTTATCTAACAGTGGGTGCAGGTAAGAGCATGTACTGTGGGCAGTTACTGTGGAACAGCCACGCAATTATATCTTTCACCCCTGCTCATGCAATTTGTTTACAGCTTTCAAATGTCTGAAAATTCAAGTATGAATTTTCCTGGTGTAGTGTTATCGTGCGGATTTAGCTAAGAAAGCAAATGGTGGAGACGTGCGTTGTGTTCTTTTAACTTTGGCAGCATTACCTGGAAGGCACTCCCGTGACTGAGATCCGAGTGTAATACATCTGCGATTTTTCTGCACCCGTCTGTCCCAGGTTGTTACTTTTTTAACCTTGTGAGCTGATAAGAAGCGTGTGAACTTAATCTTGTGTGCTTCCCTTTAGAGCCCTGTGTTTGACTGACATCAAAAGACTGTTTGGATTGTTATTGACAGTAAGGTACACATGTAGGAGCAAATAAGGTAACACTGTGAGTTCAGGTGCGCAGCGAAAATGTCACTGTTCAGTCTGATGTTGGCAGTTGCAGCTTGTGGCTTTTTCAGTACCAGAAGTGCCCTGTGGAGCCAATCTGACAGCGCAGCCCAGGTGACATGAGTCTTTATTTCCTTTCATAACAGCACAATGTAATCCCTGTTTTTGTTCTTGTGCAGCCACAGATTCCCTTGTAAGTGAAAATTCAAATGGGAGAAACATCAAAGTTAATTTGAAATGAAATGTACCCCAAGTAGTCTGGGGGAAATGGAGACGTTACTTTGTAGCCACCCTTCTCCTGCCAAAACTGCAGCACCCCAGATGTCAGGAAGCCATGCTGCGCTCTTTCTCTGGTCTTGATTGACTAGATTGTTTTCGTCCAAGCCTTTTTAAAGCTTTCCTCCCGCTTCCATATTTTTAAGGAATAAAAAGCTAATATAAGGACATGGAGTGTTATGAAGCATGAAGTTCTATAAATATTTATGCTGAACTATCAAAAAACTTGACAGTTCTTATTTTCTTGACAGATTGGGGTCACATGTTATTTTTGACCCTGAGAATTGAAGAGCATATGGAGTTGGATCTGTTTGTAATGACTTTTGGATATTGTTGTCTGGTAAACTTGCAGGAATATAACATAATAACGGACTTTTTCTTGGTTTCTTTGTGAAAATGGAACTTAAACCTTGTACCATGTTACCCACAAATGATCACTCAAATTACTATCTCTGTGCAATCCGGCAGTGAACTCCTTGACTTTCTTTGGCAGATGTGGGTTTTTGAGTTGGCAGCTTGGTTTGCCACTTCAGGTGGGCAGCTTCACCTAGGCTGCTCTTGACTTGAAGCACTCGGTGATCACCTGTATATCTACAGACCAGGTTCGTCACAGTGTGTTCCTGAGCCTAGCGCAGGATGGGACCAAGGAAGGCTAAAAATCAGTTGAGGGCCTGTGGCATCTCTGGTGTTTTGCCACCAGTCCCAGCACTGCTTTCAGTATCTCTGGGGCCAACTGAAGACCAAATCTTCTTAAAATTTAAGTGCTGATAAACAGGCATTTTCTAGATACATGAGAAGCTTGTAACTCTCCAACACTTCAGGATCCTCATTCTTCAAAATTACGTGCACACAAGCTTAGCTCCTACCTGAAGCTGTAGTGGCAAGTGAACATTTTAAAGCCAGGTCTGGCTTTTTCAGAAAAGCTACAGTTTTGTGGCAGAAGCCACATTATTATATCCAGCTCCGGGCGCCTTTCTTGCCTTCTTGCCAATTAACTGTGTAGGAAAGAATCAATCCAATGCTTCACCTTGAATGAAATCCACTATGTGTTTTAAGGTAAACCTTGAATGTATTGTGTGCATCTAAAGCTAACCAGAGTGTCTCTTGCTGTCAGTCACTAGAGGGCACAAAGGAACTACCTAGGAAAGAAGTCTGCTGTTCTTCAAGTCTGGACTCTCCAGGTTACATCTATGAAAGTGGGGGGAAAAATTTCTTCGGCTGCCAAAAGACAGAATGGCTTCAAAATTTTGGTTTCATTCCTGATTTTCCCCACTCAAATCTACTTCTAGTTTGTAAGTTAAAAATTTCAAGGGTACTTCAGTTTTTCTGTTAGTGCAATTTTGTGTTCAGAAAGTACATACCTCTCAGAGCAAATGCATGAGCTGCTCATGAACAGCTTTTCAGTTCAACTTGTATAATTACAAAAATTGTTTCCTCATTTCTCAGGTTTCTATACTTGGAACAATATCCAAATATACCTGCTATATGAAGGGTAGGGCAGCAAAAGGAATTTGTCTCTGAACATACGGTTCTTTTCCAGGTTGCATGCCTCATACGAGTCCCATCGGAAGTTGTCAAGCAAAGGGCCCAGGTTTCTCCTTCATTGGGTACCCTCCGGATTCTCTCCCACACGTTGTATCATGAGGTGAGTTCAGAGCAAAATTTCAAAGGAGTTGCATCATTCTTTCCACTCAGTCCTGTACAAGTCCAGAAGCATTCCTATTATTTGAGTTCTTTGCTTTGCCAGTACTTTCCCATCTATTCCTCTGTTGCTAAAAGTGATTGACATGCTATGTTTAAAGAAAGCAAAACCTCGCTTTCCCATGTGCATGCACTTACATGCACACTCCAAACAACTCTCTTTCCTTGTCTTATATGAGATACCTACATTAAAAAAAGGAAAAATGGGATTTAGCTTTGCAGTTTCCAAAGCTCTGCTTGTATTTATGCTAACAGTCCTTGTCTGGGACAACAGCACATCAAGTCTCTGTATCTAGAGTTTGCGGAATGGTTTCCAGTTCATGAGGCAGGCTTTGGAGGGGATTTCCTAATGCAAAATATTTGTCTTGATGAAAGCTCTGAATCAAGGCTAAGAAGGTGGATGTAGGAAGCTGCCATCCTACGTGTTCATTTTGCATGGGCGATTCAAAGAGAAGAGAAGTAGTTTCAAAATATTTATGGGATAGTGGTTACTTCTAGACCAAAATAGTGGGAAACTAGAGTTTGAAGTAATGTATTTCTATGCCTTCTTGCCCTTTTAATTTTAACTGTAAGGTATATTTTCTTCTCTATAACACATTATTCTGAACAGTGGTTAAATGACCTTTGAAATGAACATAAAATCCTCCAGCACTGTAAATCACGGAATACAGTGTACAGTGTTATAATCAATGTAGTCAATTTGCAAGAAGTTCAGGTCTGACACTCGAAAGGCTGTAATGCTTGCCTTGTAATCACCAGTAAATAATGGCCTTTGGCAAACTATTTCCCTATGGCTGATGCTTTCTTTTGTTTCTTTACAGGGTATTCAAGGACTTTATCGGGGTTATAAAAGCACAGTATTAAGAGAGGTAAAACACTTGTCTCTTTTCCTTTTTTTTTTTTTTTTTTTTAAATTGATTTCTTTGCTTCACTTTGTTTTCTAACAAGAGATAGTAGTACAATTGAGATCAATTGCTCTAACCGTAAGCTATAAATCCTAGCGTATTTCATTCTAGGTAAGTTACTAGTCTGTAATTTAGATAGAATACTGATAATGTGCACTAAGATAACCTGCGACACATGCAGAAAGTCAGCTGCTATCCTGTCTCTCAGTTCTGTTGCTGCTGAACCATAGAAGGATGGAAACGTATATGTTAACATGATGAAAACCATAAAGTAAACTACTGAAAATTTTATCAAGTCCTCTGATTGCATCATGTGAAGTATGTATGCCGACAATGGTGAACTGGTGGCATCAGGCCAAGTTTGGCACGGGCAGATTTGGGCTTGCTTTATATATATTTGTCAGCGGATGCCAAGAGATTATCTGTCATCTGTATATAGCAGAGATTATACACTCGCTCTTTTTTTTTTTTTTTAAATGTATTTAGTCATTACCCTTCATATCAAGTGTGACATGATGTTACTTAACTCTAAATCAGAAGTATTCACTGGTGGAAAAAAAAACCTGGAGCTAAAAATATTTTGGCCTGCTTGGCAGAAAATAGTTCCTAAACTAAACTCTCTTCATAAATGTACTGTGAATTACAGGATTAGAGTCACAGAAGTGTTTGATATGCAGTGTGAACTCAAAGCAGATGATAAAAGAAATAGAAAAATGTACTAATGAACTCCCAATCTAAAATTTTCAGAATCAAATCTTAGGAAGTGATCTTTTGATAAAGCAGAAGTTGCACCATGAATGCCTCAAAGAAAGAGATGAGACTTGATGCCTGTGACAGACAACAGCGATAAACATGACAGCGATTGTCCAGGGAGGGTTCTTTACTTGCTGTGTTCAGTGTGATATGTGTGGGTTTGTCCTCTCTTTAGATAACTCAACTGAGTAAACTAGGTTTGGATCATTGCTTCTTTTTTTTAAACACAGGATCAGATCTGTTGTCTGTGTTCCCATTGATGATAAAGCCAGTTGAAGAAGCTTTTTAAGCCTTCATTCAATAGTTCTGCTTTTAAAAGCCTTTTGCTCATGCTGAAAACTGGTTTTAGGACAGTTACATCAGCTGGGTCTTGTTACAATATGGAATAAAGATGGATATTACCTAAAATAAGAAATACCAAATTTAGCGTACCTTAAAGTGTTGGCGAATGACAATGGGCTACTATCTACTTTAGCAGTTTTGAGTGTTTAAAAAAATTATTTATTTGTGCAGAGATGCTACCTGCTTTTCTGAAACGTAACCCCCACCATAGCTTTGTCCTGTACTTATTTTCTGGCTCACTAAACACATGTTATTCACTCAGATTTCATTTAGAGACGGGCGAAAAAGGCCAACGAATAATTTTGATTTCTCTGAGGGGTTCTGAATAAATGAATAAATTTAGATCCCATTGAATACAGATTTTGCATACTAACAGGTAGATAAAACACATGGTTACTACTGGGTGCTATTCTTCTTAAAATTAGTTTTGACATATGTCAGGGTGGTAATTAATTTGCAGACCATATTCATGGCATAGTGTGTGACCCTGCTGAGATAACTTTGTTTACTCAGAATGTCAGCACTTTGTTGGAAACTTGATGGGGGTTCTCTCCGTTATGTATATTCATAAGAGATCTTTCAGAACTGATTTCAGTTGAAGTATTGCTTTTTGGGAGAATCTGTCCAATAGAATGAGAAATAAATGATTACTAAATGAAACGTGCTTTCTCTTCAAAATGAAACAAATCATAGGTGATGTCTAAAAAACAAATCTTTGAACACTGTTGAGACTGTTGCATTTTCTGACACTAAATATTATAAAGCAGTGTCCACTCGAGTAAGAACAGTGTATTGAACCTTCAGCTGGGGCTGTTGTAAGCCTGACATTTAATCTTGGTATTTTCCCTTCTCTTTAAGTACACTTCTTCCTTTAGGTAAAGTCTTTATTTTCAGGTAAAAATCTATATTCATTCATTATTGGACACATTCAAGTAGCTGCATAGCATATAAAGACTGGTATTTAATTCCAGCTGACTTTTTTACTTGCGGAGTTTGTTTACGTGCTTTGGTTCTTTATTTACACAAAACCCTTTCTTTAGTTACAGTGGAGTGAGATTTTTGGATAGAGGAGCTTCAATGCATGTTTTTTCATTTAAAAAAAATGATAGAAGAGACTGGGAATATTGATGCTTTTCAGATGATGATACTCTTGCACTGGCAAAATTATTGAGCCAGAATTTAAGAAAGGTTAATTTTAGTTGTTTCATCGGGATAAAATTTTGCGTATTACAAAAATCACTTTTCAGTGCCTGGACAGAGATCTGCTTGCCGGTTGGTTGGACTTGAGTGAAAATAAGTCTAATTGTTTATAAAGGGAGTGTAATGTTGAAACCTCATCTTTTTACTAAGCATAGTAGGTCTTTTCAAGACAGCCTTATTCTGCTCCATGTAATTTTCATTAGCTGCTGTGCAGCTTCTCTTCTGGTGCAAGGTAGTTGTTTCATCCTTAATTTTTGATTCTCATCCTTTCACTTACCCCCTTTATCTTCTCCTCAGAATACTTTCTGTACAGATGAATATTAGAAGGGAAAGAAGATGGTTAAATATGTAATGTTTTGGGAAATAACTTTGAGTGGACCTCAGTGCTTGCAAGTTTTCGCTGTTACTTTTTCACCTGCCTCCTTTTTGGTGCCTCTTCCCTCACATGTCCATTATATTTTGGTCTTTACGTCTTCCTTTGATGTTAGTTACGCTGAACTAATCATAAAATCAAAAGGGAAGTGAGGTACAGTGCATCATTCTGTTGGGACTAGTAGCCTGAAAGAGGCATCTGTGCTCCAAGAAAGCTTTTATGATAAAACAGAAAGTGGTAGTATGGTTATTAGGCTGCTGAATGAGACACTTGAATATCTGTCAGGAGTCGAAGGCTGTGGAACGATGTGAAATTCCCATGATGTCATTTCCAAAGCAAATCCAAGTGAGAATTGTCCTTTCCTGTAGCTGTAGGGTACGAGTGTGCACCGGTGTGGAAACTGGATCATGCTACTAAAAGGAGTCAATGAACAGGTAACTTTGTTCATGTTTTCCACAACAGAGACAAGTGCATGTGTAACATCTCCGGCCATCTTATAGCAAGGCAGGAGCAGACTATAAATCCACTGTGAATCCTTTAGAATTTCTGAATGGGAATGTAGTTTTGCTGCTGAGATCTTATATAAGCAAATGGAGCCAGATTTTTAATTCCTACATAATTCATTTTATTAACTATGACCAAGTAGAACATCTGTTAAAATTCCATAATGTTCAGTTCATGGGAAAAAGAGAGAAACCCCTGAGTTCCTGTTGGAGCTTTTCCATTTCCATTAATGTTACAGAACTCTAGCAGATGTCTTAAAGGATGTTGTTATAAATGAGAGGACAAGACAAAAGAAAAGGAAGTGCCTTGTCCAGTTTCCCTGTGTACAATAGCTCACTGTACAGTGAGTTGCTTTGCTTTCTGCGTGCAGGTTGCAGCTTTGCACAAGCCGCACCACGGGTGACCGCGGTGTCCCGTCTGCCATCAGTTACCGTAGTTTGGAAGAGCTGAGTGGGCGTTCTCTGTGGTTTTAATCTCACTTTAAAAAATGCTGCAGATGAACTGGGCGCTAGCCCAGAAGTACATTCAAAAGGAGGCTAAAATGAATATTAAACTCTTTCTTAAAGACAAAGGGGATGAAGAACTACTGCGTCTTCATAATTCAGAGGTGACTTGAGACTGAGAATTGCTCTCACGTGTCAATCTTTGCTGTGCAGGTAGCCCTGAGCGAGCCTGCTGTCCTCTGTGTTGCCTCGTAGGCTTTTCTGAAACAATTCAGGCTCTTCGCTTGTGGGGGCCTCCGTTCAGGCGGAGGTGGTAATAATGCTTTACTTGACAGTGGTGTTTCAGAACTCATTTTAGGGCTCTGAATTTGAAGGAAAACTACTGGTAAATTGAGCCCACTCTGGTACAGCATGCTGTTAATCTGTGAGATAGCCTGGTCATCACCACTGGGAGCCCTGGTTTTTTGAAGTTAGTACAGTTGTGGGTTGTTTTTTCTTGGTTTTGTTTTGTTGGTTTTTATTTGGTTGGGGGTTTTTTTTGTTTGTTTTTGGGTTTGTTTTTTTTTCTTTCCATGTACACAAGTTGGAGCCCTAAGTGGATAAAGTGCTGTCTTGGAAGGGAGAGAACACTCCATGCCATATTCATTTTGGAGAGGAGGAGGAGGAGGACAGCACGTTCAAAGTATGCTCTTGCATTAATGAGCAACAGCAGTGTGACAAACAGGCAACAAATTCAGGCTTTTCCCAATCTCAGAAGGCCAAGAAGTAGTACTGTCCCCTGAGGAGGAGGAGGTGCTGTTTCATGTATTCAGCAGAACTAGTGTCCTGCTACAACGTGGGTATCAAGAGGGATGCAGAGGACAGGCAGTGCAGCCTGTGCAGGTGAAGAAGGAGCTGGCAGAAAAAAGACCAACCACCCCCCCTAGCTGACTTACTACCTGGGAGAGGGAATCTAAAGCAACTGGCAGCAAAATGGGCCTTAAAGGCACACCTGCTGCCTTTTCCTAAATGTAAAGGGTCAGTGAACAAAGGACAGTGAGAAGGATGTGTATAAAAATGTGAAAGCCAGCTGACATATGTTGAAACGCTGTTGACTGAGGGAGGGAGGGGATGTCCAAGGGCTGAGCTCAACAGGGAACAGTCGGCAAACAGGGACCCCAGTTTGTTTATCCACTGAAGGTAGTTTTGCATGCTTTTCTTTTGTTAGGATGTCTTTATATAAATATCCTGTTCTCCTAGCTATTAGAGGTTTTTTTTAAGTTTATCTCTGTTGCTGTAGGACAGAAAGAATGTTATTAATGCATTCTTTTACTTGCACAATTAAAACTTTGATCTTCTATCATTCTCTGTGTATTACAGAGTAGATGCCGATAGAAATAGGCAAACAGGCCTATCTTAATACAATATTTGGAAAAATAAACATCCTCCTTAATGAAATATGTGCAGTATCTGTCTTTTGTTACCTTCTGGAAAACTGGACTAGCTTTATTTTATTTTGCAGTTCCAGCTAGGTTAGGTTTAACCAGGAATTTGCCAGGCAGGATCTGTAGCACTGGCGTTTTTGTCTTTCACTGAGCAACCAGCATTTCTTTGGCTTGGATGTTTTCATATAGAAAAACAACAGTCTTATGAAAGGGATAAGAACTGTAAAATGGATTAACTGGCTAGTCCCTGCCATGTGGAAAATTGTACAGAAGTTATGTGACATGATTAATGGGAGGAAAGTTGAAAAATTAGTCCCTGCTTCCTCCTGTCCTCTTCTCCCACCAACACTACTCTCTTTTGGAAAGACTGTCACTGGATGTTTTTTCAGTTCTCTGGTACACTTGTATCCTTCTAGATACCTATAGTAAAGGGATTTTCATTTTGGAAGCTATATAAGAGTTAAAGGTAATTCTTGTGGGGTTAGAGCAGGAGACAACTCCATGCTCTGGGATAAGGGCTCAGGCACATCCTAGCTTATTACCTGATAAATGGACAAAAGAAATAACTGTCCTTTGCTTTTTTAGGTTATGCTCATTACCTTCTCCCTGCAGATGCTGGAACAGTACTTGGAAATGAAAATGAAGATCTCAAAAAGCACTTATAAATGACTTTCACAGACCACAAAATAACCCTGCTTTCTCTAATTTACCAGATATGCCTGAATGGCAAATAAACTGGCCATGGACAGAGACCTAAAGTAAATTTCTTATTATAAAGTTTGGGGTGATTTGTTTGGTTGGTTGTTTTTTTTTCCCACACATGTGCAATGATTTCAGATTTTGCAGTTGAATGCGCTCTCGTTTTCAGGCGAAATGCAGTTTGCATATATACTGGTTAAAAACAGAATGCAGCCATCCTTGCTGCCATTCATTGCAGTTTCCCGATGGAGCATACAATGACTGCATCTGTCTGACATCAATAGATATATTCAGAGAAAAATAATTTCACATATACAGAATGTTTCTGTATTTTGAAAACTCTAACCTTGCATTCTAGGGTCTTAGAACAGAAAAAATGCTTTGAAAACTATGTGCACTAAAATGGCTGATGTGATTTGATAATGCAGATTCTTTCTAAATGAATGTGTATGCAAGCAGAGTCTTGCAGGAAGCATATTCTACTGCATGCTTGAAATAGAGATACTATTTCCATACATTCTCGAAGCAGCTTACTAAAGCATTTTTGCAAGTGATGTTTTCTGCAGCATTTGTGGTGTAGGAATGTGTTTTGTGGGTCAGCAGCAGCACTGTGGGTAAGAACAAGTTGGGAAGAAGAAAATGCCTAACTTTGTTCTGGTTTTCTTCATGCTGCGATATATTTTTTTCTTTCTTTGGGGCTTTTTTGTTTATTTGTTTTAATTTTAAATAACCTAAGAACTATATTATTTACATTGGTTGCTTTGATTTTTGTGCTTCACAATAGTTTGAAGAGCACACTCCACAGGATACCTCCAGTGGAGAATGTGAATTTCTCTGCTGTTTCCCTACTTAAATAAAATTATCTGTTACAAAGGATTGGGAAATGGTTGCAAATCCCTCATGAAGGAGAACACACAAAAAGCATCCCTTTCCCTGATGAGAATATGAGAATGTAACAAGAGGGAGGACAGGCACCAAGAGGTAGAGTCCTTGTTGTAAAAGGATAAAAGGCTTAAAATAGTAAAAGTAGTAAGTAGCAAATAAAAGTGATTATAAGGGTTATTAATTTAAAAAAAAAAAAAAGCTGTCTGATAGTATCATTGGATGAGTAACATCCTTAAAGCTTTCCAAGGCAAACTAAGGATATTTGGGTTAGTAACTTTGAATCTTCAGCCTGATAACATGACCCTGAAGTCAAGGGGAGCCACTACATGTCTAATGGGATGAAACAGTTGTGCCTACTTCTGTAAAATTTGCCAGCCATAACGCTTGTGACGGTTTAAAAGCAAAAAGAAAGAATCAGAACAAAAACTTGTGGAATTTTTGACTGAGTGGTGGCTTTTAGCTTTAATTCCACAGCTACATTCCACTATGGGCAACTGTATTTTGTCTGTCTAAATTCTTTCTGTAGTGCTCAGTGGGAGACAAGATTTCCTGGTTTACTAAGTTGTAGAGTCATCCTGCTGGTGGCTGGAGTTGCCAGGCTATGTCTGGTAAAGACCACGTTTCATTCGTGGGTAAAGTGATTTCTGTATGTCTGTGCTGAACCGGGTAATTCTCTAACCCTAAAAAGATGTGTGGTGTATCTGTTTTTATAAAAACTGCACAAAGAGGCATATGGATGTGTAAAATATAGGGTTGTTTTTCATAGTACTTTGTCAAGGGTCTTGGACTCTCTGAAGCAACTAGTCCTATAAATGTGTGTGATTCGTCTGGAACAACAAGCAATTTAGCAATTTTCTAAAAGTACAGGACTGTCTTTCAACGACGAAATCTTGCCTGAAGTAGACCAAAACATGTTTTTTACAGTGGAAGACTTCCACCAGCAGAATCGTACTGCTGTCAGTATTAATAGCAATGATCTGGTTTTCATGCTTGGGCTGCAATTGCCTAGTTCCTCTATATATGCTAAAAACCAGAAGCACAATTGAAAGAATCAGCAATCTAAGATCAAAAGCTTTTTCCCAAAATTCCTTGTATGATATTAACTCAACTAGCAGTTCTGCTTTAACATAAAGGCCCAAGTGTCTGCTCTGGTCAAGAGAAGATGCACTTCAGGACCTGAGGGCATGGTGAGAGTTCTGGGGAGCAGGGACCCTGCGTGGGACCAGGAGCCAGGCCCTTGAGCTTGGCAGCGACTGAGAGCCTTAGCACTTGCGTGTCTCCAGCCACAAATGGAGTGGTGGCTGTCATCCTACTTTCTTTTTTTATCAGAAATATGATGTTTTCCAAAAGACTGTTCTCATATTCTGTAGTCTGTTGAAATAGTTCAGCAAGAGGGAGGTGTGAGGGCACTGACATGTGAGCTCTAGGGACTTGTTTGTGAGAATTTCCTTTCTGCTAGGAGTTTAGCACCTCTGTGGTTTAAATCAAAGTAGCACAAAGTGGTGGGTTTTGAGCTGGAGTTCAAAGGAGGGCCTGACATGCTATCTTCTGCTGGTTCTGGTTCAAGGTAAGGAAGTAGGAGACCACTGGCAGTGGGGTGAGGCAAGCAGTTGAGATCTCTTAAATCATCCTACCGTTGAGTCTAGGAATCTGTCATCCATCTCCTCAACATGAGAATTCAGGTCTGCATGTATCCATAATAACGTGCGTGTCAGTAGCACTGGTTTTGGTGGGAGCTTTAGCACTTGCGTTACCATTTGTGCAGATTTCTGAAGACACTAGCAATCATGATCTTTCATCTGTAGGTACCATAGCAGAATTGGAGGGGTGTAGCTAAAGCATGTAGAGGAGAGGAAACTGATTTTAATCTAGACTGCTGCTGCTGAAACCATGCCTTCATTTGACTGTAAATAATTCCACCCAACCTTGACATCTCACTAGATCTTTATATGTAGATATGCAGATAATACCTGCTCTGTTACTTGTTTACATTATGTATACTACATATATAAAAACAGCCATCTACTGAGAAATATGAAACTGAAAAGTTGAATCTGAAACCCAGAGGTTATGGTGAAGGTGTGAAAAAGAAACCAGATCTGTGACAGGGAGGTTATGTAATTTATCACAGTTATAATCATGCTTGGAAGCATAGCTAGAGGGGCACTTGGGTGTGTCTGCTACAAGAACAGTTCTTCCAAGTGCTTAATACAGATCATACTTCAATTTTTTTTGAGAGACTACCTTGTTATTATCTTGCAGGAAATAAGAAGTGATTCCACTCTTTTGAGTACAGGAGAAGTGACTCCCAAAAAAGAAAATACTGAAAGTCATACCTAGGTTCTGAATATTTTCACGGCCAGATTTGGCTGGTTTTGGCTCACGGAACAGCTGAAACAATTTTCCTAGTTTGTTTAAAGGGGAATCCGAGGAGTTCACTAGCTATCAGTCCTTATAGTAAACATTTAGTCCGGTTAAGGGAGAAGTTTAATTTTGAGCATGGGAACTTTCGCTTCTATTTAAAAAAAAAAAAAGAAAAGTTGGAGCCCAGTGACCTTTCTGCAGTTCCCTCCCTGCTGTGGCACGCTGGCTGCAATGCTGCAGGCTGCGACACGCTAGAGGGCACGCGGGGCTTGCAGTTGCTGCAGCGGCGGCGCAGCGAAACGCCTGTCACAAGGGATCTCGTCTGTGCGTCCTGGGATTGACTTTGCTTTAATCCTGCCTCCCAGCTCAGTTGTAAAGGAAACAAAAAATTTGCAGTGTTATTAATTTTGACGTTGGGGACTAGTCCCATTTTGTGTGAGATTTAGTTTGGGAATGATTGTATGGATTCCTATTTTTTAACTTTGACTAGATTTTCATTTGATATTAACTGATTGAATAAGGCCTGTAGGCCGTAGCATGCCCCATGTATTCTTGCCCAGTGGAATATATAATACTTGTGTGATCATAAAGAAGAAAAAGGAGGTTGTGTGATCGTGACACAATGTCCACACTGAGACCTCACAGGTTGTGCAGTAAGCTATTTTCAGTTTTATTCTAGCATCAGTTTTTGTCAAGGTTCTGCATTTTTTAGCTTATATGTTTTCAAGGAAAGTACAATAAGCTTTATAATATTTAGGATAATCCCCCCTGCACCTTAATTTGAGAAACCCTTGTCACCTTTCTGTGTAGCGGGAAATGCACGTGGGGGGTGGAGCAGGAGAGACGGGTGGTAACGTGATTTTCATTATTTTTATAGAAATGTAGGCAAAGCAGGCCTGGTGTGTATGCTGCAGATGGAAACAGTGTTATTAACCAGGCTCTTATCTGACTTTTATTTTTCTGTTAATTTTATAGAAACCAATAAAATGTAAGCTCTGCAAAGTTTCTCTTTTTTTTATGCTGGTGGAATATGTGAAAATTGTATTTTTACTTTTCAAAGCCAGCAGGTTTAGCTACAATAAAGTAGAGCTTGGCCTGAACGTTCTGGCATCAGGCTGCAGATAGAGCAATGCTCAGGTCACACTGGCACATCTGGTTATCCCAGACTTAAAGTTTTCCCAGTTAAAGGCTGCTAGCAATGCACAATATGTGATACGGATGAATTTCTGTGATGAGTAAACTGGGGCCTCTCAGTGCTCTTTCAGGCAGAACAAACCCCCAAAAAAGAGAGAGAAACCTAAGCCAGGATACTACCCCACCTTTCCATGGGACAACAGCTAGTACATTGTATTCTGTGTTTGCATTTTACATTGTGCAGTCTCTTTGCTTAAAAACAGACGAGCAAATAAAGATGTATCCATCATATCAGAATAAGTAGTATGCTGGTACCTCAGCAGGAGGTTATCTACTCCATTATTACTGCTGATGATATGAAATCCTGAAGTGTAAGAAGACATTTTAGGAGTCTCATGAAATGTAAGACGACCATGAGGCACTTGTCCTGCTGGCTTTAAATGTTCTGAATGCCAATTAAAGCAAAACTTGGCCCAGTGTAATTTTGCCACTGGCTACATACCTCACAAGTTTTGGGTAGATTTTTTTTTCTCCTTTTTCTCCAACCCTCCCAGTATTTTGCCTTCTGGCCTGTACAGCTGTGCTGCTAGTATACTTTCTATTTCTGGAAGTGACCCATGCAGTTAGGTCAGTTTGTTTTAGCCTTGCTCCTTGTTGCCGAAGTAAATAGCACATTTCCCGTAACTGCATGAAAGCCAGGATAGACAATCTTGATAAATATGATTAATGAGTCTCTCTGCTTTGCTCTGCAGCTGAAGGCTTCCTGAGGTTCTGTGTCAGCTAGACTACAGCTCCCCAAACCAACCTTTACATGGCAAGTATGCCTTAGGTTCAGTTATGTTGTTAAATAGATTTTATTCACAGCTTTTGCTATAGAAAAGTCTTTGCAATTGAAATATGGTAATAAGAGTCTGAAGAGGTAGTATTGGCAGGAGAAGCAATTCATACATGTAGGTGAGTTTGAACTTTTTCCCTCTGTCTTGTTACCTAGAAGTTTGTAGGTTGCATCTCTTATGACTGACATTTAGTCTGAAGTTAGTGAGGTGTTTAATTCCCCAGCCCTGATCAGCAGGATAGTAGTTATGATAGGAGATAGTAGCAAGTGAAGGTAGCTTTGAGTCGACTGTAAGTAGTCAGTACATGGAATATATTTATAGCTTACTGTTATGTTTATTTCTAGTGACGGGACTTAAACATGGTATTCATAAAACCTGACAGAAAATATCTTTGATGTTGTCACTTTTGTCAGAAGGAAAAACAAATGAACTGTCACATTATCTTGATGAAGAATGCTATCCAGAGACTCTAGCAATGATGTGACTGCTCCTTCTGAAATAGAATTTAAAAATATAGAGGCGGAGAAAAAAACACCACATTGGTGTGGTGATAATAAAATAAAAGGTGTGATTGGCATCAAGGAACATTCTGCTTACAGTCTGATGAATAAGTTAGCGAACACTGACATACACGAGAGATTTCTGTGAATTTTTCTTTAAATTCAGAGCCCGGATTTCTGCCCTGCGTGTGTGAATTGCTGGCTGCACCACAGCCTGAATCCATCTATCCTTCCTGGTGACTGCTAGGCAATTGTAGTTGCAGGAGCACATCAGCGTTCCCAACAATTGGGTACAAGTCTTAATAGCAAATAATCCTCTTGAAGTTGTTCCCTCCTCCACTGCAATCAAAGGGGAGCTTTGTTAAGGCATTAACTAACAAATTAGCTGCTAAATACTGGTAATAACCTATTTCCCAAAGATTGCTTTTTAATTATAGTCTAAGCTGTGTGATTCCTGAAATCACTTCTTTGGCAAACCGATGTTCATGGTCATTTCCAACCACTGTAACTAATTGGCAAAAAAAAAGTAATTTTTAAAGTCTTTACTGATATCAGAACACACTTTACTTGTATATTCCTGCTTGCAGAAATACTTTCTCAGTGTTTCTTTTAACTGTTATTAGTATTTTAATTTAAATGTATTGGGCTGTGCTGTGAAATTGTTTTAATTGTTTTAATTTTACTTCCCCGTACAATACGTGTTCTCATTACAGTTTTAGATAGCATAGATATTTTCCACTTAATTGTTAAAGAAACTTTTCCTGTGGGGGAGGAGAAATTAACCACTTTATTTTTTTTATGTATTGATTAATGCAAACTATTTATTTTGCTAATCTGTGTCTCAGCAACCATTTAGAAGAAAAAATGATGTCTGGGTTTTGGAGGGAGGGCGTATTTTTTGTATCTTCAATGCTTTTGCTCCCCAGATTTCAATAAAGGCTGCACGTCTTCCAATATATCATTCTGCTTCCCTTCAAAACTGACCTTTTTATAAGGGAGCACAGCCATCAAAATTGGCAAGCGTTAAGCTTAATTAGTTCAATATAGTGACCAATTCTGTGAATTAAGAGTTCAAAGCAACATATGGACATGGATGAAATCAGATTTTGGCATTTCTCACTTAGATTGTTTCAGGACACTGCTGGAAATTCTTTGATCTGTAAATAACAACTGCAGTTCAGTGCCTTACTTAAAATACATCAAACGCATTCATGACTTCTGCTTTTACATATAGACCTCACTTCTAGTTACAGTTTTGAATCAGATTAATAAAGCTATTCATGTTTTGAGATTTCGTACAGAAAGCTACCAAAGACAGCTCTTTGCATTCTTCATGTTTTAAGAGAAGCAGCAAACATTTCTCTGTCTTAATGTGCACCCCAGACGCCATCAGCAGATGCTTTATGAAGTCAAAGCAACCATGTCCTGTATTGCAAATCCTCTAGAACCTGGTGGCAATGGGTGTCTTCCCTTACTCTTTCAGCACTATAAAACAAGGGAACCAAAGGTTTATTTTCATCGCACCAGGTGGTAACTTACTTCAGTAAGTCCTTTCCCTGCTGTAGCTTGCACATAGCAGCTTATTTCCTAGTTCTGAACCTTGGGTTGGCTTGAACTGTGATGTGCCATCTAGCAGACAGTAGCTGGAGATAACCAAACAGGCTCCATTTGTTACGCCTTACATATCCGCAGGTGCTGACCTAGTTCAATAAGCAACACTGCCTTTCAATAGTTTGTTAAATGCACTACCTCTGGGCTTATCAGTTAGTTATGAAAGGGCTGTATGATTTCTTGGTAGCAAAGGAATGTGGGGAATTACAGCTTCTCAAGTGTTTTACCATCAGCCTTCCAGCTGAGTAACTCCATTGCTTCTAATTTAACTCCCGGTGTTTTGCTTAGAGAAGTTCCATATTCAGTGGTAGCGCAGTGGAGTTTCTGTTTATAGTCCCTTGCTAAGATGCCAGATACACTTGGAGCATTTATTTCTGTGGCTGGCAGAGGAGAAAGGCAGAGCAGGCGAGTTAGACTTTGCCTTATGAGATCGGACCATGTTCTATCCGGTCCAGTATCTTGTCTCTCCTTGGGGCCAGAGGCGAAATCCTCAGGGAAGTTGGGAGGTGGGAAAGGTGCCCTGCTGAGTTTCAGGCTCACAGCTGGTGGCTGTTCAAAGGCAAGCATTCAACCTCGCTTCGGTGAGTCCTTGTTCCTACCAGCACCCCCAACTAAAATGGCTGCAGAAATAGGTACTACAAATCCCAAACATTTACCCCTTTAAGTGGATGCATCTGGCTCAGAGATTTCTTGCACCAATGGTTGATATTTTTTGGGGGGCAGCTTCTATTTATTGTCTGGGAAAACAAGTTATCTGTCCTACATATCACCCATTTGTATTTCCCTTCAAAACTCTCCTCCAAAATGCTCTTATTTATTTCTGTATCCTGGTAAAAGAGGTGCTTCTGTGAGAACTTCGGGATTGAATCTTATCAGGCTTGGTAAATTAATATCTGAAGCTTCTGGGACTTGGTAGAATTAGATTCTGAAGAACCTGATTCTTCTTTGCAGTGTCTCTAGTGTTTGTATCACAACTGTGTCCCACTTTTTTTTTTTTAGCTTATTCCTTTTTTTTCCCCAATTTATTTACCTTTTTTTTTGGTGTTCTGAAATATATGCACGTTTTCTATGAGTGCTAACGCTTCATTTTAAAGTAATGAGTAGGAATTTTGTTTTGGATTCACAGCTTTGTCACCAATGCTCTCTATTGTTTTTTCACTTTGGTTGTAAGTCTAGGTATGTGTTTAATCTGTTCATTTTGAATTTTAGGCAGTGGAGAGATGCTTATTTGGAATATTTAATGGTACTAACTGTTACTTTCAGAACATGTAGTTTCTGAAAGAATGCAATTAGAAACTCAGCCCAGGAATTTCTCTGGCAGGTCAGGCACTTCTGGCCTCAACTGTCATTGACTGGAAGAAGAATAAAGCTCATGGTGCCTCTACAAATCACTGAAGCATTCCCTTCCCTGATGTTATGGTACACGTTATACTCTCTGTTGAGAGACAATATGAACGTGCCTGGTGGATAAATGTTCTCTGGGTAAACTTGGATGTTACTGTGTCTTCTCACTGTGCCTTTTATGATCCACATCTCTCAGACTGATGTGAATATGTAAAACATGAGCTGCATTTAAAAAATAAAGTGTGTATACACCTAACAACAATGGAAAACATATCTGAGAAGTGAACTAGATGCTATGGTGAAGTTTCAAACACCAGCCAACAAAAGAGCCCTGATGTGTCTGTTTTCATTCTTGTACTTTTTAGAGCCTGTTTCATGATTGTTGATGCTTGACTCAGAATTTTAGGAGGGTGTTTGAAGAAGGCAGTGTACTTCTGTGGTTTAAGAGGCTGGTGAACCGCCATGGCCTCCATGTATGGTGACTGAGAGCAAACTCACCTTGCTTGGGTATTCTACATGCCCGTGAGAGAAAATAAACAAGGGAAAAACAGGAACAATTTGAGTGAGGAAGAAATAGCCAAAAATAAATGTTTAGGGTTGGCAGACCATAGGGAGAGAACTTGTCCCAAGATCCTACAGGGCCATGCCGTGTTAAGAGTGGTGAAAGGAAAGATGCAAAAGATCTTTAGTCCTTTGTTTTACTCTAATATCTGAGTCAATACGTTGCGCAGATCCATGGGTCAGGTGAACATAAATTGTGCTGTTGGAATTTATCCGGCCAGTAACTTAACCTCTGACTCACCCCAGCAATGGTACAGCATTACAAATGTAGTCTTCAAGGAAGGATGAACAAATTTCTTAAGCCACTGGGCACAAACAAAACCTTCAAAATCAATCAAGAATACCTCCTTGTTCCACTGCTCCCTCGCCCCTCCTGCCCTGGGATGTATTTATTGCGGCTAACGCTAGGAAAATTCGATCTGTCCGTTTGTGTTCTGTGCTCAGAGTGACTAAAAGTACCTTTCCTCATTTTGTCCAGCTCGTGTTTAGTTTTGTGTCCTTTTAAAAACTTCCAGACCACCAAGTGTGATGAGTCTCAGCTAAGCATATTAATATCCATAGTTTGACAAACTGACCTTTTTTGTTAATTTACTTCAACAGGAGGGAACATAAAGGAGGGAATGCAGGAGCATGGTTTTCTTGACAGTCCCAGCAGTTTAGGAATTAACTAATTCAGGCCACAGGAATCCTATGTATTACTAAGGGACCTGAAAAGAATGTGTCCTCTCACCTGTGATTTCATTTTACCTTCATGCTCTCCCAAAACCTGCCAGACGCGCAGAGCTCCCGCTAACCGTGGGGAGAGAGCTTAGTACTTCTAGAAACAAGGCTGCTTGAGTGCTTAAATCTGGTTTAGCTCTTAAACTATTAAGTGTATGAGTTGGAAATGTCTCTTGTGTGTGTAGGAGAACTATTCACATTGCTAAATTTCCTTTCTCTGGAGTTTTCCCTCGATTTTAATTAAAAAAGGAAGCAGAGCTGGGCTCTATTGGTAAGAAGAGGCCAGCTCAAGGACCCAATATGAATTTTTTTATTAAGTAGGTAGCTGGAAGATTCTGCCTGGGTTACAGGGCAGACACTGAAACGTGGCACCACTTGCTGAAGTTAATATTTGATGGGATGGCCTTGAACAACTTAAAGTATTTATTTTTGCAAGGCCTGTGAATTGCCAACACAGAGTGTACTTTTACTGTAACAAAATACTGTGTATTTAAAGAGAATTTCTTCTTTCTCAGGACAAATATGACCTTGATTAAATTATTTCTATTTTTAATCAACTTTAAGGTCCCTGGAACTTCTAAAGTTCTTAGCAGCTGTTCCTCAGATGTCTGCTGGCCTGTTGGCCTCACAGATTTCCCCATCTCCTCAGGAGGACGAAGGACCCTGAACCCGTCCTGAACATTTTGTGGCCAAGAAAGACTAAGTGGGTGCCCTGAGCCTGGGAAAGGGCTGTGTAAATGGTCTCCAGAGCTTACCCACAGAGGCTGTGTGTTGGAGAACTCTGTTAAAGAGCTCTTCAGCTTTAATAGTTGTATGCTGATCCCCAAACACTGGACCTTCTTTCTGCTGGTAATCTTTCTTTTGTGCACTGTGTTTCCTCTGAGAGCAGAATACAGACAGAATCTCTCGGGCTCTTGCTTTACTCTTGAATTCAGCACCACAAACCAGAAATACTTGGGGTTTAAGCAGCTTCACCACTTATTTACACAGGTCTGCAGTGGCTTTTTGTTTTCTTTGTTGTTTCTTCTGTGGTTCCACCCCCCCGGCTCTGTTTTGGATGGTTCTCTAGGAAATTCTGAAAGGCTGTTTAGCTGCATGCGTACATTCACCTCGTCACCTCTGCGCACGATGCAGTACATGACCAGCATCCTGTTCTCAAGGCCATAGTAACTTGTCTTTACTGCAGCAGTTCTATAAACAGCAGAAACACATTTTCCTAAGGACATGTAATCCACAGTGCCCCT
Organism: Tetrax tetrax; assembly: GCA_009806455.1. NCBI lineage: Eukaryota > Metazoa > Chordata > Aves > Otidiformes > Otididae > Tetrax > Tetrax tetrax. The sequence continues at coordinate 1,185,983 of WHYT01017465.1, read as the reverse complement.
GCTTTCCCTATTGCGTTGACTTAAGCTTTGCTTTCGCCGCCCTGAAATTCCCTCCTGCAGCCCTGAGCCGATGGCTGAGCGAGCGGTGACACACACCAGGACGCTTCCCCAGGTATCCGTGTGCTGCTTGCCTGCCTGTGCGTACCCGCGATTGCCTGGCCAGCAGCCACACAGGTAACTACTGAGCTCCTTCTGCAGCCTTTCCTGCAAAGTTGGGTTGTCAGATTGAGTCTCTCAGCTCAATTGAGATGCTTACAGATGTGTTTGAGATGTTTATTTGATGTTCACAGAAGCTTTAGAACCTTTGTCTGTAACTGTGTCTTATTTGCCGAAGTGAGTTCAAAAGCTAAGGGGAGGGGGAAAGAGGGCAATTTCATGCACCACTTCAATAGCAAACCAGTCTAAAAATGCACCTCTGTGCAGAAACAAGATGTTGGTAAATATCCTATTGAATGGCTCATGTTCCATTACTTATTGTGAAATAATTAATTTTTTTTTTATCCAGATTATAAGCATATGGTGGAGATGGAAACTTTAGTATTGATGAAGTATTATTACCCAAGTGATTAACTAAAATTTTACCATCCAGAGGTTGCGTAGCTGGAGCTGATGGAAGGCAAAGCACATCAGTGACAGTGAAATTTGGATCAGGACCATGTTATGGTATTAGTAGTTGGCCAAGGCACTGAGTTTTACTGTACGAACCAAATACCGTCATTTATCATGTCTCAGGTACCCATTGAAAAAATATGGCCTACAGACCACATACCTGTGGAGATTAAGGAGCTGAAGGTTTAACTCATGGCACTCCTGAAACCACTCAGGTATTAAAAATGAGCAATGTTTCTTGGTACAAAATATTCTCAAACTTCATTAGCACAGATGTGCTTTCAGTAGTTGTTATGGGTAATCTGCACGTAACCAAACCATGCTGTGCACCTGAGGTACCGCTCTCCTTTTCCTGGCAGATATGAGACTATCTAATTGAAGATTTAGTTATGGAGTTTTCTCTCTATGAGCAGAATTCCATAGTTTATTATAGTGAAATTCCTGAAATAGTAAAAAAAAATAAAAAGCCTTTAAGGGAGGATCAGGCAGCTTAAAGCCAAGATAATAGAATTGCACGGTGTCGTATGTGCATTGGGTTGTAATGGTCCTTACCCATCATGAGTCAGACTTGCAAATGTTTGCAGAGGTGGAGTTTTGCCATTGTTGGTTTATTTTCAATTGTATTCACACTAGATAACTGTTTAGAGGTGCTTGAATGGGCTTAGAAATCTTTTTCTTTTGAGGTGTCTAGTTCTATGCTGCTTTTAAGGTTTTCCATTGATAATCGGGATTTATGTAAATCTATTGATGTTATTTCTGCTATTGGTGATCTTATTTCTGACTACAAGCACTACTATTTAATTTTGTCAAAGGTGTTTCTGTAATTGAATTTATAGTGCAGCTTAATAACAGTTCAGAGAGCATGAAACTCCCAGTAGTTCTATTTGAAAGTGGATACCTAGGCTACAGTTTGGATCAGAGACAGTAAAATTGGATAGCATTTTGTGACCCTAAAGCTTTTCTGCTCAGTCACATCTTAATATTCCGTGATACTGGAATGAAAAAGATTTTTGTACAAGCATGTTTTGATGTATTTTAGTGCAGTAAAGAAAAATCACAACAAAGTAGAACTATTGGTGTTTCTGTGTATTAAGAGCTGTTCTGCTTTCCAAGATCTCGTTAACTTAAGCGTGAGCTGCTTGAATGAGGTGTTTGCAGGGTCAGGCTGCTTCCAGCCATCTAGATGGAAGATATCCTAGTTTCTTTACTTGATGAAGCACATTGAGTTAACAGGAAATTACTAGTACTTTGTCTCTCTCTGTGTATTTTTCCATGGGAATAATCAGGAGATAAGGGATTTGTTACCTAACAGAGAAATGATCGAATTGTCCTTTGACAGTAAAGAAATGACAAGATTGGAAAATCCTGTTGACCAAAAGTATTTTGCAGGTTTTGGGAACTGAAGTATCGTGAATATGGGCACAGTGCAGATGCCACAGCTTGAATAAACTTTCTGATCAAGGGTACAGGTACACCTTTGGACGCAAGAATGCAGGGTTGAGCATTGCTCCCTTTTTAGCTTTACCCCAATGTATCCTTTAATGCCCGTGCTTACACAGACAGAAAACCTTTTGATTACCAGTGCCTATGAAGAGCAGATGGTATCTTCTGAATGTGTTTTAATATGAGAAGGTATTGAGTATAGGTTGAGACTGTGCATATTTTAAATCAACTGTGTCTGTAAACTCAATTTCAGTGTTACCTGTGCTTTGAAGAACTTACGATATTTAATATGTCTACAGACATCCCATAAATTCTTATTCACCCCACCTGCCTCCTTGTGCTAAGTTCCTGCTGTTACAAGTAGAGCTTTGATGAATATTTAGATTGCACTATAAAGTTCTTTCCTTCAAAGATATGGATTTTCCTCATGGAAAAATCTTATTTCTGTTCAGTAACACGCAGGAGAAAAGGATTCTTACGTCCGCAGCTCACCAGTGTTGCAAGTGGAGTGGTAATGAATAGCTGTCCCTAGGGCAGTGCAGAGCAGCGAATAGTTTCCTAATACCCCAAAAGCTTGGTCAGAAGACTGAGTGTAGTATATACCTGGGATTTGTATGCTAGCCATCTCTTTCCCTAGTTCTGAAATGATTGCAATAAGAATGTTCTGGATGGATACTGTTCTATGTTTGTTACATGCTTGTTAATATTGCGACTTTCCATTCTCCCTCTCTTCCACCTTTTCAACTATCCATCAGCAGTATCAGAAGTCTCGGTCATAGGAACCTGGCTGGGCTTTCTTTGATTTCCCTCTTCAGGAGTCAGCTATTTTGTATGAGATGGAGTTTTACATATGCAGCTGTCTGAAATTACAGCTCCCTTTTCTGAAGGGGGATGTTTACTGCCTCATTAATACCAGTTAGAAGTTCCACTTTATAGCATTACATTAATAGGAACAAGGTGGAAACATTAGTGGAAGGCAGAGATCTGAGATTTTCATTAGTGCTTTTGAGTTTCATTACTGTCCTTGTAAAGCTACAGGTAATCCAGTGTTCTTGTGAGAAATGTGTACCCCTTATCTGGCCAGATGGTTTATAGAGCTTTAGATTTACCATTTATAATCTTCCTTGTCTTTCTTCACAAATGATTTCTTTGTGAAGCTTTCTAGTACACAGCCGTTTGATCAGAGTTGACTTTGAGAGGTCTCCCGTAGAACTTCCTGGAAGACCTCATAATTTAATGGTTTAATTTTATCTTAAAGCATTTGGATTCCATGGAAAATCTCTTGCATGTGTGTACATATACCCCTGTAAGAGGAGGGCTGAGATCTTGCAGCTACTAGAATTGTTTGTGTTACAATGTCAGGATCTGACCTTTTACAATTCTGATAGAGGGCTCAACAAGAAACCTGGACCATGTACATGCAGCTTTAGGCTTCAAAGCAAAATTGGAGATCTGCGGGCATAATATGAATGTCCCTGTGTTGCTGGGGAATAAGATCCATAGGTGAGATGTATTCTTATAGAAAATGCTCATCCAGAAGTTTTTCCCTTCAGGGAATTAACGCTTCTGAATGCAACAGTAATCGCTAATGGAAAGAGATTGTGTTCTCCAGCAGACTTCATACGTGTTATCATTGCACATCTCAGCTGGCACGTTATGTTTGGGTCCTTCAGCCATTGCTGTAATATGAATAATCCATACAAAGCTGATCAAAAGCAAAGCCTTGCTGTTTTACTGACTGTCCTCTCAGCAAAAGGTCATCTTTGAGCTGATGACCTTCTAGTCCAATGGACAAGATGAGGGGTTACCATTTTTTCCAGATGTCAGCTCCAGAAAGATTGAGTGCTTTGCCTGAGGTTATGCTCCTAACTTCCTATGCAGTTGGGGAATTCTCCTCGTTGCCAGACCAGTTTCAGGAATGAAAGAGTATCCTGCTGCCTCACTTAAGGGTTTTTGTTGTGAACTAACAGTTGAGCACACACATGACATTTTGCAAGGCGCTGAGAGTTGAAACTGTCACACTTGCTGGCGTTGTTAACAGTCTACTCAGAAATTCAGTGTACAAATACGGTGACTTCTCTCCTGTTCACGTTTGAGCCCCGGAATAACATCGTCTTGTAACTCAGGCTTCTGCGCCGTAGCATGCCTCAGACTGCATAGGCCTGCGCAGGCTCTTTGGGTTATACTTGTTTCCCACAATTTTCTGCGTGTTTGTCTTTAAACGAACCATGAAATGATTCAGTGCCCGCATGTGGTTTTAATAACAAGCGTATGTGGGCAAACGAGAAAATACAGAATGTTCAACTGGAAGTTTCCAGCATACGATACGGGTTAAAATCGAAGTAGATTTGTAGTGCGGTGTTTGTCAGAGTTGGTTAATTACTTTTGGGTTATATGACATTTCAGATGAGACTTCTCTCTATAACCTTGTAACAACTATTGAGTGGTAGAAGGCTCCATACTTAATCAAGGGCAGATTTGGAGCAATAAGTTCCAGTTTGATTTTCACTGTGATTTGATTGTTTTTCTGGGGAGTTCGTGTGGTGGTGTTGGTTTGGGGGTTGTTTGTTTTGCTGCTGTTATTGTTAGTTGTTGGGGTTTTTTGTTTTCATTTATTTTTTTTTTTTAAGAGAGAGAAAGTTCAGCAAGTAGGTTTCTACCCTGGTTTAAGGGCTTATACTTGTTTAATAAAAAGCCATACTAGGCATCCGTGTCCTGAAAACTACAACTGCCATAGATACATTCTGGCTTCAGGTGGTCTTTTCAGAGTCCATGGCAATCCTTTCCTTCGCCACTTATCCTCAGCTTTGCAAAATGCTTCTGAAAAGACTTTGTCTTTCATTATTATTTTATTAGAGAGTAATAAGTTAGCAGATCTTCAAAATCTGGTTTCCTCTTCTTTTCTCCCACCTCAGACTTGCTCAGCTCTTATGTTCCTTCTTCCGTGCATACTGAAGGGAGATTGTGACGTCCCACTACCCAGAAATCAGAAGAAGAAATTTATTGCTGCCAGATGAGAGAAGCTCTCTTAGACTATTCTGACACTATATTTTCTTTTGCTCCCAAATCTGAAGGGTTAATGTTGGTTTAGACTTAGCTAGGTTTTGCTAACAATCTGACTTAGGCTTGCTGATGAAATACACAGTGCAAATTGCCTTTGGCAGTCTTTGAGACTGATGTCCTTGTGTGTGAAAGGGAGGAAAACACTGGAAAAGCCACAGGGAGGAAAAATGATGAATAAGGACAAGTACTTGAAAATTTTCTGCAAAAGTGAGAAGAAAAATTTGTTCCTATGCCTGTGATGAGAAGGTGAAGAAGTAATGACTTAAATTGCTCTGGGGAACCATCCAACAAAGCGGCACCTGAGCTGATCATCTGTGCAGTTCATCCATCATGAGAGGCCATTAAAATAGGTTAGACAAACACGTTGGGAACAGGCCCTGCCCTTGGTCAACGGCCTTGGGATCTCATTTTTTCCATAATACTGTCATTCCCAGGAAAGGCAGGTGTAGTTGTAAGAGAAGGTGAACAAGAAATGTGAGGGAGCAGTGCTTTGGGTATTGTGTAGAGTAAGAGACTTAAAGCAGGTGCATAAAGCCTATAAAATTTGTTAAACTCTGCATTTCTCCACTTGTGTTACTGGAAAAGTTGTTTTTCTATGGAGATTTTTTCAGCATCTAAATGACAGCCGTGTTGTGCAGAGTTACCTGAACTTGGTTCATAGGCGTGTTTGCGTATGAGACAGCTGGGCCGCTTTGGTTTCTTCTCACTGTGATCTTTGGGCACTGAACTCGATTGCAAGGAGTTACGTGGTACACGTGTAGGTTTTTTTTGCTGCCCTGTGAACAGCACAGGTCTGCTGGAAGCTCTGGTCAGTGTAGGAGTCTGAAGTGACAGCAGGGATACTGCGATAAAATTTGGTTTATATCCTGCCATCTCTGTAACTGACATATATAAAGCTTACAAAAAGTATTTTTAGCTCAGAAATTTGAAAACAGTTGTATGTCATTCAGGCATACAAGCTGGAGACGGCCAAGTGGTCTCTGTTTTGGGCATGCAGAACATTTGAGGAGTACGGAGAAGTTGAGTAGTTCCCCGCAGCTCTTCTTAGTTTCTGCCTTGTGGTGGAAGTGGACCCAAGCCCAGGCAGTTCAGGGGACTTTCACAAAGCAAGGGCTATAGCACTGAGGCAAATATTTGTGTGTTCTAGAGGGGAAATGCACTTCTCTGAAGCACAAACATCCCAAGGTGCTGTAGATTGTAACACCTGTATGCAGTTATTTTATCTCTGGGCTCATCGGGCTTCAGGAGCAGAGCCATATCTTAAAGGAGCTGTCACAGCAATCCTTGTTTGCCTCCAAGGGGTCTCCTGAAGTGCTCCTGCAGGTAATTAATCACCTAATAAAATACACTCTTTGACAGCAGGTGGAATTTGGAAATTAATTTGCACCCCTTAAATGAGGCTTCTAAAACTATAATTATCATAAAAGGAAGAAATGAGCTGTGTCAGGTGTATAAATGATTTATTTATCAAGAATAAACTGTCACCAAAGTGGCACTTAAGCTTGCAGTGTCAGTGCTGCATTTCTTTTAAATGAATTAAGCAATGACATTTGCCTTCCTTCCCATATTTACAGATCCTGGGGCAAATCTTCAGTTGTTTGTGAACTGTTTGGTACAAGAGACCTGCAACAAAATTATAGCTGCCTTTTCCACACTTTCTTTATTTAATGTGTGATCACTTCTTGCCTCCCCGTCACTCCCTGCTCAGTGCCTTATTTGCAGAAGAGCTGCTGGCCTCCCCAGAGGACACCCCAGACCTTGTGCAGCCCAGTCAGCCATTCAGATTTCTCATTATCTCTCCAAATAGTGGATTTTTGTGAACTGGATGTTGGTAGCATCAGGAAATGGATAAGGGGAGGAAGTTTTAAGTAGTTGGCTGGACTGTGTGTAGTATAAGTTACCTAGAATAAGAGGAAACCCAAGATACCTGATTCTCTTTTGTTTTGTTGTTTGTTTTTTTTTTTTTGTAATGATATGAGTTTAAAGATGCCAGAGATATTTATTTTTGGAGGTTGTGAGAGGGCAATTTTTTTTTTTTTTAATACAGAGAAATGTGAGAATAGCAACATTTTTTAAAGTGAATGCTTTACAAAAATATTTACCTTCCAAATCAAATAAATACCCTGTTAAAAATGTGTCAGTGAAGGGTCTGACCTGTGCACCAGAGCATCTGGAGACTTATTTCAGCTGTGTGGGTGAAGGGGATGTGGTCTTCACTGGGAATTGCCACTAAGGACTGCTCCAGTCTCTACATCTGAAATGGATTTGTTGCTGACAGTGTCATTTGCTGGCCTCAAAGTGCGTGTGGCGTGCCGATATGCTAGATGTAGTGTATGACAAGGAAGAAAATGGTCTCATTATTATATATTAATCTTGCATTATTGCTGCATTAATTTCTGAGAAAGCCCAAGAGGATTTCTATTCATTTGTGTCAGAGTGACTTCTCTAATGCACAGCTTCTGGGAAGGGCCGTACATTTCCCCCAGACTTGTTTGCCTGAAGTTAAGTTGCCTGAAAAAAGGGTCGTGGGCGCTCAGCACCACTGGCTTGATTCAAAAGTCTTTTACACACAGTGAGAAGATTTCTTGAGTTAAAGCCTTTTGAGAAAAACAGGAGTAAGAGTGAAATAATTTACAGTGCCTTTTTAATTTGCATTTTAGTAATGTTGCTTTCTACACGAGAAGTAGCTTTTGCTGGAATGCATCACAAACACAAACAAAATAGGCTGTGATTCAAAAAACCCTGTGTGGTGCTGTTAGATTGGACATGCTGTATTTTAGTTACGGGAAATGACGGATTGCAAACAACTCATGATCAAAAATTACTTGTGATCCTTCCATTTCGCTTAGGAGCGCAGGCTGGAATCATGCTATGCGAAATGCTTTCAATATAAACTAATACCTTTCTTGTCCTTCCTTCTCCATTTTACCACAAAGTATTTTTATGGGATTGCATAATTTTTTGGAAGTGTACTGGAAATATTTTTCATGAAAATTGAGTGGCAAAAATTAAACTCTCTGGAATGCAGCTGAAGGGGCAGTTCAACTACCCTGAGCATGTCCTGGTTTGCTTGAAATATGGTTGCCCTTTACAGGCACCCAATTCATCTTGAGGCCAATTTTAACAGTGCACAGTGCAGAAATGACTAACTGTTATGACATGCCCTGAACCAGCTCCGGTTCAGCTTGTGTAAATTCTACATGTGGGGTGCTTTTGGAGCTGACAGGTGGAATTTTATTGTGATTATATTTAACTATTCTGCCACAGTAAAGGCTTTTGTCATTTATCTTACTGAGTTGTTACGTGTTGCAAAGCAAAGGCACAAGTTCTTTATGGTTTTTTTCTCTCTTTTTCAGTCAGCACATCTTGTAAAGTCTGTTGCTTAGAGTCTGGAAACATGGATGGGATCTTCCCACTATTCAGCTCCACTTTCCAAATGGGTACTTACCAACTGGTCTGTAGGTACAGGGCATCATGCTGGGGTCGTCTTCTGGGACAGCTGCTGCTGGGCACACTGTGGTGGTGGCAGTGGAAATAGCTCATCTTTGGTTTAAGCCTGAGAGCAACATCAGGCTTAGGCCGTGCTCAGAGATGCTCTTCTGGCTGTGCAACCAACTGAAGAGGTTACGGCCCCCATTGCCACTTGCCATCTTAAATCTAGCTTATTTGGCATGAAGTGGGGATGGAGCAGTATGTGAAGAGCCAGATCAGCACCTGGGACGGACGGGAACGGAATGTGGCAGGGGCTGTGATAAGCACTTGGGAGCAGGATGAAAGTGGTAACCAACCCCTCTGTCCCCACGGCTGCAGCTGGAAGGGGAGGTGCAAGCAGGCAGTAGAGGTAGAGCTCATCTGCCATAGATTCTCTTTCTTAGTCTACTGGAAATTTCCCTCCAGCATAACAGGCTGTTTTCACCATGTCTATCAGCATTTCAGCATGAATTAGGGAACCTCCTTTCCACC
>WHYT01017465.1:1068686-1165452 GCA_009806455.1 Tetrax tetrax | reverse complement strand
GAGTGGCAAAAATTAAACTCTCTGGAATGCAGCTGAAGGGGCAGTTCAACTACCCTGAGCATGTCCTGGTTTGCTTGAAATATGGTTGCCCTTTACAGGCACCCAATTCATCTTGAGGCCAATTTTAACAGTGCACAGTGCAGAAATGACTAACTGTTATGACATGCCCTGAACCAGCTCCGGTTCAGCTTGTGTAAATTCTACATGTGGGGTGCTTTTGGAGCTGACAGGTGGAATTTTATTGTGATTATATTTAACTATTCTGCCACAGTAAAGGCTTTTGTCATTTATCTTACTGAGTTGTTACGTGTTGCAAAGCAAAGGCACAAGTTCTTTATGTTTTTTTTTTTCTCTTTTTCAGTCAGCACATCTTGTAAAGTCGGTTGCTTAGAGTCTGGAAACATGGATGGGATCTTCCCACTATTCAGCTCCACTTTCCAAATGGGTCTGTAGGTACAGGGCATCATGCTGGGGTCGTCTTCTGGGACAGCCGCTGCTGGGCACACTGTGGTGGTGGCAGTGGAAATAGCTCATCTTTGGTTTAAGCCTGAGAGCAACATCAGGCTTAGGCCGTGCTCAGAGATGCTCTTCTGGCTGTGCAACCAACTGAAGAGGTTACGGCCCCCATTGCCACTTGCCATCTTAAATCTAGCTTATTTGGCATGAAGTGGGGATGGAGCAGTATGTGAAGAGCCAGATCAGCACCTGGGACGGACGGGAACGGAATGTGGCAGGGGCTGTGATAAGCACTTGGGAGCAGGATGAAAGTGGTAACCAACCCCTCTGTCCCCACGGCTGCAGCTGGAAGGGGAGGTGCAAGCAGGCAGTAGAGGTAGAGCTCATCTGCCATAGATTCTCTTTCTTAGTCTACTGGAAATTTCCCTCCAGCATAACAGGCTGTTTTCACCATGTCTATCAGCATTTCAGCATGAATTAGGGAACCTCCTTTCCACCCCAGATTGGTCCTCGGTCTAAGACACTGACTTCCAAACAAAATCAGGTCATTTACTGGCCTGACATGGTATATCAGTTGAGCTTTTAAAATTGTTTTGTGAACACAGAATCAGCAGGTTTCTTAAGTCTTTTCGTGATCCCAAAGACCACTGCCAGCATTTGGTGGTACTGTTTAAAGAAAGATGTTAATGGTATTATATCTTTTGATTGAAAGCCACAGTTTATTTTTGCTCTTATATGACTTCCGCAGATTTTGGATGTTTTGTCTGAAGTGATCTATTAGTACTTGCACTGAGATAAAAATTGTGTTTTAAGTGAAGAAAGCATTCTGGCACAAATTTGAAAATCCCAAGAAAGATAAATGAAAAATGTAATTAAAATGCCTTGAGGTTGAAACGTTATGGGAATTGTAATGTATAGCTTGCTAATCTCCTTAGAAAAAATCCTGGTTTAAGTCACCCAGATGTATTATATGGTGCTAACACCAGTCTGTTCCTTTTCAACCCAAAAGGTTATGAACATTACACTGGAGAAGGCATTTGCTTTGAGATCGGCTCATTCTTTCTATTAGGCAATAGCGTTGCTTGCTTTCATCCTTAATTTCTTGTTAATTTTTCTTTACTGCCCTGCCTGTTGCCCAGTTCTTTGAGTTACGGTATGTGCAGTGCAACATCAGGGACACCATGTCTTTGATTAGTATCAGTATTTTTTTCTTTGGATGCTGCCTCATAATTTTGTTGAACTAATTTGAACAGATGCATCTCAGCCAGTCTCAGGGTGAAAGGAGCATCGTGCATGCATTGCAGGGTCCGTAGGTGGCACCGAGAATAAGGCATCCAGATGCTGCAGGAACAGAAGTAGTTCTGGAGACCTACCTAAGGGCAGATTTCTCAAGCAGATACTCAAATACTGTCCACTAAAAGGTAAATTTTCTGGAGATTCCTCATGCTTAGGAAATGGCTGCCTATTTCCCCAACCAACATTTTTGTGTTTGATTTTCTTTCCTCTCAAATAATACCTGTTAGCGTGAAAATTATTTCAGTGCTGATTTTCTGTTTTTCCCACCTGGAAAACAATTGGGAAGGCTATGGTTCAAATCATATATATGTAAATCCCATCTACTGTTGTTTATCACAGACAAAAGCCCATACCAGGCAACACAACTTAAGCCATTACACTGTGAGTTTTCTGAATCCATCTATGACATCAGGGAATTGCAGATCTGCTGCTTGGCTGTGATGGGCGTTTGACATGGCTGCAAAACCAATGAGGAAAAGAAATCATCTCAGTGGAACCTTCTGGATGTGAAATGGCCTTTAAATGAATTAAAGCTGTGAGCACAGCATTTCCCATCCCTTTCCCTCTCGAGGCCATGCTACAGTGGGCGTGCAATTTGGCTTTCTCCTTTTGGTGTCAATGTTTTCCACAGAAGTACGTTTCTTAAAGGGACCATGAGTGCAACAGATGCTATGCTCAGACCTGCTGCATGAGAGGAGGGACGTACTGGAAGTGGTGGGATGCGATCCCGTCATGGGGCCCTGGCAGTTACATTGGCTGCTTGGATTTTTCTGCTGCTAGCTGTGAGTCTGAAACCTCTTGATGGAGCTGCAGTGGTGGTGTTACCTTGGCTTATCCTCTGTTGGGTGTTTGAGGTCACTTTGGGTTCTTTATTGTGTATCTAAAGTAACACACAGAAAATTTTAGACTGTTTTCTTTGGCTTTTCTCTTCATTCACCACGTCGGTTGCAGCACCAAATTAGCAGAAAACTTTGTTTAGGCATCAGTTCAACAAAACACTTTGGCCCAACTCCAGCTCTGGAAGAGCTTTTAGATTAATGGGAAATCGGGAGCGTAGAGAAGACAATGGAGTCTAAAAACTTGTTTGGGTCTGGTCTTTAATGTTTTTAAAGCATTATCTTGTTCCTACTCAGCAACAGTGAAAGTTAAGCATGTGCTTAAGTCCTTTGCTGAGCGTGGAGGGGATGATTTATACTGGTAAAGTGGAAACTTAAGAGTGTCCACTTTGCTGATCACAGCTATAACCAGGATTTCATAGAACAAGAGTTAGCTGCTGTGGTGCTTTGTAGTTCAGTTCTCATCAGGCTCTGAAGATGCCCCAGACCTATAGCTGGGAGGTGTAGACAGCCCTGCAGGGTGAGCAGATGAAGAAAATAAGGGTTTGTGTGTCTGGGGTGTTCCAGTTGTTTAGTTCTTGCCCACCAAAGCACCCTTGTTCCTGTGGATCTTGTTCCCATGCTCTTGTAGTTTGGCAAGCTTTCCTTATGTCCAAGCTGGGTAACTGTGTGTGAGAAATTGTTTTGGTTTAGCTTTATGGTTTAGCATTGTGGTTATGATAGATCCTCAGGGCAAACAGAAATGAGGTCACTGTATAAAGACATGCAAATGAATTCAAAGGCTTATGGTGAAAGCATCTTCTCCATAAGTGAATTAAAACAAATCATTGAGAGTGATGGCTTTTATTTGCACAGGTCTTATAATAGCAGTGTTGTTGGGCTAGACTCCTTTGAGGAAGCCTGCAAAAAGTTCTTGAAAGCAAACCCTCCCTGCTCTCCTCACGCTGGATTTGAGTGTGCCGCCAGCCTCATCTAAATTTTTTTCCCAGCTTGCTGACAGGCAGGAAGTTGGGGGGTGCAGGCAGTGAGATGGCTTTCCCAGGGGCTCAATTGCTGTGGACGAGTCTGCAAGTCCACACCTGGGAGGGCGGCGAGTCCCAGGTGGCCGTGCAGTGTGGGACCGACACCGTACAGCTGCTACCTTTGGGTGGGGGTGGAAGAAACGCTCCGCTCGGAGCAGAGCAGCTCTCCAGCTGCATATGCAGGGAGGTCTGCCAGGTCCAGGGGGCTTCCTGTTTAAATAGTTACAGAGTCGCAGAATTGGTTAAACCATCAAAAAAAAATTATAGAGGGTAAAAAAAAAATAATAAAGGAACCATCATTCCTGTATCTGTACGTGCATTGTCTAACTCTTCATTTGGGTTCAATCAAATGCTTGTTGCGATTTTTCAGTTCGCTTTAATGGGTTTTAGATTAGGTCTTTTGTAATGTAGAATCAGATTAAAGTTTGTGGAACTGTAGCTGCAGTTTCAGGAGAGCTCCTGCTTTAATATAGAAAAGTTAGGAAAGACCATTGTCACAAGCTAGGACATCACCTGACGTAACGTCGGCAAGTCATTTCACTCAGTGGCTTCTGCAAGACTGTGTCTGGTGGTTGGGCTAAAGTAATGAAACTATTTATTAAAAAAAATTAAAAACATAGATGAGAGAAAATAGCCCAGTCTTTTTTCAGGCACACAGGATAGACTGTTCAGTGTAGGACTTAAAGACATATTTAACTGCTTCTCTTTAAAAGGTGGGAAATTAGACATGTGTTTTAGTGCTTTGCAGAACCAACCCCTATTCAGCGAACACCAATACAGAAAATGTGGCAAACTCTTTCAAGGGGTCTGTGAAGATCAGTCCTCTAACTCCACCTGTCCTGACTTGCCATTTAGGGTGCTCTGTGATGGGCTGCTAGCCTGGCCTGCTGCAGCTTCCCCTGTGTGTCCCCTGAGTGTTGTTTCGTTGGCACCCACGGGGCACTGCCCGTCAGACTGTGAGCGCCTTGCAGGACAAGGCTATTTCTTCTTCTATTTCTTCTGGTGTGCGATGCAGATATGGCTCTTCCTAAATAGCTGAAAATAGCAGTCACAGAAGGAAACTTAGCAATACCCCATTTTTGTCAGTGAGATACTAAAAAATTTTTGAATGTGTATACAGGTAAGTATGTATACATGTGTGTAAGATAAGGAAAATATCCTTACATGAACAGCATTTCCTAAATTTGACACTAATCTGCATTTTTTCTCTCTGCCACATGATGGAGATAATGGTGTAAAATATATAAACAGTGCTGCATGGGTTATGCACTTCAAAGAAAGAAGTTTCAACTTGGTGGTTTATAGTAGTTGTTCCCTTAATGTTGGTTTGCACTAGCCTTGATGGAGTTATTTTCTCATAGTGTCTGTGGAGTATTTTGTTTAAAGCAACATTTGGTTACTTGTTTTTTTTTCTGGGTTTTTTGTTTGGTTGGTTTGGGGTTCTTTTGTTTGTATGTTTGGGGTTTTTTTTTTTCCCCACAAAAGGCAAATATGTAGGCATACACTAGCCAAACATTAGGGCTATTGATGCAGCAAAGCACTGAAGTTTGTAATTGGTAAAAGGTTGAAAAGAATTTGCTTAGCTTGCATTAACTTTATTGGGATTTTAAGTTGTACTTAAATGTACAAGGTTTGAGCTCAAATACAGCTACTAACAGGACTGTTGTGTCCACTTCTGTAAAAGCAGGGAATTTGCAGCAGTTCCTGCTGAAGAAGTTTAGAAGAGCACATCCTAAATCCTGCTCTCACCACGAGTCTGAGTCTGTGCATCCCGGGAAGGACGTGGTAGGATCTCTGTTAGTTGATCTTTGTATTGTGTGCTAGAACCCTTGCATCTGCTCTGTCCTCCTGTCTCCATCTTGAGCGTGACTCCTGATCCAAAAGCCGTTGAAGCCACATCTGCAAAATTCCTAGTGATTTCTATGAACTTTGTATCAGGCCCATATGCAAAGGCAGAGATGGATTTTCCCATGGAAATTTTTTTTAGTAACGTTCAGAAATCTGGTGAGAGATGCTGTGTTGTATTTGTAATCATAATGTAGTAACAAGACATTTGTAACAAAGCTACTATAGGAGATACATCCAGGAAGGGAGAAAGACGTTTCTTTCCAGTCTGTTAACTTTTTGTGGCTGTTACTCTGAGGACACTGTAGTTCCAGTGCTGATGGCAGTGCGATTACAGCTGCACTGTTGTCAAGTTTCTTTGAGTATTTGCTGGGTGAAGCAATAGTCTCACCCCTCTCCATAGATCCACCTGCCTTGTGAATGAAACGTGCTGCTTGTTTCATTCCCTGTACTCAGGTCCTTGTATCTTGCACAAAATTCTCATTTGAGGAACTGTACAACTACTATGATACTGCAAACCTGTCAGTCCAGTGTCTGTCTATAAATTATTTTTTCCTTTGATCAGATTTTTGTATGTTTGTAGTTGGAGGCTCTCCCGTGATAGTTGCCTTTTATAAGGTATTTTTGTAATTGCATTAAAATGTTACACGTATGTAAAATGTACATTACAGATACTTTCAAAATTGGAGAACTGATGTGCTGCCCGGACAGCCACACGTAACCATGCGTGTGCACCCACATATTGATGTAACAGCTTCTCCAAATGTTAGGGTTTTTCCTCAGAAGACTTTTTCCAGAAATGCTGCACTCTGTGCTCTAGGGTTCTGCTCCTATGTTTTTTTTCATGAGAACAAAGATTAGTCCTTCATGGTCCTAAACTCAATGCATGTGCATGACTTAAAGGCATTACCTACCAATAAATAGGAGATTAGCTGCGGCTTGTGTATTTCCTGATCAGTTCAGGTTTTTTCAGATGGCTCGTTGTTATCCCGTTTCCTTTAACGATGGGACACTTTAATGAGTTTGCCATCTGACATACATCTGCTTCCTGTTAAACAATACCTTCATTCTTCTAGAGCTGCTAAACTCATCTTTTATCCTACAAGATTTTTATCTGCGCCTTGAAAACAGCATGTACAAATCGATGTCAGCATATTCGTTTTCTTGTTGAGGATTGTTTGATATGTTGTTTTTCAGAAGAAATAGCAAAACAGGCATCTCCTTTAGTGCTCTTTTGTTGGAAAATGGGAGGACATGGAAATTATTTGTCTAATTAGGGGCTAGTCAGTCCAGCTCGTGTTTGAAGTCCAGTAAGATTGACTTCTGTGGCTAACGTTATACAATTTCTAGTAGTTATTCTGCCCTCCCAGCAAAGTAAAGGGCTGGTGCAAAAGGGGGGGGATTTTGAAGGCTGTTAATACTGTTTCTTTGAGGAAAGAGCCTTCAATAGCTCGATGATGGTCTGTCTCACGCGTGTGCTAAGTTGGTGCTCTGTGATCATCAGGCTCTTTTAAAACAATCCAGCCCGCATTGAGTTTGTGCATCTGCCTCAGTGCTTCTATTTTTTCCCATGTGTTGGGAACACTCAGCCATGCCAGATCTCTGACTGTGTCTTTTCCCTTTGCTGCTCAACATTGCCCCTTCAGAAAAACTTTTTTTTTTAAAAATCATAAAACCTTTTTCTAGTGGAGGGAAAACTGCATAGAATTTTCCTTGTATTTATCTGTCTCTACATAATGTCCTTTACATGTTGCTTTTATAATGACTGTGCGGTGCTGTTTGAAAGAAAATCCTGTTGTATGTGAAGTTCTGCCACGCAGGTCCGAAGGGCATGTGTGAGAATGGCTTGTAATCAAATTAAGGAACCCTGTGGGGCACATGATATTTTGTCACAGAAAGGAATTGACTTCCGAACATTCACATATGCTGAGTGACAAGTGGAAATTGATTTGGTTTTAGAGCTGGGCAAGTTTGGTTTTGGAGCTGGGGAAACAGAGGAAGCAAGGTGCAAGTATTTCTTTGAGGGTTAGTGGGTGCTTGAATCAGAATAATGATTATAATTCAGGAATTTTGTATTTTTTTTCCCATTTATAGCTTGCAGTTTTCTCTCAGCTCACACAGGGTTAATGTTATTCATTTGAAAATGAGGGAATTGCTGATTACCTCAGGTGGCTGCTGGTGTATCAGCTGAAACCTCTGTTTTAATGATACTCTTGGCACTGTTGAGACCGGTGTTTCTACCACTGTTAACACTGTTCCTTTGCCCCTAGCAGTGCTGCAAAGAATCATAGAATCATAGAATGGTTAGAGTTGGAAGGGATCTTCAAAGGTCATCTAGTCCAACCCCCCTGCAAGGAGCAGGGACATCCCTGACTAGATCAGGTTGCTCAGAGCCTCATCCAACCTGGCCTGGAATGTTTCCAGGGATGGGGCATCCACCACCTCTCTGGGCAACCTGGGCCAGTGTTCTACAACTCGCGTTGTAAAAAATTTTTTCCTAATATCCAATCTAAATCTACCTCCCTCTGTTTTAAAACCATTACCCCTCGTCCTATTGCAACAGGCCCTAAAAGCCACGTGTTCAACACTGGAAAGCTGTGAAAAGCTGTGAAAAGCAAATGCAACTTGATAGTTTTACCTGTGATGGCCCAGCTTCCCATGGGGTTCCACCTTTCTTTGGCTTTGTGCAGTCTTACAGGAAGGTGCTGTATGGGGTCTTCATGTTTCACTGTGTCTGTTATGGACTGGAGCCAAGAGAAGATCTTCTCTGGTCGTTGCTATACCAGCATTGTTATGTTTGTCTGAAGAGTTTTGTTTCTAATTGCATCAGTGTTTATTAACAAAGCCCTCCATCATTTATTTAACATACAAACTTGTCCGTTCTTTCACCACACTCACACCTTTCATCCCTCAGAGCTGCAGGAGCATGGCTGATGGCTTTGACAGTCTTTCATTCATGTTAAGATTACAAATTACCTTCATTAGGTTCATTGTAGAGTCTGCAATTTATCAAGGAGGATCTGGAAGGCAGTATTAATTGAAGCTTTGCAAGAAAATAAGTCTACTTTGTCAACTTTGGGGTACACCATGGATGATGGCTGTGGTAAGCTCCTCCACACCTTCACCTTTAGCCAGTACTGTGGAAAGCTACAGCTCTTCATGATGATGTCTGTTGCTGTGACCTCTGACATGACCGGGGGAGAGGCTTTCCTCATTTTGTGCTGTCTTTTCAAATCCCATCGTGGGGAAAGTATATTTAGGGCTGGAACATCAGTTCATCATAATCCAGATGTACTGGGCAAGTGTGTGAAGAATTTTAGGAGGACAAGACATTGAACCAGATTTACTGTGATTATTAATGGAAGTGTTTTGGTGTTAACTCCAGTAGGCAAAGTTGTTTTATTCTACTGTAACTTGAACCTATTTGAAAAGAACCATCTTTTATAAAGAAACTGATTAAAAAAAAAAAGACATGTAAAAGGCACTTAGGTAAGTGCAAGATTGTTTTCCTGAAATTTGTGGTTTATGTATCCTTGGCAAATAGCGTATTTTTTGATACTCGAAATGGTTTCTTAGACTTTTCTTTGCAATTACAACAGAGAAGGCACAGTTTGGCCTGCAGCTCGAACTCTGTGATGGAGTGCTGCTTATAAATAGAGACTTCAACAGTGAGAGCATCTCTGTGAGCCTTGTCAAGGTGCGTGCAAGCGACAGGTTAGGTGCAAGTTTCAGGACTCCTCTGTGGTGACTGGAGTATGTTCTCCCTGAAGTGAAGAGATGTTCTTGCTGTTGGCCTTTGTGATATTCGTGCTGTCAAAATCCTCGTCATAACTGTTGGCTTTTCTCCCATTGCTGTTAATGTTGGGAACAGTGTAGGTATGGGTGAGAGCGGTTTCTGGATGTTGAGAAAGCTCTTACAAGGTGAGCCTGTTTCCTTTTCTGGCTGTTTATGCCAATCTTTCCTTCAGTATTTACTCTAACGTTTATAAAAACAGATAACTCTTCTGGAGAGCAAAGCTCACTGAACTGGGACAGAGAAAACCTGAATAAACAAACATGTGCCACAGATTAGTAAGAACATCTGTAGGTTTTATATTGTTTTGAGAACACATACCACATAGTTTTTCATTTCATATGCTTTTCTAGTTTCTTCCTTTCTTTCTGTCTTGTTTCTTCTTCTTTTTAAATATATTGCTAATAAAGGTTGGAGGTAGAAAGCACAGCTGGACTCTGCATGACATGCCACTGTTTAATTTCTAGCTCGGAGGATGAGAAGAAGAGTAGTTTTATTGTATCCTAGAAGAGAATAAAGCCACATGCAAATTCCAGCCATGGACATCTGTTTCCTCTTTGTGTGAAAGAATTCTCGTATTGGAAGGGAATCCCAGTTCTGAAGGGTTGATTTTTTTTTTTAATTTTTTTTTTTTTTTGGTTCTTCTCCCCCTCCTTTGCCACTCCTTCAGCATGCTCTGCTTGCTCCCTGGCTGCTGTGTTTCCTTTGGGACAATGTCAGCTTGCAATTTAGCGTCAGCTATTGGACAGGAGAATTTTGAGTTACTTTAAAATGTTGTGTTGTAGTTACAAAGAGTATTATTGAGCTCCTCCTTAAATTTCTTTTATTTAATTAAACAGTATTTGGTGGGAGGACTTTTGCTCTGTCATTGATCTTCAGTACTTGCAGGTTGGTATTTGTTTTTTTAGAAGTGGAAATGTGTGTATCTGCTGCTCTGGCTGTGAACTGCAACTATTTCTAGAAGTAACTTATTAAAAATAATCTTTTAAAATCCTTCTGTTTCAGAGGAATTTCGATCTTTCAAAATAAGAATCTGCAATGTTCGTTACTTTAAGCTAGGCATTAGGTGCTAAGGTCTACAGGGACCAGAGTCTATGATAGTTTCACTAACCTATAAAACATTTCAAAATACTGATTTACAGCTCTCTGGAGGCTTTAAACTTTTCTTTTTTTTTTTTTTTTTTTTTTTTTTTGGTGTAAGAGTTGCTCTGTTGAGCAAACAGCACAGTTATATAACATTAGGCCAGACATGAGAACTGGTGATCTCTGTCTATTTTATATTAATGCCGAAGGAAAGGTTGGTGGAGCTCGCCAGGGTTTCATATTTGCTGGCAGAAAGTTACCCACATGTGTGCACCACATTTTTATTGTTGCCTTAGCCTATTTCAGGCATAAATACCGCTGCCTGGCAGGGTGTGATTCTGTTCATTGCCGAAGAGCTTTTCTTTTGAAAAGCAAAATATGAAAAGGAATGAAACGCTGTGAATGTTCAAATTAAGAAGAGTACCCAGACTGCAAGATTTTTTAGCTTCTGTCGTGGTAGAGGAAAAAAGGGCAATAAGCCATCTAAAGGCTATTTCTTTTTGCATATATTAATCCTACTTTTGGGCGTGGGCTGTTTAGTCTGGTCTCTTAGGGAAACAAGGCCTACGCAAAACGGCTGTACGCGCACGCGGACGCACAGCAGCCTGCACGGCCCTTGGACATGGCGGCCGCGGAAATGTGGCAGAAAGGCAGAGGCAGAAGCAGAGGCTTCTTGAAATAGAAGTTCCTGTAAGTTTCTTGAAAATGTGTGTGAGGGGAGGCGAAAGGCGACAAAGGGATTTGAGAGGAGGCTTGCAATAGGAGCTGAACTTTCAATAGGTGCTGGGGAGGAGATGGCAAGAGGAAACGTAATGAAGGTCCCTGTCTTGGAAAGATCAACGAACCCGACTTGGAAATTATTTGGCTTCAGAGAATCTTATGACAAAAACCAAATCTGCAGAAAGCCAGACTCTCTTTTGCTCCAGTACCCATGAAATCGCTTGTGTGGGTTTTGTTTTTGAGTCAGGATGTTGTTGGGTTTTGCAAGTTTTCAAGTGCTATTCAAATGTGACTTATGAATGTTCAGGCCTTTATCCTGCAGACATCTTAGAGACGAGGGAGCCCAGTGGCTGTGCAGATCCTACTCCATACATCCCTACATCCAAAATCTTCTCAGGTGCTTTGGAGGCCTGTGTGTCGCAGCAGCTCGTGGGACGCACAGGGAAAAGTGAGACCAATAATCCCCATCCAGTTCTGGGCCCTGCTGAGAGGGACACGGAAAACAAACACCACTAATGCCAAAAATCAAACGGCAGTCGTGAACAAATTTCCTCTTTGATTGTAATGCTTCTAGCTAGGAGAGAAAAAGGGGCTTATGTCAAAAACTTCCCTTGTTCTCTTATTAACAGCTGCATAATTTTACCACTCATTTGCACATATAAAAAATGCAAAACTTAGAGACTGTATTTGAAAGCTTGTTTTGTTTGGTGTACAGCTGGATACAGAGCATTTCCTTTTCTCTCTTTTAGCAAATTCGAAGCAAATGTAGTGGGCATTGTTTCTTTTCTTTCCTATTTTTGACTTAGATAATAGAAGATTACGTTGCTTTTCATTTTACATTGCAAAGAAATCATGCTATTTAACTCCAGTTCAACAACGATGCAGCAGCATGTGGATATATATATATATCTGCTCATAAATATATTACCACACATTACTGTCAAGTAGCTGGACTTTTTCTCCCAATATTAAAAACAAAATTTAATTGCTACATTAGAGTTTCAAGGCCCTGATAAATAAGAGCCAGATCTGACCTTTATGGTGGGGCTCTGAGATGCCACCAGGGATATTGCTCGTTGTTCAAGATGACAAACTTCCTCTGAGATTTCAGTTTGTCAGCTCAATGTACAGCAGTGACATTGATTTCTTCTCACTGCCATTTCCTGCCTGAATAGATAACAAATTTTCTGTGGCAGGTGTCTGTCAAGCTTAGTTTTGCCTGGCAGATTAACTTAATAGACTCATTTATTAATCATTAGTTGTGACACAGTGAAGCAGACAATACTCTTTAACTCCTGTGATGTTGAATGCATGTACCATTTCAGATTCCTTTGTGTAGCTTCAATTTGGATTTAATAAGCCGTTTATATCTATGTAGTGAATGTTTTAACCTGACATTACTCACGTTGTAAAGAGGAAAGATTTATGTATGAGTTAAGTGTGACCCATTTTGAGAGTGTGCTACTTTTCACGGCAAAAGGTGCATCAGTGCTTTCTGAGACTAATGAAATTATGCACAAACTACAAAATCAGCCTACATAAGGAGGGTAACTAATCTGACATGCATCATGATTGGGGAGGAAAGATAAGAGCGTAAGAGCAGGAGAAGAAAATAGAAACTTGGAGTAAGATTTGAAACTGGGGCGGGCTGGCTGTTAAGTGGAAGAGAGAACTCCAGAAGCATTTAGGAAGGAGCAGAGCAGACCTGCAGATACACCTGTAGGGCAGTTCTGGCACAGACTGGTATTTTCACAGGGACTCCTTCCTCCGAGATGTCTTGAGATAGATGCCCGGGCTGGAGATAGCAAAGGCAGGGGTGACACCAGAGGTGCGTATTGGACAGGGCTTCTCAGAGTGGTGAAGGAGGAGGAAGAACCAGAAGAGCTTAGTGGAGAGATTGGAAGAGGACAAAACAATAAGGAAATGCAAAACCTTGGAAAGTGATGTTTCTTGTTGCAAGGAATCACTGTTCATGGTCAAAACTGACTCACTGCGTGTGTTGGCCCTGTGCAGCCTACAGAGCTGCGGGAGAAGTATGTTTGCTTTCTTCTATGTTAAGATTGAATTCTGTAAAGGAGCTGGAAACGCGCAGGCACTGTTAGGGATATATGGCAGTAGGAAGCAGCCTAGGTAGAGATACAGGCCGTTGCTGGGTAGAAGAACGTCTTGATAGAGGTGATGAGAAGAGAACTACCAAGCTCTCTCTTGGGTTTTAGTTGGGTTGTGGTAGCTCTTCACAACCTGCTTTTAATTCTCAAGGTTGCTTGTTAGTGGGAGATCACTGGGAGATGTTCAGGAAAGTTTCTGCAGCTGATGCTCAAACTGCAAAGCCCTGGTTTTCAGCTCAGCATTTGTGAGAGAGTGTATTGCTGAAGATGTGTTTTGCCAGGCTGTGTTCTTGGCCTTGGAAACATGTTTCTTGAACCATCCTTATGGCTTTCTTGGCTGAGCGTCAAACCAAGATCCCTGCACTAGATCATAGTGCTTATTGCTCTTCTAGGCCACCCTGGTAACAATACATTAACCTCTCAGCAGGGAATGTGATAAACAAAGTAAAACTGCTTTAGTGAAACCAGTCATTTAATGGCAGCGTACATAAAGTGTCCTTAAAGATTTGTAAATGTAATAAGCTGCAGTCCAGTGAGTGAACAATAACTGTTCCTAATTTAGCCAGTTGAGGAACATGCCAACCTAATTTGCTTTTCTAACATTACATTGTTGTTTTTTTTTTATTTTCCCACCTCTCCAGATTCCTTTCTCTCTGGTACAGTTTCCCCTCTGGGAGTCCTTAAAGGTAAGTCCTCTTTAATGATAGAAGTATAAGTTATACATTTCACAAAGGCTTTCCATGGTAACTTGTCTAACTTAATTATCAGAATTACTGACACATCCAAGAATCAGTAAGTATCTACCAGCCCACCTGTGCATGTGAAGATCATTTGCCTGAATATCTGAAAAATCACAGGGAACGTCTAACGGCTGATATGTGGCATGCAGTCTAAATTTTACTCCCCAACATGCCATACATTTTATCTGCTATCTAGCTATTTTTACTCATCAGAGTGGGAACCATCTTGTGGTGGTGTTCTTTTTTATTTTATTTTAATTTTTTTTTAGCGTTTCGCTCTTCAAGGTAACAGGCAATTGCAAATAATACAGAGAAATGTGTTTGAGCTTGGTTTGGTAGACAGGGAGAGACTGTCAGTGCATCATTGGCAAGCTAGTTTGATTATTTCTGTGTACATTATTTCAAAGGTCACTTAAAGCAGGTGTCATTTGGATGATGTTTTAATAGTGCAGTCTTTCAGAATGATGTGCTGGTCTCTCACCAGCTGGTTGCTTTGTTTATCATAGAGTCAGGATCTAGATTTTTGAGCACAAGGTTGGATTTGAGTCATGTAATTTCTCTGTCCCTCTGTTTTTCCTTCAACTTACTGTAAAATATGAAGGAAAGTCAGGGTTTTTCAGGCGCTGAGATCCTGGGTTGGAAGCATAGAAAATTATTGCAGATTGTTAAAATTGCTGTAGCAAAATATAATATCTATAAGAGAGGAGCTGGAGAGAGTAATTTTCTTCTTGTTAAGGGTGCTGGACTTCTGAGAAAGCTTGGCACTGAGGACCAAGCTAGGCAGAGATACTGGGAAGGATGAGAACCAGTGACGATTTTCCTTGTCCCTTGCTGCTTCTATTGAGGCAGGAGGGCTTGTGTTCTTCTTGGTCCTTGTATGCTTGGTCGGGACAATAGCTTGTCCTCTCGCTGTGTGTCAGTAGCTTGGGTTGTTCTGGAGGGATGTGCCCTCAGCGTGACTGTTTGGATCTAGAGGCTTCAGGGACTCGGATATAAAGGGGAGTCCATAGGCAGAAGGAGCATGAAATACATCAGGAGCTTTCGCAGAACCGAGCCGTGTTTTGCAGAGCATTCCACAGGAACTTCACAAGCTTGGTCTGATGCAGTGTCTGGGTATCGTCCTGTTGCACAGAGTAGCTTTGACTGCCTTATTAGGAATCTCTTTCCCTGCCAGTGTCTAGGAATGGCTTTCTGTAAACTCTTCAGCAGCGATACTGCCCTGACCTGCTAATTGTTACTGCAGCAGCCGTGTTTGGGAACAAGAGGTGGCAGCGCTTAAAGAGAAAAAGTGCAGTGTTCTTGCCAAACCCACATAAACCAGCAACATAGTGTAACTGTTTTCAGAATGTAAAGTTGTTTTAACTAATGTTCACGTAGCTGTGACAATAAAATTTGTTGTTTAGATTACAGACTTTAAAGAAGACAGTTTGAATTTAGCTAGCTACAGGAGTTAGTCACTTAGGATGAGACGTCATGTTTAATCTAAAGAGGTCAGTGCAGATCTGAAGGGAAACAAAACCTGATTAGTTTGTTCTACGGACCAGTTGCAACATATTCTTCTGCCTGTGAAACCAAGAGTAGAAAATGGCAAAAATCAGTCTTGCATGCTCCAGTCACTTTGGCTCAGCACATGGAGAGCTCAAGGTTTGCCGCATCAAAGCTAGGCAGTGAAAGCAGAACACGTTTTGTTTATCTGAATGAAGCTCTTAAAAAAACTTCCCTGACAGCCAAACAAAGGGGAAAAAAAAAAACATTATTGTCCCATCAACAGGCTGGATGCTGCCAGTAGCATCAATAGGAGTATGATTCAGTGTAGGGCTTCTCGTGGGTGCGTGAGGGGAGCATGAAGAGACAGTAAATACGACGATGTAGGAGTGCAAAGGACGAGAGACAAATGGCACGAAGCCTGAACATAGATGAGTTTACTGAAGCTGTTGGTTACATAATGTCTGAGGGAGTGTTTCACACTGTGCTGATGGGATTACTTGAGAAAGTGAATGCGGGAGCACTTGTGTATGATGTGCGTGGATCATCTCACCAAAGAGGACAGAACAAGTGCTGTGGCTGTGTAATTTTAAAAACCATAAGTACAAAGTCACACAAGCTTATGGATGATAGACTCTAGTTTTATAATTCCCCGAACAAGCTAATCACCATAAAAATGAGGAAAAATATCTTTTCCAGTGTAAAGGGCAGCTAGCGAGGCACATGGAAGAAGAGGAGAGTTTCCTTTTCTTTCACATATGTGCTGGCTGCAGCCCACAGCAGGGTGTTAAGCTTAAAGAAGCCTAATAAAGGCTTGTTGTGGGCTGCAAATCAGGTGTTTCTATATTCCATTTTCTCTATCTGCTTTGCTCCAAGCTGCTATGGTTATTCTTTATGCTTCCAGCTGGCTTTAGCCACATAGTTTACATGCACGGTTTTCTTCTGTCTGTGAATGTAGACCAGCTGTTACTGAGAGTAATCTTGCAAATCATGCGCTAAACTAAGTTAGAAAAAGAGAGAGCATTGTCTAGATTACTGAACCATAAGGTTACTGGTGCTATGGGTGCTGGCGAAAGGAGTATTACAGTAATTAGCAAGAAACAGATATTGCTTCAAATGGAAGCCTTCCTGCCATTTACTCAGGTGAACACACAGTTTAGAAACAGTTTAACAGACTTCCTTCTTAGTTCACATTGAACTCAAGAAAACAACAGTAAAGAAACGGTGGTGATTTTAATAAAAAAACTCCAGCTCCTCTTTTTTTTTTGTTGTTGTTGTATGTAGGTAGCATCCGTTGCTATAATGCATGCTTAATGTCCTTTTTCTTCCCATATTTTATTTTAGGCATACATTATTGATATAAACCAAAGGGGAGAAGGAGACTGCTATGATGTATCAGATTTCAGGACAGACATTGTAATTCTCTGCTAGGGTGAGTTAGTGTAGTGCTTCTCTGTCTTTTTAGCCCAAGCCTTACAGCTAAAACGATTCTGAATTCTTCCTGGAGTTCAGGAAAAGAAGGGGCACTGTGAATCTCATTCACTGTCTGCTACACCAGCCCTCGGAGAAGCACCATGGCTGATTACCACTGTGGCGCTTTGATCAGATTTAGGTTCTTTTAGGTGGGGCTAATGCTTCTGATGCCGTCTCAAAGCCAGCTGGCCATGAAGAAAGGCAGCAAAACATAGTTGTGGTGTGCTTCCCAAGCACCAGCCAAGCACGCTGCCTTCCATATTAGTTCAAGTTTTGGTATAACATTGTAAGATACAGTCCCCTTGCTGCTCTGGAATTTCCAGGGTGCCTCTGTAAATTGCTTTGGAAATACTATATGTGTGTTCTTCATTGTGGGAATTTCAAATGACAGGGCTGCTTATTTGGCATGAAATCGTTGTGGGTTACAGGGAGTCTAGTGCAGCTCTCTTGCTTTCCCTCTGCTGCCAGGGGTGTGAGTGTCCACTCAGGTGCCTGTAGCACTGTGGAGTTCATCCCTTCTGTATTATCTTCTGTTCTGCTCTGTTTAGTCATTTTATTCAGCACATCTAATCATCATATCAGAGTACCTACCAGCAGCACATAAATAATTTCTCCTTTGTTTCGTATAGCATTTTAATCCATAATTTTTCTCTTTTAGACCTAACTGAGCAAAAAGACAACTTTAATTTCTACTGTAGGGATATTGCAGAAAGACAGGGCATAATTTTTTTTTTTTTTCAACAAAATAGAATTTAACCCCCTCCCCCCCCCCAAAAAAAAAAAAATCAAGAGCCTCTGGTTAGGTTTGAGTCAGCAACATCTTGTAAAAAATGCCTGCTTCTTATTTCTGAGTGGAAATGGCCAGCTCCCTCAGAGAACAGCGCTGTGTGTAAGATAAACCTGTCTCAGGTGAAACAATACTCAGTCCTCTTGGGTTTTATATTTCTGCATGTTGGATGCACTTCAGAGCCTCTGAGAGTTACTCTGATGCAGCTGTACACAGAGAATGCTCTCTTTATAGACCAAATGTATTATGTGTCTGGAGAAAGGGCTCTGGTAGCCAGTGAGGAGGGAAGGAACAGGCAGGACAGGGGGACATAGGTCTCAAAGGAGTGGACTTGAAAAATAAGGGTTTTTTTTGTTTGATTGGTTGGATTGGGTTTTTTTTGTTTGTTTGTTTTTTGGGGTTTTTTTTTCTTAAGAAGGCACACAAACCTGCTATCCTGGGAACCTTTTATCTTTTCCATTAGACACATCCGATTCTGAGATGAGACACTTGGACATTGCTAAGACTGTAACGTGGGAGTCAGGCTGGCTTCACCCTGCAGACTGTGTGTGCCAGTGAGTCCCGTTCTTGCCCACACAGCCTCTCTGGGGGGGCTGGGACAGACTGTGCTGCTCTGCTGGCCCAGGATCTGCAAGGAAAGATAAAAATCCTGGCCTGACCATGCTCAAGGTGATGTTCGGGCTCTTCTGGCACTCGTTGGGGCCAGGATTTCCTTCTTTGTCTCTGTGCTGGGCAAAACCTACAGCTCTTAAACCTTCTGCAGCTATAGTGAGCCCAAGTGTTTTCTTGTCAGTGACTTTAGCAATAATATAATTTCCACAAATCTGTAAGTCTCACAAATTAACAGCTGTTTTACAGAGAGATATTTGGTTGGCCCTTCAGAGGCAATAGCTAAAGAGCTCAGATATATGAGCATTTCTCTCATGTGGGGTTTTGTAATGACTGTAGTGGCATGTGATAGTGGTGTTAAGATGCTGAACAAGCAGAGGAATGCTTTGGTGGCTTCAGGAGGAGAGAATGGTTTAAAGAGTACACACAGGAACATCTCCACGCTGTGAAATAAGTGGGGCATCACAGTAAAGAGAATGGGGAGAGTCCAGCCATTCCCCTGTGAGGCTGAGCAATAGCAGAAGGTTGGCTGGGTCAGAACAGTAGTTCCCCAGGTTGTTCCTAAACTGGGTTCTGCCCCTGTGATGGAGAGCAGGCTTGGGATTGGGATTACACTTCATTAGATCCTTGTTCTTTTGTTCTGATTCAGCTGTCGCTCCAGGCACAAGGCAGTTGTTCTGAGAGGAACAGAGCTTGGGAGATCTGCTGGTAGGCTGGGCTCTACATGAAGGCATTGGCGGCATGTGTACTTGTTTGGTTGGTTCTGTTGGTTTGCCCATCCAGAGAGCCCGACTCCCAATTTCTGGGGGCTGGTGTAGGCAGTACAGCATGTGAACAAGTTTGGTTTGAGAGTGAGCTCAGCCTTGCTTGTAGTTGGCGGTGCAGATAAACCTTTGGGACGTACCTTGAAGCATGCTGTGCAAAGACTGTGTGGTGAGTTTCCGTGGAAGGCGAGGACTCTAATCTTGGTTGGAGCTCATTGCACCTGATTTTAAGTTAATAAGAACGAAAAGTTTACAGAATGCTTCTGCCCAGGCAGCTGGGGTTCTCAGCAGTAATACGTGTTTATAACTCCACCATTGAAACAATAAACCACATGATATTTCCCCCCTAAAATTTACAATCGAATCTGTTGCTGTTTAATGGGGTAAGTAGAAAATAGAGGAATGTAGCCAAACTGGACCTAAAATGACTTTCCCTGCTCTATAGGTAGGTGACAGCTTTCCTTTTTTCCTGGAGGAGCAGTCTAGTATTTCTTTTCTGCTGTGCTCAGCTGCATACATATAAGTCAAGAGTAAATGAAACCCAGGCCCAGCTTTAAACCCATTTCCTTGCAGGCGGTGTAGTAAGTGTTCTACCATGCCTCGCTCCCTCTTTGAGTAACGATCGGGCTGATTTAGGGATTAAGTCCTAATCGTTAAATAACGCTAACGTGTCTGCCATTTGTTTAGGTGCTGTATCAGGAAAACAGATTTCCACGGCGGTGTTTCAAGGCGTGATGTAACTTGCAGCCAATGCGGCGTGTGCATGCCATTAGCATAACGGCTGCATTTTTCTCACAAAAGAGCAATGTACCCAACAGCTGTTCAGCAAACAGCCCTCGCTTTATTAATGTCACAATAAGTGTCATTCACACAGTCTTCATGCACAGTCGAAGGGATGCTATACACCATCTGCGCCAAAGAGAAAGAAACAAATCCAGTCCTTACTTACAGTGCTGCAGACACATTTGAGAAAGTCAGATGGTCTTGGATCATCAATGCAGCATTTAAAATGGCAAAAGTAAAATAGACTCGCGCAGTCTGTAGATACAGAGCCAGATTGTGAGGCTCTTGGTCATGCCTAGACTGTGAGCGGTCCTCTAGAAGTTGCTGAGATTGCCAATGACGTCTGGGGACAATATAGAAGTAATCAATGTGAATGGCTCACCATTTGATTTGGATGCTTGCTTCTTGCTGAAGAACCTTAAAAGACTCATCTAATTCTTCCAAGTAATTTATTCACACAAGCCTGCGTGAAGCACAGATTTATTAGCAGGTAGTAGCAGTGCAGATGCTCCAGGAAAGCTGTCCTAACTTCAAAGTGATTTTTCAGAAGTGCATTTTCTTCTTCAGACACATATATGGCCCTTTGTGCCATGGAAAG
The DNA here is from genome assembly GCA_009806455.1 of Tetrax tetrax. NCBI lineage: Eukaryota > Metazoa > Chordata > Aves > Otidiformes > Otididae > Tetrax > Tetrax tetrax. The sequence continues at coordinate 1,145,054 of WHYT01017465.1, read as the reverse complement.
TGAGTGTAGCTGGCATATTATGCTCTGCCTTGCCATGGGAACACTGTTTTGAAGACATTTTCTTTAACCAGGCTTTTAGCACATCCATTTTGATTTACATCCAAATGGGTCACAGACATCAATGCAGTATTATATGGGGGGAAAAAGGGAATGAAATGCTTTTAACATGAAAAATATGCTGTTGCATGTAGGCCAACTTTTGTTCTGTTTCTCTCAATTTATCTGGGATTTGGGTGGGTTTAATTCTAGGGCCAGATTCAGTACTGGCCTAAGTGAGCACAACTCCATTAGTGTGAATGGAGTCTCAACGTTTATGTCAACAGTGAACTTAGATCATTGAATTTTTCCCATGTTTGGGCTTGCATGTTTCCTCCCAGATAATATACACATGTGCTGCACATATGCTGCACATATGCACATAAAAATTCACTGGGGAGGACATTTGGCTTTATGCTTTTTGACTTTACGTATAGAAACTGCGATCAGGTTATGAAATTTTTGCTTCTCCTGTAGCTAATGTGCCATGCGTCTGTCAGGATCAGCCATGCAGAGTGCCACGTTGCAAGGTAAAATACCTAATAGCAAAGGCAGGTGTGAAACTTGCTTTTCTTTCCTCAGTCTGCAGGACTGCACATGCACACAAATCCATGTGATTAATTCAGAGAGATTTTTCTCTCCTCTGTTAGCATGAGGTTGAACACTGCCTTGAACAGAGAGGTATGTAGAAATACTACAGATCCTTATCATTGGAGTGAATTGTACTATTTACTCAGCTGCACGCCTCAAGTTTAGTGTATGCCATGAGATCTGCTTGCCTCTTAAAGCCTGAGGAATAGCAAGGCCAAGGCAGAGATGTCTCGTTCTCTGCAACACTTCCTGCAGTGTTTGGGGTGTTGGGCTGGTCATCAGGTTTGAGAGATGCGAGTGTTGCGCTTTCCCAGGATCGCTGTACCTTAGGTGTCCTGAATGTAGACCAAGACCCAGCTACGTTGGGAGCACAAAGCTGACAGATGATTTCTGCCCCAAACCGTTACCACAAACATATGGCAAAGGTGACAGGCGTGCCTAGGTAAGGAGTTGTGTGAACTAGTCAAAGGTTATTGGCCATCTGGAGGCCAGGTGTCCTCAGCACGTGAGGAGCCCACATTTGTGGGCACCGTGTACTTCCTTCCTATATTTAAAGGCAGTGGTAATATTTTCTTTTGGGTTTGTTTTTTAGATTGAAGGGCCTTTAGTATATCATGAGTGACTTTTCCAGTGCGCCTTCTGCCCAGAAAAATGGGGTGTCCTTGTGTTCTCAGTATCAAAAGAGCTAAATAATGTTTGTGGTGAGAAGTAGAGGATACTGGCCTATGGGACAGTATGAAGTGGGATCATTAGGGAGAAAAGTAAGGCTCTGCTGACGTATAAAACTTGACCCTTCTCTATAAGCATTATCCCTGTGAATAATTGGAAATCTGCATTCAGGCTTCCCCCTGTGTCCCATCCCTTGGGGATACACCCGCTGTATTCCTTTACACGGTGCAGCAATGCACAGTGAGATTTACATATATATCACAGAAAAGTGTTTACAAAAAAAATTAGCATGTGATTGAGCTGGGAAGCTGCAGAGGGCCCCAACTGTATGAGTTTCCATGCGCTTCAGCCAGAAGATTTATTTCCAATTTGTTATTCATAAGGGAAGAGCGAGAGATTGGGATGGGGTCCTTTGAAGTGGAAAACAAAGTCTTCTATTCAGCCTTCAGCTTAATAGAATACACATGACACAGGCTTGGCACGGCGGCCCTCTTTCATGTAATGTGCTCCTTGTCATTTTGCTTTCCTGGGCTGTGAATGCTAGTGGGAATGGGTATTGCCCTGAAAAAAGTCTCATAATCTGCTGCTGCCTTCTGCAGGAGGAGCACAGTGTGAGCAGGTAGGAGCCATTCGGTGGGGGAACCAGGCTGATCCAATTGTTGCAGTTGTGTTGCTGGGAATTCTCGGTTTATGTTTCGTATTGAAAGAGCACGTGTAGGAAAAGCAGCTTAATTGCAGGGCTTCTGCAGGCGTTACGCGGGCGCTTCTGCCCATGCTTACCCTTGTGCAGGGAGCAGTGACCCATGGGGTCTAAGCCTGCATCTGACACCCCTCATCTGCGTTACCTGAGCTCTTGCCATTATTCCCCCAAGTGGAAGTGACTGAGGAAAGGCTCTTCTGAATTTGTGCAGCATCTAGGATGGCGTGTCTGTGGGCTATGAGAGGAAACGTGTGACCTTCAGCACATCAGCTTGGCCTGCAGTGTGAGTGTGGTTAAAAAGAATTTGGACCAGAGTCCTGTCGGTCATCTTGGCCCTATGAGACTCGCTCCTCTCGACTTCCTCTGGATGATGTCCTCACCCCGCTTCTCTCTTGCTCTTCTGCATGTTCAGGTTTGGAGCTCTGGGTGAATCACCGAAATCAGAGATGGAAATGCATGAAGTCATCTCATCCTGCCCTTGCCAATGCAGGATTATTCCCCACAGTACAGTTTTGAGTGCCTTCTCCAGTCTATTTTTAAATGACTCAAAGGAGAGGGCTTTCCTCTGCTCCCTGGAGAGGCTGGCTCCACTGCTCAGTAGACCTCACTGCTGGGGAATTTTCTTCCTGTTCTCCAGCCTCAATTCTCCTTTTCCCTAATTTAATTGAACTGTTCCTGGCTCCACCCTTCCAAACAATTTTCTGTATTGCATGACTGTTGCAAATACCTGCTGTCAATTTGCAGGCATAACAGATGGGAATTCATCACCCTTTGCCTCGCTTGGCAGAGGCTCGTTGTGCAGCCAGGCTTTATCAGAAACTAGATTTCAGAGCTACGTGCCAACAAATAAGAATGACCTTTTCGTGTTTCTTTGGACAATGCCATTATCATAAAACCCCAGCATGACTGAGAATAGGCTGGGCTTCTGGCAGAGCCATGAATGTCTGTATTAATGCGCTAGTTTTCCTCATAGTCATCCAGCAGATCTTCCATAGTGCTTTTTGCATGCCAGAAGTAGCTGTTCTGAGTTCTCAGGTTTAGCTGTAGATGTATACGCATTTGGAGAACCTTTAATTGAAAAATACAATCATTCTCTTTTTCTCAAATAGCTCCAGCAGTTACATTTCTAATCCCTGACTTTCAATTTGAGATTTCTTAAGCAAACTGAAGTGTTTTGAAAATGGGGTTTGAAGGTGGGATTTCTGCTTTGACAATACCTACGTGCTTTGGAACATAGCACCCACAGAAAACTGTGTCCAAAGAGTGTAAGTTATTCCAGAAAAGCATCTTATGAGTTTAAAGAATTACAAATCCCTATTTATTTATTTATAAGATGAAAATCAGTTTCTGCTGTGGGTGACAGCAGAATAGAAGCCCATACTGAAAATACCACAAAAAGAATGGCTAGCATTAAAGAGACTGAAATCCCTTCAGTGCTTTCGTACAGCAGAGCTGCAGCTATTTAGCAATGGCAGGATACCAAACAACATTGTGGCTGGCCATTGTTGCTCGAACAGTTTGATTTTTAAAACATTCAACTGAAATATAACCAGGAGCCAAGTTGGAAGAAGCAAGTCCCAAGGACAGTGTGTTAAATGAAGAGTCAGCAACTGAGGGAAACGAGTTCTCACGCGCCAGTGGAAAGCGGCTGTATTGCAGACCAGGAGCCCAAGAGCAATATCTCAGCCTAGCACAGCTATCAGGTTGCTTTTAAGAACATTTTATAGTATAGAAGTAATATGGCTTCTAAAAGAATGAGATAGTGCCACAGCTATAAAATAAAATTACTGATTTCTCTGCGGTAGGCCGCAGAAGGGCCATGGAACCCATCCCTTTTTGCTCAGCGCTGGTCCTCACGTCATAAACCAGAAACCTCTTCTCCGGAGAACTTCCAGTGTTAAGCATCTCAGGAGATGGGAAAGGGGTGATGGAGCGTGGTGGAGAAGGAGAGAACAAAGTGACTGTAGCTGGCATAATAAAAACCATCCCAGCACGCATTGGCCTTTGCTGCTGATACCGGTCTGCCTCATCCAAACATTTGACGTGATTCTTGGTATGTGTTTATTAGAAGGCACTGTTCTTGTTGGTGTTTTTAAACATGCCTGTTTAAAGGATGCTGTGAGTTAAATGGACTGGAGCATGGTGTGTGGGAGCAGCGGAGAGAAGAAGGGTGTGTGGTCCCTAATGACATCAAGTGAAAAACAGACACACACCTGCTTTGGGATATAATGGGAGTGATAAGAGTAATTTCTTAACGATTGGGTTTTTTTGGGAGTGTGAGGGGAAGGGTTGGTTTAAAAAATGTAGGAGAGGAAACAGGGTTTCCATCTCACTCTGCTGGGGACTGTTCATTTTAAATGGGAGTGTTTGGTACGTCTCTTGGTTCTTGCATGCTGCCTCCTGGCTCAGTGTTTTGCTGTGTGCTGTTTTATATGCCAAGAAGAAAATAAGTTCGCAAAATATTTGCGAAGTTGCATGGCCACAGGCTTAAATACATACATATGAAATCCCTGAAAGCAATTTGCTTCAAGCCCTCCTCAGTTCCAGACATCTTTCTCACTCCATCTGCTCGTTCAAGTACAGAAGTTCCTTGGGAAAAATCACTTATTACATCACTGAAAAATGCCACAAAAATAGCTTTTCACTTAAGTTCCCATCCTCAGAGTTAACTCACATGGGGATCAGATAGATTCAAGCATTTAATAACTTTTTATTTTCCTTTCTCTTTAAACACAGGATCTCTGGTCATGGAAGCAGGGTCACGTGGTGGATTCTTGGCAGTCAGCAGTCTGTGGAGCTTTTGCAGGTGCAAAGGATTATATGTTATACTGGGAAAGACTAAAGAAGAAAGGGAAAAATGTGCAAATCTATTAAGTATAGCAGAACAACATTCCTTTGTAATTCAAGTTTGTTTAGAGGAAAACGGATCCAGTTGTTGTTTGGAAATAGGAAAGTCAGCAAAGGAAAGAAAAGAAAAAAAAAAAGACTCTAACAGGGTGTCTGTTTGAAAGACAACCAATTTGTTTTTGACAAATTTCTGTTATTTAAAAACCAGGGGCCTGTCAGTCAGGCTTTACGATTATTTCAAAGTTGATTTGTAAAATCCTCATCCAGGAGAAACTTTGCTTGGGTGGGGGTTTGTGCAGCTGTCTGCTCTGAGCGCTTCCCCAGGGGCTGGAGCGATTGCAGTGCGAGGCCATGATTCACCATTCATGTGACAGCTCTGACAGCCCTGTAGATTAACTAGAGTCAGGAGAGCAGAGACTAGCACTGCACAGCCTGGAGGCAAAAGCCTTCCGCAGAAAAAAAAAAAACCAACCAAAAAAACCCAGAGGACGAAACATCTGGGCAATCTCCAGACACTAGAACAAGAATAAAGTGTGGCAGAATACAATACTGCACTATTTATTACCAAACAAGCCAGAAGTTAATTGAATTCTTCAGTAGGCTTCTTGCTTGATTTTAGCCTACTGTAGTTTGAAAAAAAAAAAAGAAAAAAAAAATCAATTAATGACTCATCAGTATAGCTGACAAGTTTGAGGGAGGAGAGACTCAACTGTCTTAATAGAGAAAACAGATTAGTAGTTAAGAGACGGAGAGCCAGAGCTTTTCCCTGAGGAGCTAAAATACATGTTGAGATTCCAAACCAGTAACAGAAGATGTGGAAAAAATAAATCCTGCCTAAAGAGAAATTATAGCATTTCTTGAAATAGAGATTATCAAAAGCAAGGCTTGTTCTTTGATGACTTACAAAATCAGAGCCATTACATCGTATGTAGTTTTTAAAAAATAAGCTCTGTTAGGGGAATTGAAGTATTAATAGCAGCAGAATCCCAGCAGAGACTGAGGCTTCGTTTTGATGGGCGCTGTAGCGGCGTGACGGAGAGAAGGCGGGGTGGCTGCAGCTGCACACAGTTTAGTAGATCAGGCATGTGAGCGGCGAGGGAATGGTTCAGATAGAATTGATTCCATTTTGGGGCAGAGGGGATATTTTAGATGATCTCTTGTGCGCTTGTCCAGCTGTATTTTCTATGTTTATGTGATGGGAAGGGAGTTTTATTGTGCTTAAAATTTGATCTAGTGTTGGGTTTTACACTGACTTAATCAAATCAGTGCAAACAAAATTAGAGCAACTGAAGCAGATCATTTCTGGTGATTTGAAACAAAACAAGTTATCAAACTAAAAATGCTTTAAAATGCAATCTGTATGTCTGCACGTGTGATGGGGATCATTAATTTAGCTCTGTTGATTTCTTTACAGTCAGATTGATACAAAATCTGTGTTCAGGCATGTTCAGAGAGCTGGAAAGGTTATCTGATTTACCCAAGGCCTTGTGCAGTAATTTCCTGAAGTCCAATTTGGTGCCTCAATTGAAAATCCAGCCCAGTGCCGCCATTTCCTTCTCTGTAGTCTTGATTCTGCCCAATTGTGCTTGGACTTGCTACCATTTGATGGATGTTCAGGACTCTCTGCTCGCTTTCTAGCAGAAATATCGCAGAAGGAGCTTCCAGAGGCACAATCGTGCACGAACTCTTCACTGCCCTTCGGCAGATACTTGGGGAGACCTGACACTTTGTACTGAAGGAGATACTGAGTCCTAGAGCAGCACAGAGACTTCCAGGTCCACAGTGGTGGTAGATGAGACAATTCAGCCTAGCTGTCTTCATAGGCTGTTCCCCAAGCACAAATCTTTGCAGAGCTAGAGTCCTATTTTGTAGGTTGTGTTGTAGTTGGTGATGATAAATACTCTGTGGCTTATCCTTCCAGCTTCACTTCCTCCAGCCTGGTTTTCCTTCCCTCTTCCTTGTTTCCTTATTCTTTCCTTTTCATCAGCAGTATTTTAAACTTCCTTTCTCAGGTGTCCTTTGAATGCTTGCTTCAAAACTGATGAGGTTAAACTGGTTTTGGATGGGAACCTTTCCCTTCCATCTCCATTGCCACACGTAACGGGCAGGCCATGTATTGATCTAATCTGGTACCCCGTCCATTCTGTTTCAGTGAAAATATTTAGCCTTTTTGCTGAGTGGCGCAGTGGAAAAATAATTTCCTGCTTTCTGAAGAATAGATTCTACGGTTAAAAATTGTTAACTTACCTACATATCCTACAATTGTTAACTTCCCTCAAACAAGGGAAGAGAAGACAGACCAAACTCTTTATGCCTTTCTTTCTACCCCAAAACCCTACTGGTAGCCTGTGAATAAAATAAGGTGGATGTACGCATCCAGGTGATTCCAAATTATCATTCTATAAACCTTAAAAGGAGAAGATTATCCAAAAACCCAACCTTTAACAGAGAGATGCTGTCATGGTGGCAGTGGGGTGGCAAAGTCACACAGACATCCTTTTCTCCTGTTTTCTTTGCTTGAGTTCAATGCTTTCTAAAAATATGTTAGAGGTCCTGAGGGGCAGGGTAATAATCTGAAACAAGCTGAAAGAAAAGTCCTGTTTGGCTTCCCTTTATGGCGCACACACACACATAGCTGTGTGTCTGTGTGCATTAGTTAGTTCCTAGCTAAATCATAATTGATTATTTGGTGAAGACAGAACAAAGAGCAACAATATATTGAATTCCATCCCAGTGCCTGTGAAATGGCAGCGATTTCAGCCAAAGTGCTGAGAGGCCTGACTCTTCCTTGTTGAGCGCACATGTGTAAGATGTATGTATGCGTTCCACGGGCTTTTTATAGAAACATAACAGGCAGGAGCATAAATATCAGAGATTGGAATCCTCTCTGTCTCATCTGTTAATAATTTAATCCCTGGAGGCCTTGTCCAGCTTTATCATAATCTCTGGTGTCTTAACTAGAGGAGAAGAGTAGTTGGGGAGTTAGAGAAGGTGTTACCTGAACAGCTGGTGGGGAGGAACCCAAGGGTAGATCTACATGGTGTTTTAAGCCTGAGGTTGCATTTGAACCAAACCTTGGCTGGTAGGCAAGCCAGGCGTGATAGTGATTGCACTCCATGTTTGAATCTTCTCTGGGCTTCGGCTGCCTGGCTGGACCCCTGCCCCCCAGGCCTGCACTGCACCAGGGCAGGCTGTCCCAGAAGAGCTTCTGGGTGGATTTCGTGTGCCCTCTGTGCAACTGTGACGGTGGCAAGGAAATCCTGCCTTTGGGCATTGGAAAGCAAAGTGCTGCCCTGGGACAGCGAGGCAGCTCCAGCTTGTCAAAGAGCCTGAGTGTCCACTTAATGCGATTGAAAATCGCCTCTGTTAAAGATGCCTTCTTTCTCCCTAGCATAAAAAAGTGTGGCTTAACATTAATAATTAATGCTCTGTGGTGACAAAGTCACCAAGAATGGAGGTGCAAGCCTAGTGAATAATAAAGCCCTAACGAGAGCTTTTTGCACATTAACAGGCAAGACTTCCAATCACTTTTGTTTTGATCAAATCGGCTCTGACAAGGTTACACACCATGTCTAAAAGCCTCTTTAACTCTATAGCTCTGAATAAATTTTTGAGCAGTTCTCAAGATTTCCCTGCAGTGTCTGCTTGGACCATGCTTCTAACCATGAGTGGGTTAAATTGCTGGGCAGCAGTGCTTTGCCGTCTGGTATTTCTGCTGAAATCCAAAGAGGTTCTTGGGTTGCTTTGCTCTACCATTGGCAGGTGTTGTTCCCACAGTGATAAAGGACCAGCATAAAAATTCCTCTTAAAAAAATTAATATAATATCAATAAAATAAAAGTTCAAGTAAGAAATGATTGCTTGAAGAGTTCTGAAAAAGACAATTTGTGAACTTGGAAATTGGTCTGTGTGAGAGGATGCTCTGAGGTTTAGTGTTGGACCTGTGCAACTCAGTTTTTCAAGCCAGATTTGGGATTCAGTCCTCAATCAGTCCTGGGTGATCTTCAGATGTCAGTACAGAAAATAGTAAACTTTTCATTCTTATTGCCAGATAAAGGTAAATTGTTCTCTGCAGATGTCTGTCACTGGTGCTTCCATCAAGAACTGGTCACTGGGAAAGTGCGAGTAGCAGAGGGATTTTCTGTTTAACACCCTGAGCTTTGTGAAGTTCAGCTGCTCAGCTGACCTGTGAATAGACAGTGTCCCCTGTAACTTCTTGGGAGACAGGTGATGAATTTTCCACTACTGCATGAAGTTTTATTTTCCCAGCAGAGGAGTTTGTCACTCTGCTAGAAGTATTAACAAGCCAAGAGCCTTCTTCCATGTGAAAATCCATCTTTATGCCTGAGCCCAGGTCATCACCAGATCCTTCTAGGGCAAGGGAGAAAGGAGCCTTCTCCAGGAGTTGGTGAGTCTCTCTGCCTGTGATGGGGCCTTTTCCTCTGTTGTCAGCTCTGCAGAGAAGCCGGAACGGTTAGGAGTGTAAGGCTGGATGTGTTTGGGCCTTTCTTGCCCACCTGATAGCTTGATTCCTGCTTTTCCTGGTTGCTGACTAGGTGAACAGACTCCAGGCTTATGTGGCAGCTCTTGGAGAGTCTGATGACAGCAGGAATAGACTAAGGGAGCGATTTAAAGATCTGTTGCGCCTTACTGTCTCTTAGTGCAGTGCACAGCCCTCCTATTTTGAATGAGTAGACTCTGGCTGTACCAATTTGGTTCGGTTCTATTGATCTGGTGATTGGAAACAGTCGTGGTTTAAGTTCCTTTAGCCGCCTAGAGCAGATGGGACTCTCAGAACCTTGCTAGAGCTGTTCTTGGCTACCTGGTGGATACCACGTGGTTCACAGTTTAATTTTGTCTTAGTCTGCGGGCAACGGAAGGGCTTCTACATCCAGACTTGTAAAGCTACGATTTTCCATGGAAGTTATTTTTACTGTTCTAAAAATACATCCCTGACATGAGTACCAAAGTTTCTAACCAGACCATTCTCTCAAAGCCTTTGGGTCACTTACTCAAAAACTGGCTCACAATAAAAAGATTTTTGACCTTAAACAAGGTCCAAGAATGGGCTGGAATTTAGTTTAACTTGCTCATAGTTTCTGCTTTGGCTTCTAGAATACAACCCATTTTTCTGCTTTTTAGTGAGGTATCTCTGCTAGAAAGCTTCCGGCAGAGTGAACCGGATGGGCTGACCCTACGTGAGGAGAAGCTGCTCCTAAACCAGGCGTTTTGGGCTGCTCGCTAGCTCTGCTTGCCTGCTGGTTTTGTTTGAGATCCAGAGGACTGCGCATGTGCCTTACTGCATCTCTGAACTGTCAGGAGACATTCCCTAATTAACTGTAAGAAGTTAACGTCGGCTGGCAGCCAGCCCAATTTCCTTTCTGACTTAAAGCTGGGTTTTAATATGTTAAAGCTAAGGTGGCTGAAAGAGAGAGAAGCAGGTAAGAACACGAGCTAGCAGGGAAGATGGATTTTTTTTAATTACTTTACAGATTTTAGAAGAAGTGCTTTTCCCCCCTCCAATCCCAAGAAAAGAGAGATCAATTTTTCTACATTCTGTAAAACTTGGAACAGAAAATAGATTATTTTTAGCTTATTCCCTGGGTACTGTGTAGGCTTCAGTCTTTGGAGTGACTTTGTTCCCTGCTGAAGCAAATACAGGGTTTATACAAGCTCCAGAGAAAAAAAAACAGGACGAAGAAGAAGAAAGAGAGATTTCAAACAAATTTCTCTCTCTTTTCTTCCGCCCTTTATTCCCCTTTCTTTCTTCACTTACTGCTGGGCTGCTCCTGCGTTTAAAATGTTTCCTTCACTTTGGCTCTTCAAATATTGTGAACAGTGGACAAAGAGAGAGATGAGAGTTAATTTTAGGATGGGGAAAATAAGGCAAAGGGAATAAGATCCTGGGAGAAAAAGCAGCAAAGCTAGTCCCTAGACAGCACAAGAGGCCAGGCTGTAGCCACAGGGTTAAAACATGGAGACAGACACACACATTTGTGGGTGAGACACGCAGATGGATAAGCTGAAGATTTCTGGCTTTCAGGAGGAAAACCACAGCTGAGCTGGCTGCTCCAAGTGAAAGTAATGAGCTCCAAGGGTGAAGTTTGGGAGTGATTAGAGAGAATAAAAATGCCCCTGAGGGGAAGATGGCACTTGTGGCAGCAGACTTCTGACAATTTCCAAAGACCCTTGGGCAGCTTCGCTTTGTTGTTTTCCAAAGTGGAGCTGATTTCATTTGCTGGAGATGGGCTCCATCCCAAACACTGGCTTGCCTTTTTTCCTTGAAACGGAGTCTCAGGTCTAACAGTTGAAGTCCAGATCCAGTCTGTCTGTACCTTGTGGAGAGCTTTGCCCCTGAAGCTTGTGTTTCAGATGCAGAGCATCTTTTCTCTCTACCTTTCTAGCACTGGCATGGTCAGATTTTAATGCTCAAGGCAGAGCACAGTGTGACAAGCTTATTTTCCACTGTCTGCAAATGAGTGAGTGGGTTCTTCCTTTCAGACTTGTCTGTAGGTGTTGGAAGTGGAATCCATTACCTTTACAACCTTCATATGTTCATAGATGTACAGAGTCCAAAACAAAAGGACAGGAATCTCAATGGGGACGTTTGGATTTACAGTTCACTAGTCTAGAGCTGTTTTCTTTAAGTCAACACACAGGAATAAACCCCTGTGTGTACAGACCTTCAGCAAATGTACCTGGGCTCTGACCTGAGGAAACACACTGCAGGCATTAATAATGGAGCAGTGTTGACCACAGCCGTGGGAATTGTAGACTGTGTGGCATTCATATTCAACCAACAATGTCTCACTTGTGTTTGGTATTTTAATTTGCTCAGGTGGATTTGCAGCTGCAGTCACCACACCTCTCGATGTAGCGAAGACGAGAATTATGTTGGCAAAGGTAAGAGCAGAGGCGGCCAGCAGTCATGCAGGTGAACGGCTTGGCTAGTTCCAGAGTTTCTGCATGGTCACTACCACATGAAATCCAGCACCTATTAATGATGATTTCTGCTCTTCTCCTCAAAGGCAGGATTAGCTGTGAGCAGGGACTGCCTGCAGAACTAATGAAATTGTTGTGTTCCTTTCCTTGTGTTGCTCTTCTGGTCCTGTCCCAAAGGGGCTGAGAAGAGCCTGCACGTATGCTAGACTTCCAGAGTCTCATGCACTGTCTTTAGGAGAAAATCCTCGCAAAGTCAGATGCTCAAAGTAAAACTTCCCATCAGGGATTTATTCCTTTATTTTTTTTAATGTCTTTTCTGAGGAGGGCTTGGCACTGGATTTTCTGTCCTAAAATTTTAAGGCACAGAGATCATGATGGCTTTCATCTGTCAATCAGGGCAGAAGGAAGATTGCTTGTAAGTTTAGTAAGCAGTTAAATTGTTAGTAAGCCTGGTGTTCCCATCATCATCTTGCTGACCCCAGAGCACAGCTAAGCAGCCACATAGCTGAAAGCCCTCAGCCTTTCCCTGCCCTGAAAAGAGCTGTTGTGTTGGCAAAGGTCAGGCGTGCTGGAGTTTCTGTGGATGGTTTTTACCCTGTTGCTCGTGTCCCGCGGTGTGGGGATGTTTCTTGTCGCTGACATGCACTCCCCCAGCCGAGTCACGCACATCTGTGCTCACCATGTTGCGTGTCTCTCGTTGCTGGCTGTTGTACCTGCTGCAGCTTCTTTGCCTTTGCTCAGTGTGGGTGTTAAAATTGTAAGAACTGGGTTTCATTTCTGTCTGCTGCTGGGCTGAGCAACCAGGTCAGCATTGGTAAGGGAAAGATGGAGCTTTGGGACGTTCTGAGACCATTCAGACAGCATCTTTATATCAGTCATCTCTCACTAACTAGATCACACATGTAATTTAATTTTCTATAGTCCTGCTGCTTGTCCTCTGTTTTACTCTCAAGGTAATTTTCACATGCGATATACTGCTCCTGGTTTTTTAAGTAAATATCAAGTAAATCCTCCTGCAGTGAGCAGCAGTCTCCTGTTGGTGCTTTGAGAATGTGTTTTTATTACGTTCTTCCTCCAGCATCAGCTGCTGGATGTAGAAGTGAGTGTAGTGCAGAAAGGACTGGATAGTGAGTTCTGAACTGGCCAACTCTGTGACCTTGCAGTGATCGTTTTGTTCTTCTGTGCCTCAAGTTTCCCTTTCTGCCCTTTGCCTTACTCCTGGAGACAAGGAGCTTTTGCCTGTGCCTGGGGTAAGGAGGTCGTTAGGATGTCAGTAATTGCTGTGAAGTAGCACTAACCAGGGACAGGGAGCTCAGTAAATAACTAAATGTCTCTGCCAACAATCTCTCTCTTTCTGTGATGCAGGCTGGTTCCAGCAACGCTAGCGGGAATGTTCTGGCTGCCCTTGGTGGCATCTGGAGGACACAAGGCCTGTCGGGGTAAGGACGTGCTGCAGAAGCACATTTCATGTGTTGTTTCTCTGTTTGTGTCGGGGGGGCAGGAGAGAATGGGATGGTCTGCTTATATTTAATTCCTGTCATACAGAAAAGAATTGTAATTGCTGTACACATGGCCAGGGGCAGCTCTCTGGCAGCTAGGAGCAAGAAGGCCCCTCCAGGGAGGTCTGGTGTCCTTGTTTTAGCACTGGCCATGAGCAGTGTCCAGGGAAGCGCACAGAAATGGGCATCACTGGGGACTGATTTACTTATTTACAATCTCTAAGCTTAGCTCCAGGCTTCAGAGCCAAGGGTGGCTTTGTGTTTAATGGGCTTTTCGCCATGAATGTGTGCATTTGTGTTTTGTATGCATTTAAACTTGGGGCATGCACATCATCTTGTGGCAGTGAGTGCCACAGACTGATCTTGAGGGGTGTGAATCACCCCTCCTGAGACATCAGGGAAGGCCAGCGTAGGAGCCACGTGTCCCTTATGGACAGTCTTTGCCTCCTCCTGGCAGTTTCCTACTAATTTGAAAACACCAGCAAGGTTTTCTCTGTTCCTTTGTATTTGCTGTTCTTACTCTGAAGTGTGATGGGAGCACGTGATGCCAGTGTGGTGCGGGCAGAAGGGACAAGCTGAAGCAGAAGGAAGGGAGCCATGTCCTTCCTGACTTGTTCTTTGAGCTCCCATCAGTTCTGGGCTTCAGCACATACACACTTGGATTTTTCCTGTGACTGTGGTGTGGACATGTTCTGGGCTTTCTGCTGCCTGGTCAGGGAGTTCTGGGGTGGTATCTCTTGACTGCCTTGCTTTACCCATTCCTGAGGCAGAGAATTGCTCTTCTGGTGTTGGAAAGAACAAGCTAGAACTAGCTTGCATGTTCTACAAATGCTAGCTAGTCCTCTGCTGGCATTTGTAGAACATTTTGAGGTGTTAGGGGCTTATAAATTATTACTGAATTTTAGACACCTGCTTCATTTACGCTACCTTGCCCTCTTTGAGTGCGTGAGTCATACCAGTTATTGGCCACTCGCAGTGAATATTTGTCATAAACAGCTCCTCTAGTTCGTGAGGTTCAGCCTGCACTTCGGTAGGGCTTGCGTCCCACCTGCCCTCGGCCTGGAAGAGAAACAGAGGTTTTTTGGAAGCTTTACTTGGGGCTTTTCATTGTAATTTCTCATAGGTGTTTAATCCACTTGATGTGGCCGATCCGTTCAGGGTGCTGCTTTAACATTTGTAAACTGCTGCTGGAAGCAGCAGGCACATCACAGCTTTGCAGGAGATAGTTTTCTCTTAACATCTGATCTCTTGCTCACACAGCTAGTAAAAGTTCAGTCCTCTTTCTACACATGTGGGAAATAATTCAAAACAAATTGCAGGAAGTTCCTGAACACCGATTCCAGGAAGAGGTCCAGCTGTGCCCCCCGGCAGCGCTCAGAGATGGGTTGTCTCAGGTTTGCTCTTTGAGATGATGAGGTGACCTGGCGGTGGATGAGAGCTGGGTCCCGCGTGGCTTGGTGGACTCTGGGGCGTGTTTCGAAAGGGACTGGGAGAAGTGAGGCCGCGTCTGCTGCTGATGGCAGTTGAGCTCTGAAGAGTGTGAAGAGGAATAGATTTCAGAGTGTGAAGAGACAATAGCAGAAAATAAAACTGCATCTTTTCGGGGTGTTTCAGCAGTGCCCTTTTCTAAACAACCCAAAATTAAACTCTGCCTAAAGATAGTGCCCATGGACTGGGACCAAAGGGAACACAATTCAACTGAAACAACAATAAGCGATCTGGAGAAAAAGTAACATGTAAAGGAGGCCAAGCTGCGTCAGCTGCGAGGAAAAGGAAGAAAGTCTTGGGAAAAATAAACGCAGAGGCTGCCATGCCTGCTGCCAATTATAAATCTATTAATCAAAAACAATAAAAATGTCGGACTTTTTTGGCCAGTTGCAACATGAAATGATTTACGGCTCCTCTAATAAATCTCGTACTCGAAGAGGAGGAATTCTGAGGGCAGAGAGACGCGTTGCTTATTGCCACCTTATTAAAACCAGAGTGCAGAGCTCAGCTTCCTGGGCTGCACCTAGTAAATCCCTCTGCTTCACGTCAAGAAATTTCACATCCCTTTCTGTCCAGGGAGAGCCAGGCCTGTGGTGAGAGGTAGGATCGGGATGGGATGAGCAGATCCGTGTGCCTCTTCGCTCCCACCAGTGGTTTACGTGTTGTTGAAAGCCATGGATGGAGCTTCACAACTCATTGGTGAGAAAGACAAGAGTTCTTTAGCTGATAAATCTGGTGAGATGTGTGTAGCTGGGGACAGAGCTGGCAGTTTGCACCAGGCATCCCATTCCTCAGCCAAGCTTCCTGGTCGGGGTGGACATGGCACAGCAGGCACTAACCGCGCCGCTCGCTGGAGCTGGGTCTCGCTGATGCGGGTGGCGAAAGCGGCCCCTGTGCCCAGGGCTTGCTGCTTTGCGAAGCACGAGCTGCCCACAGGAGTGAGCTCAGTGCAAAGCTGTAGTCAGATAAAAGCGGTGGCCGCCTCTTTGGTCCAGGGCGTGATAAGGAGGGTTTGTGGCCAAGCACAGTGCCTTTGTCAGCACCGGCCCCTCCCTGCAGTGCCTTTTCCAAAGCGTAACTTCAGGGGTCCTGCTTAGTCTCTGCTGAGAAAGAATTTGCTTTGGGTTGCTGAGTTGTCGCCCAAAAGCGTCACCTTTGCTGCTGGTTCTGTGGGACTAGGTGTATTGCTGGACTGGGAACCCTGAAATGAGGAGCGACACCCCGGAGAGCGTGCACGTGGTTGGCGAGGGTGCGGGATTAACACCTGCAGCCAGGCCTCGCTGTGGGAATTAAATATGATTCCCAGATTAGTGAACCTTGTGAAGCCATTCCTAGCCTGGCTGGGGAGAGCGCGATGTCTGTCCCGGAAAGCCTGTGTTTGGGCTTTGCCAGTCCCTGCCACGCCGTGCAATTGGTTGTGGCTGTCAGTGATGAGAAGGCGGGGGTGAAGCCCCCCAGCCCTTGGTGCTGGATCGACCAGTAACTGGGAGTTGCATAAGCAAAAGGGAAAAACCAGGCAGGGAGAGCGGAGTGGCAGGGTGCCAGGTGAAATCTGTACAAACGGATAGCAAATGCACACAGACAGCAGACCTGTGCCCACCAGAGTGGTTTCTGATGGGGCCATCAGAAAAAAAAACAATTTATTTCATCTGCTGATGAGGGCAGGTGTTGGTCCAGTGAGGATCAGTTTGGATGAGGCCTGCAGCAGAGCTCAGCTCTCTGGATTTGGGGCAGCCCCAGAGCCATTCAGCTCTCCCTTCCTGCAGAAGTGAGCTTGGGGCGGGGGGAAGCATGGGTTGGCAGGGCTGGGGGGCAGGTGGGAAAGGGAAACTGGGGTGAGCAGGGCCAGGATTCTTGGAAGTGATGGTTGGTAGCGGAGGTTGCCAGGGATGCAGCTTCTGGGTAACTCAGTTATCGGCCCCTGTTTGTGTAATAGCCGTGTCTCGAGCGGGCCGTTCTGGAAATGAATGTTTGCCGCTGCTCCCGTAATGAGGGCTGCCTGATTCGGCAGGAGAAGGATGGTGCGCGTTTCGAGGGCGATGCTGCACCGTAAGATTTGCCCTATCAGCGCTCTGTCCGTACATGCCTTGTACAAATTACTCTGGTTTAAAGCTGTCATTATGGTAATAGACCCAATTGCTGTCTAGTAAAGCCATAAAATGCTTCCATCTGCCTGTGTGCTCCAGCCTTCTTAGCAAAGCTCGTTACAACAAAAACCAGAGTTCCTGCAGCCAGAGGTTTCCCCAGCGCAGCGTGAGTAGCCGGGCACAGGCAGGGAGCTCCTGAGCAGCGCTGGAGCGTGCGTCTCCCGCACAGCCCGGTCTCACCGGGAGTCACGCCTTTTCCCACTGTGGACATGCTCCTAGCAGGGACCGTGCAGCGTTCGGAAAAAGCAGAGGACAGCAGCGTCCGCGCGGAGCTCAGCCAGAGCGTGCCGCGAAGGGCTCCCGCCATGCAGGGGATGCCAGACAGATTCGAGCCTAATGTTTAATCCTTACTCGCAACAAAGGAAGCCTGTAATCCTCTGGGAGGGTACGCTGGCCTATCCTGAAGCTGTTGAACCAGCTCTGAGCTTAGATGCGTCGAGCAATTGGCTTCGCGTGAATTTCCTGTTAACTTCCAAGAACTGTTAGGATCAGGCACCTAAAATTTGTGGCGGCTGAGCACGCAGCTATTTCTGCTCCCTCCCTGCTGACCCTGTTGGATGTTACTGGGAATGAGGTGCTGCGGTGAGCAGGGCTGTGTCTGCAGTGGGGGAACTTGTGGCAGGGTGAAGGGGGTCCCTCTGCCGAGGCTTGATGGGGGCGGCGGAGGATGGGACCCTTCCCGTCTGTCTGCGGCCCTTCGTGGGGATGTGTCGAGTGGCCCAGAGCCTCCTGCACCTGAGGAGTGCTGAGAGGGGTTAAAAATCACAAAGCTTGGGAGTACTGTGTTAGGGAAGCCCAGACAGGTTCCTTCACTGCGCAGCGGGGTGGGATTTAAGTGAACAGTGAGAGAGAATTTTTCTTGGCTTTGTTTTCCGAAGCCCCTGCAGCCAGCCGTGCAGCATCGGCTCATCCTCTGACACGGCCTTTCCTTCGCCTTCAGCTTGTTCGCAGGTGTCGTCCCACGGATGGCAGCCATCAGCCTGGGAGGCTTCATCTTCTTGGGGACATACGAGAAGACTCACCAGCTGCTGCTCTGACCCAGCCTGGTCCTGCCGGTGGCCGCTGAAGAGCTGGAGAAGCTGCCGAGCCGGAGGAGGAGTCCGCCCGCCAACGCGCCCTTCCTCCTGCTGCCCCTCGCCGCGCCGCGGCAGCTGTTCGGCAGGCTGAAAGCCGCTTTCACTGCTAAAGAAAAGTAAATCCTCCAATAATCCAATTTCCCAAACATGAAATTTTCCTGCATGGAAAGTGAGTGAGGTCATTGTGAGAACCGTGCCAAAAAGGCAATGTTTGGGGGGTAAACAGCTAATTACGATGGCTGAGAAAGGCGTTATTAGAACTCCTGCAGGCGACATGTTTTGCAAAGCTCCAGATTGTGGGCTGAGCGGGGAGGCTGAAATAAAGCGAGGGTTCATAATTCAGCGGCACCTGCCTCGTAACGCAGGGAGGGCTTTTCTGGTCGGGGAAGGGGCTGATAGAGTTACAGCCTGCTGCCCTCCAGCAGCACTGAAAGTATTCCGTGTTGGGAGAGCTCTTTGTAAAAGACAATAATCCGTTTGTTCCTGATTTGAGCCGTATTTGTGAAAGTTTATATTCCTGTTTATACCTACAGGTGCTCAGCAAGCATTCCTGTCTGGTAGCCAGTGCAGCTTTATTAATTAGACTCACATTTCTCCAGCAAAAGCACGGGCTCGTATTATTTTACAGCTGGGATTGTGCAAAGACATGCGGCTCTGCCTTCTTTTGGTCTTCCTCCCTCAGCAGCTGAGGGAGCAGGAGGCTGGAAATGGTGGAGGCCAGGAGGGAGGCCGGGAAGGCAAGGCAAGGAGAACGCACAAGTTTTCCTGCCGGTGGATGGATGGATCCTGAGGGCTCTCGGGCGGCTGCTGGCAGGCAGAGCAAACCTCTGCTGTTGCTCTCAGGTCAGGAAACAGAAGCTGTAGTGGCCAAAGTGGTGCGGGGATGAGCTCGGTGAAAAGGCCTCATTGAAATTCCTCAAAATTATCCCCAGGGTCTGCGGTGAGGGCCCCGAGGTTTCCACTAGCAACTTGGCTAAGTGGTGCTTGACAGTGTTTAGATGTGGAGGATGTTTGTGTGGGGAGGCCTGGGCGGGCAAAGCCGGGCTGTGGCGGTGAACGCCTTTAGCACGCGCCGAAGGCCTTCCTCAGGGTGGGCTAAGAGGGGCCAGGCCGGGCGGTGGCAGGTCACACATTTGCCCTGGGCTCAGCCCTGATGCTGGAAGGCTGAGGGGCTCCTGGCGCGTGGGGGGGTGAGGAGGACGCTGGCTTCTGTGGGGCGAGTTGTGTGCTGGTGCCGGGACTCGATGCGCTGTGAGCAGCCACGGGCAGGCTTGCGGCGGGCGGCAGAGCCGGGCTTGTGCGGCCATAGCGGCACCGAGGCCATCGGCTCTGACCTGGTGGCAAAGTCCTACCTGTGACGCCGTGCTCCCCTGGGTGTGATAATTGAACTTTGGAGTTGTTCTCCTCGTTAGGAAGGCGTGCAGGCGGAGGGAGAGCGACTGCCAAACCAGGTCAGTGCGTGAACAACCGTGTGCCGGGCTCCCTAAAGCTGGATGGTTTATTCCACTGTCATCCCTGACTTTTTTGAGGCCAAAAACTAAGAAAATAATTGGCAAACAAGTAAAACATACAGAACAAAGGGCATAATTCTTAAAAATAATCTTAAATTAAAATGGGGAATTTCAGCCAAGTGCAATGTTGGCTGGTTAATTCTACCCGTTTCCAGGGAGTGGTGTAGCAGTGCTTCCTGCCGCTTCCACAGTTGTCTCCTTTAGGAAGTTTATATATAGGAGAACCCCTTTTAGGGTCGGGGCGGGGGGGACAGACGACAACTTATTGCTCTGGCTTAAAAGATAACTTATATTTTCTAGTAAAACTCTTTAAACACGATGTGAGGGTTAGCACTGCAGTTGGTGCATTTTTTCACTTGAGCTGAAAAGAATCATGCCTTGTAAGTTGTTGTGTCTAAACACAGGGTTTTTTGATTTTTTTTTTTTTTACTTAATATTTACATAATCAAATTTTATCATCACTTTTTTTGTTTTTTTTTTAAACTTAAAAAACAAAAACCCCACAAAACAACTAGCCAAAATATTTCAGCCAAGCCACTGAGGGGAAGCTTCCTTCCCCTTCCCGTGTGCTGACAGACGCTCCGCACCCCAGACCGCCGCAGCCAGGACAAGGTCACCCAGGAATGACACCAGGCAAGGGAGAGCCCCGGCGGGCAGCCAGGGCTGTTCTGCGTGCACCGGGTTGTCCAGTCCTGCTGGAAATGGCACGTTCAGCTATGGGACCGTGGGGTAGGGTAAGGTCTGACCGTGTGTTTGTTTTTCCCATACTGCTTGTTTGCCTCAAGTTTTAGTGTCACTTTATTTCAAGTTTACCAAAACTTGAAAAATTAATTTTATTCCATTACTAGGATAACATGGAATAACAAAACTCGAAACTCAGAGCAGGTAGCAGCCTCTTAGAAGGCTCCATTTTAAAATGTTTTAACTCCTCAATGTGTTAAGGGAGTTATCAGAGTAGTCTCACAAAATCTGCTTTATACCCAAGGTTATTATTTGGAGGAAGAAATACTGTTTATTTTTTTAAAAATCCAGAAACTGAATTGAAATTTTTAGTTAAAGCAAGAATTCCAGCTTATCTCCAAAGCTGCCTGTGGAATTTCCATACAGGGTGGGGCTGGGTTTGAGAAAGCCAGAGATGTTCACAACGGCAGCGGAGTCTGGTGCTGTCCTGGCCCCCTTCTCACACACATGCACACCCCCATCTGTTCTCTTTTCAGTGCCAAGATAAGGGGCCTTGCCAGATACTTAAGCAAGCTGATATATTAGAAAGGTATTTCTTACAAATTCTTTATTGTATCTTTCAATACAGCCCCCCAATCCCACCTCATCCGCAAGTCAGGCTGCCAGTCTCAGGCTGATCTGCAGTATCCGGTGTGAACGTCGTGGGTCTGATTTCACGAGTGGATAGTTTGGCAGTTAGTCTTGAGTTTTTGTCAGAGAAAGACAGAAGAGAGTATAGCAATGGATTAGAATTTTATTTAATTTTCAACTGAAACTCCCAAAAGCTCACTCTCACCAAAACCAGCTGTAATATTATAAATGAACCTTTATTAAAGACACTTCAATGCTGTTTGTTAGACACTTCAATATCTTACATGTTTTTCAATGTACAACATTGTACCAAATTTTCTAATAAATAAATAACTTTGTACACAAAAGTAATACTTCCTCTTTCACATTGCCTCTTAGAAGCAGCAAATTCACATATTTAGTGGAAGTCATAACATTAGGCAGTTAACTTTATTCAGAAACATTATTTTCTAGTGTTAATGTGACAAATATGCTTTGTATCTGCAATGGTGATGACGTTTCTGCCAGCAAAATGAGTCAATTAGGTCGTTCCCATCCTCCCCCCGTCCCTGGCTCCACTGTTCTCACCTTGCGAGTCGGTTTATAATTTATAATTTTCTAACATCCTCTGCTTTGGATAAACTTGGCGCTCTACAAAATCAGCCACCTGTCTCAAAGTGCAAATGTGTCAATAGTCAGGAGCTGATACAGCCGGGGACCCGGCTCAATTATGCTTTGCTTCATCAAGGCCAGGTTCAGCTGGCTCGTCTGCAGCGGAACTCGCTCAAGGTAAGGCTGGACAGGAGGCGGGAGCGCTCTGGAAGATCCCCAGGTGATGGATCTGACCAGAAAATTAAGTGTTTCTGCCCTTATTTCTGACGCTTGTTTGAGTATTAGCAAAGGTGGATTTCCACCAGACTCTGCTTGGGTGGAACAGGCATTTGAGTTGCTCCTAAGGAAAAAAAAAAAGTAACAAAACCCTCTAATAAACCTTTCCCCAAAGTAGTCATCACCAGAGTTAGCAACTTTATGTTAGCAGAACTCAACAAGTCGCTGGAAGGGAGTCCTCCATCCACAGGTACCAACAGAAAGCAGCCTTTCTATAAATAAAAAGCGTTGTAGTGAAGTTAGAAGCAACGAAGATGCATCTGACCAACGTGAGTATTTCTTTTTCCCCCCCATTCACAGATGAACTTTAAAGGCCACATAAAAACACCTGGGCCATTTCCACTTACCAGAGTACTTTCAGCCCTAAATACAGAGTTTCCCTTCTAAATGAGTGTATTTCTGAATGGCCTAGAACTGCTGCGCAGAGCAGGATCATGCTCCGGAAGCCGGCATTTTCACACAGAGTCTGGCTGCGGAGGGGGTAACGGTGTTCAACAAGACAGCGCAAGGGCAGGTAACGCCTTCCGCGGCGACGGCTTTTGAACGGTGCAACGTGTGAGACCACCCCGCGTGAGTTAATTTCGGTAATGACTGCTCACTAACCATGACAGCCTTGTTGTCTGGTTGTTTTGGGGCTCTGCACTGTCGCTGAATTATTTAGTGCCTCTTGTGTGGTCCACTCTAGTGTATCACACAGTCACAGTTCAAATCCTAATTTTAATGCAGTTTTTAAAAGGAATGGAATTTAAGTTCTTCCACCAACAGGAAAAATCAGGTTGCTACGTAATTTCTCACCGCATGGTTTTTTCCCTGTCACCTTCACTTGAAACAGTTGAAGAACTCTGTTTAAATGAGTTAAGTGCAGTAACTTTCAAAGGGGAAGGAAATCTGTGCTAAGTAACCCAATTGATACTTGATTTAAAGGAACTTCCATTGAAAAGAGGACAATCCCTTTGGAACGGTCTGGCTTTTTAAAGTTCTGCTTACGCATTTAAGGCACCAGAATTATTTGTCTCACAATGTTTAACAGCAACCTGATACTGAAAACAATATTGCCAAAATTGTAAAATTTCACTCAGTTTTCCATGCACTAAAGATTAAAATAGCCTCTGTAAAAGATATATATATTTTTTTATATATATATATTTATATATGAAAACTCTTATGTACAATTGTATCAAATACTTTTTTCTCTTTACACAATAATCCCTTGCATTTATGTGCTTCATATGCAAGTCAACTTTTGAATGCTTCGTACTTCTCAGGGAAGTTTTAAACTATGTACAAACAGATGACGCTCGAACAGGAGTTTGTTCCCCATACAAGCTGGTTTCTCATACCTCAGTTGTTTGCCTTTGACAGGTCATCAGTCCAAGATTTGAGGTAGAAGTAAGTAGCCTATATACTCTGTGCAAAAAAAAAAATTAAAAAAAATAATAGCGTGTTTGTTAATTTGCACATGGCAGTCTGTCCTCTCAGTCCGGCGATCTGTTCGGTGGCTTCAGCTCGTGAACGGAGTCGCAGCCGTTGGACAGGAGAGCCTGCTTCACTTCTGCTTCGCTCTGCAAATCCAGTAGTGCTGGGGAAATTTCAGGAAGCACATTCAGTTGCTTTAATGACCCTCCTGCTGGTGAAGCTCTCACCACATTCAGGTTGTTAAGCTCTGAAGGCTTTGCTACTGCTTGTGAAGAGCCTGCAAAAAACCAAAGCAGCAGCGTGGTTAGTTGATGCTCAGCCTGCCAGCGCTCCTTATAAAACCAACCCTGCCGCTATCATTCGTGCCCTTGGGCCGGTTAAAAAAGCTGATGTGAGCGAACAGGGCTCTGATATGACCCCGGTGGTGTTCTGTTGCATCTGGGGAGAAGAAGACATCCCCAGGGAGACACGTACTGTGTTTGTCTGCTAGCAGCGGGCTGGTCGCGCTCACAGGTCTCATTCTGTCGTGGTTGCTGGGGTAGAGCGTCCCGTCTGTTTCCAGCCTCTTGCCACCGGCAATCCCGTTGCACGGCTGAGGATGAAGAGGGCTGGTGCCTGCACCCCTCTTCCAGTTCCGCTCCTTGCTGCTCAGCGCGTTCGGGTAGGTATTATCCAGAGTCTTAACGCTCTCGGGGTAGTACTCCGACTCCTGGGGGAAAACGTGGACGTTCATGCTGTCCGTGCTGCCGCTGCAGTCCGTGCACACCACCGGCAGGCCGTAGCCTTGAAGGGAGGAAGGGAAAACCAAGATGAAGCAGCTGGAAGTTGTCAGCACTGAAGCACACAACGTGCGGAAGGAGAAGGCAGCTGTTTAGTTCATCTGTCCCCCAGCAGTGTGGGAATCTCTCGCCAATCCGTACGACAGTGCTGGGGTTTATACAGGGCTGGTAAATACCTGCCTTTGTTCAGAACTCCCCACCTATCTCTAAAGGAAGTTCCAATTAATAGCTTTACTAGTTGGTTTTGTTGGTTTTTTTTTTTAAATAAACTCTGCATTTATTTCCTTTTCCAGACCTGTACCTGCTCTAAAATACCAAGTTACCTTTCTTCTTTTTGCGCTGCTGCTTTGCAGGGATCCCTGTCAGCTCACACTTCTCTCTGGATACTTTATTACTGGTTGTTAGTGGTAGTAACAGATGAACAGAATTCAAAGCAGCGAGCAGGAAGGAGTTTCTAAATGTTGAAAGTTAATTTCCTTAGTGCACTCAACAACTTTCCACTATTAAACGTTCCAGTTTCTCCTGGAGAGAAAATTTGTTTCACTGGCTGTTTTTCTGTGGATGTTACAGTACAGCATGAGAACAGAAAACACATCCTAAAAATAGAGAAGTATGAATGTAACACCCCAGAAACTGGCAAAGAGCAGAGGCAGGTGTAGTGCCCAAAACAACCCTTACATTTTGAAATTTAAAAAAAAAAAAAAAAAGCTGAGCTTTGACGTTGACAGCCCCTTTAAAAGAGCATGACAAATTTTAACACCTTCAGTTGGGAAGTCCTCTCGTGTTTTAGGAATAGCTGAAATCAAAACACCGATCAGCCAGCTGCAAGCAATGGCTAGCGTGAGCTTTCATCTGCCTCTCTCTGCCAGTCCCTCAAACTCTAACTCTCCAGGCGCGATGGGGGATCAAAGCAAGCAGGAGAAAGTAAATTTACTGTGTTCACACCTGAGAATCATTCTAGGCTTTTTTTTTCTCCTGAAGATAACAATTTCTTAATGCTGCCTGAGTTGCAGCGCTTTCTGATCTGTACAAACACGAAATACCTTTCCAGATTAATGGGTTTTGTACCTGTCTTATCTGGAACAAGCATTCCATCGGCCGTGTCTTCAGTTTTCCAAGTGTCTTTACTGTAGCCGATACACAGCTTTGGCTGTCTGCAGCCTACAGTGGGAGCTTCAACATCTGGACACCTTCCAGCATCAGTCTGACACATACCTGTAACAAACAAACCATCTGGTTAAAGATTACAGCCATCTGCTCTCTGCCGAATGACTTGTTAGTCTTAGTTCTACCATAAAAGCTGCCAAAGGGAGAAAAAATAGCAACAGAGATAATAGATAATTTTAAGCTAATGTTTACCTGAATAAACGTTGTGCAATCTCAGGAGAATCTCAGTTCAGAATCCTTAACTTTTCCTTCCTAACGCGCTGTGTTTAAATACTGTAAAATCCCAGCACTTAATTTCTAAGCCTGAAGGCAGGGACAGGCAATGCTAATGTATTTTCTACTACAGCTTAACTGTGGGTAACGCTGGTGCCAAAGAACTAATCTAAAATTAGCAGAGAAATAGTCCTTAGGGCCTGAGCAAGCAGTTTCTGAGGCAGTTCCTACTGGGAGAGGATAGCTCTGTGAAGCGAAACACAGATCCTTGTTCTGCATAAACGCAGTGGCTAGAGAATGGCATTGGGAAGACCTTTCCCATAACTCACAACAAGCAGGGAAGTACTTCCTACTGTGACTTCTCCCTTCTCAGATCAAGTTCAGACACAACGTTACAGAAAAAAGTAATTAAAGCGGTTCTCACTGTTGCTGTCTACGTGCCCGTTCGGCTGCTGGTTATCTACTCGGACGCCCGCTTCCTGCCGCTCAGAAAGAGTCCCTTGTGAAGACAAGTAGCTCGGCACGTCAGGAGGCACAATGGTCTCGTCTAGAGCAACGGGAGCAGAGCAATGTCAGTTCCTCGTCGGCTAGAAAGGCTTCTGTTTTCAGAGGCATGTAAAAATCACATTTTCAAGAGGGATTTGGGATGAGGTCTATTGCTGGGATTTTCTGTAGATGCAATGGAAACTAAACTGTGTAAATACTCCAGTCTCCTCAGAAGCCTCACTCCTGGTTTTTCAAAGCTTAAAGCTGTGAGCTACAGTGCTGACAAAGCTATTTTGGGTGTTTGCATTTGGCACAGTCCGTACAAGGTAGGTGGAGGTGGAACTGTCTTTTTGGAACAAGTAAATCCTTCCTTTTCCCCTGAAATTCAAAGCACCTTGTTTCACTCAAGTCCTCCATCTCCCAAAGTCATGAGTAAGAGACTTCTGGAGAACAAGATCTTCGGTTCACTTAAGCAGGCAAGTAATTCTAAGCCCCTTAGCTATCCTTGGCTTTCTCCATTTTACATCCGGCAATTTCCATTTCCCTTGTCACACAAAACCAAGTGAAATTCAATACTACTAGGCATGAAGCCCTAGATTTTCAGGAGTGAAAAGAGGGAAGAAAGAAATCCCACTGACACAACACACTGGTCATATGGTATCCAAGACTTCCTATGTAGCCCATGTCTTTAAAATCCTGCGTTGTACTGTATCCAAAGCCAAGGGTAACGTAGGAAGGCTGCAAATCCCACCAAGGTGGGGAAGCCTTAGGCTGCTTCTTCCATAGTTGTGTTCAGAGGCTGTAACACTGGGGGCACGAGAGTTTATTCTCACTGAAAAACTTACTTCAGCAACAAATTATCCCCTTTGAAGATCAGCAGGAAGCAACACACACTACAACATCCCTAAAAAGTGAGGGATGCTCCTCATCAGCAGGGCTACAATAGCTCTTACAGGCAGCATGGAAAAAGAGATTCCAGCTTCAAAGTCTAATTTTTCAAGTTTTGACTACAAAGTCTTTGAAAATAGGTTCCCAAGAAGTAAGACAGATTCCCAGCATCACGGACATAATCTAGACTGTCTCAAGAGTTATCATTTATGGTCATGGAAAATCAAAGTAGCAAAGCAATGGCTGAAACTACTGCCAAGCAGAAAAAACCTTTCTGAAGAGCCAGCCGAGGGGAGAAATGCAGCTCTGAACGCGCTGCAACAGCAAGTGGGAGCTGGTTCCAGCTGTGTGAGCCAAGCCAACTGCTTTTCCAGGGTGACCGTGTGGCCACCTGACACGCCATGGGAAGTCTGCCAGCACGCGAGGTTAGAGACCGGAGACTGGAGTTACCTGTGTTGGTGACGCTGTATTCTTCGCTCTTCTTCCTGGTTTGGTAGATGATGCAGACCCAGACCAGAGACGTCAGCACGATGCTACACACCACGGCAATGGTGATGATCCCCATGGTGGTGCGGTCTTTCCTGCAGCCAAAAGACTGCAAGATGCTCACGTGGCTGTGTGCGCGCTCTGTCCCCAGAGTGTTGGACATTTCACAGGTGTATTTCCCAGCGTCCTCCAAGACGACGTTCCGAACTATCAGCAGCTGGTTGCCGGAGGTAAAGTGATGCCTTTCTGTCACGACCAGGGGCTGGTCACCTTTCAGCCAGGTAATGCGGGGTGTTGGGCTCCCCGTGGCTTTGCACTGAAGAGCCACAGTCTCACCTACGGACACCACGTGGTCTTCCAGTGGATGAATCAAAGATGGTGTCTCTGCAGGGGAATAAACACAGAAATCATTCTTGGGGACAGCGTGACAACAGATTTTTTTTTTTTTTTTAACAGCATTGAAGGCAACTGATGTTCCTGCAGACAAATACACAGCAATGCACTCAGCAGCCATCTGCCCAGGAGCGTGGCGGCTGCAAAACCCAACAGATGTAACAATCACAACCAAGGCCTTCCCGTAATGAGCTGGTGTCAGTCTTCCCAACAAAGAAACTGCCAAGGACGAGGGGCAGTGGCTGACACACGTATTATTTCGTAGGGCACGAGAGAGGGAGTGCAATCTCCTTTTGAAGTAATATTCCCAGGCAGGAAATAGGGTGGTCGGAATGGCTTCCTTGGCACAAGAGGAAATGCGACTCACACTCCTTTTAATTAGCAGGGTATTTTTCATTACTTAACTATAGTGTAGAAGAACGAAACAAGACTAACGCAGAGCACTGCCTCTTTGTCCCTCTTCTGGATCTGCAACTGCTGAAGAGCTTGAACAGCAATCCCTTCCAGTTCCCACTTCCAGACCACTTGGTCTCCTGGGGCGCTAACGCATCTTACCCATCACAGTCAGAGTGGCATTTGCCAGCACAGATCCCGCAAAGTTCTGTGCCGTGCAGCTGTAGACCCCCGTGTCCTCTATCTTCACATCCGTAATGAAGAAGACGTCGTCGTCGGGCATGACGTGCATGCGGCGTTCTCGGGCCGCAGGGAAGTCCGTGCCCCCATCTTTCTGCCAGGCGATTTGTGGGGTGGGGTGTCCTTCAGCTGCGCACTCCAGCCGCGCTGTTGTCCCTATCCGGCTGGTGATGTCACGGGGAGTTTTGAGAAATGAGGGCAACACTGATAAAGAAAAACAAGAAAAAGGGATGAACAATTCCACGGGGAAAACACCATCGTCTGCGCAGTTCTGACTGTTTCCTTCCTGGGCAGGGATGGGTATGGGTGGTGATCACCCACAAGCTACAGGACAGGAAGCTGCTTTTGCAGGATGGATCTGAGGTGCCGGGGCGCAGCCCTGTGCCACTACAGCACGTACCCGGCTGCAGCATCCAACACCCCCCTGCTCAGGATCATAGCCAATTGTCTTCTGCAATTAACCTGAAAACAAAACCCATTATCTCTCCTACGGAGAACTTTCCATCACTATACTCCTTGTTCTTCGTATCCTTTTGTATTTTTGCTTTCATTTGCCCATTTCACTGGGCAAAGACTCTACCAGAGCAGCCAAAGAGAGGCAGGTAAAGCAGTTAAGAACGCACCGAAGTGCTTGACTGGATGGCAGCCATCACAAGCCTGGCACATGCTCCACACGTGGCATTTCTCAGCATCCACTGAGATGCAGGGGGCTGGTGTGAAGAGGTTAGGAGCTCCTCACCATGAGGAATGGACCCTCAGGAGTAACTGCCTGCCAAAAGTAGGTCCCAGAGAATTGTACCGGCTTAGGCTGAGGAAAGGAATAAGAAAGCAGCTTCCTACTCACCATTAACAGTGAGTCGGGCCTTGTTGGAGTAGGTAGAGCCAAAGTGGTTGGTGATGATACACTGGTAACGCCCTTCGTGGGCGAAGGTGACGTGCCGGAGGTGCAGAATGGTGGTGTACTCCATCACCTCGCCATCCTTTGCCCGCACGTGGGCAAAGTTCTCGATCTCAGCATCGTACAGCATCTCGTTGTCTTTTTTCCATGCAAACATCATGGGGGAGCTGCTACTGCTGGCAGCCGAGCAAGTGAAACGGATGTCCTTCCCAAGGACAGCCACCGTCGTCTCGGGCTGGATGATGATCTGTGGCTTGGGGAAATCATCTAAGAAAAAACAGCAGGCAGGCCTTGTTAGTTCTGGACTACAGGGAAAGACTGGAGCAAGTAAAGAGATGCAACGAGAAATACGTAGCGCGTAAGTGAAAGACACTATTGCACATCTGCTTTTACATCCACTGTTGTCCACACCAGGCCAGCAGCTTCCTCTTGCAAAGCTTTGGGACTGGCTCTGTAGGGCAGAGGTACCATGCACAACTCCACTGAGGAGCCAGTCTAAAGACTCATTCCTCTCTGTTCCTTCTGAGGTGGTCGCTTAGTGAGCTCAGACACCTAGGAGGTGCCTAGCTCTCTTCACCAATGCAGCTGAACGACAGAGAGATACTAGAGTCCAAAGAAAATATTCCTCCTTGTACAACCCATGCATGAAGAGCAATTGAACTTAAAACTTCACCTCCAGGCCTGCATTAGCAGGAAGCGGGAGGGGAGAGCAGCAGGAGGACACTGAAAGGGCTGCGCATGTCACCTCTAGGGACAAATGCTTATGAGCAAGGCGAGCGCAGCATGCACCGTCAAAGGAGAAGCAGCTTTATTTGCCTGTCACTTGTCTGGAGTGGAAAGTTTTGCACACTCTCTCTCTGCCCTGAAGACTGTTGGTTTTAGCAAGGTTCCAAGTAGATTCATTTATTAGATTTCTACAAATGGTGTAATTTAATATTTGACTAAGGTTTAATTAAACAGCCAGGCCTCTGGAACCACAAGTACTAGTGCCTGGAGGACTTGGCAGGCACCGGAGAAGCAAAGCTGTCTTCGCTTTGTGATGTTGCTGTGGGGATGGAGCCTTCATGATCTCTTCTTCCAGATGAACACAGCAAGCCTCCCAGACTCGCTCAGACAGAGGCCACCTAGGCAGAGCCCTGCCACTCTGGGATCAAGAGGGACATGGGACAGCAGCTGGAACAAAGCTTTTGCTCCATGTTCAATGCAAGTCACGCATTCCACTTAGTTAAACAGTGTTTTCAAAAGCTCATTTTTCCTTCATCAAACAGCCATGTGCAGCTCCACCCAGGATCCACGCTGGCTGGCTCCACAGAGCAGGGTTTGGCTCACCAAACCAGGCCCAAAAGCTGGATGCATGAGCAGCAACACTTTGGTCTCCTCTGATCATTTACGTTTCGTTTCTTTAGAGAGAGGCGGCAGATGTTTGTGTGTGCTGGGTATAAGGTAAAGCTGCTTTGCAACCGCAGCTCAGGTGCAGGGTCAGCTGCAGTGTTTGGGTGGGAGAACTGCAGTAGGTGCTGTTTAGAAGAAAAAAACAACTGTAGGAGAAAAGAGGAAGATTATCATGTTAGCCATTGCTTGCTTCATGTGTAATGCCCTACTGGCCAAAAAAAAAGGAGCTGTGACAGAGATCCTCCTGTGCTTTTTTTTTTTTTAACCCTTTGTTATTTCCAAGAGGGAGAAAAGATGAGTGAAGAACACAAAGCCAAAGAAGAAGCTCAGAACACTGCGGAGGGAAAAAAATTATAGCTGCATTCTTGGCAGTATCAAACCAAGATGACAGGAGAAGTCTCTGCGCAGCCCATTTGGAAATGGAATGCGCGTTATTCCCTTCTGATGGAATACTCAGGGAGCCCTGTAAGGAACACACTGGATGCAAGCAATGCACTGTGTGGTTTTGGTGGGAAATAAATTGTAGCCAATGACAAATTTTTAAAATGCAGGCTTGGGCTTCCTTTGATCCCATTCAATAACAAAACAAAACAGAAACCCTCTCATAATAACATGCTAGTAGTCAAAGAAAATGTTTCCCAAGTGAGCCCTATGCTTCATACAACCTCAAAACACCCAGGCAAGACTTACCACACACAAAACTTTCTGGCAGGACAGCAAAAATGCTCTTGCTTTTTAATGACTCAGGATGGGCACAGGTGGCCACCACAAATGATTGCAGCTCTTTCTCAGCTAACCACTGGGGCAACCATTTCAGCTGGCAATCGCAGAGGAAGCTGTCGCTGTTTATGTGGCTGCAGGGAAACAAAACCAACATGAGCCTGCTGCGAATCCCGCATGGAGAGAAGGCTGGGAAGCTCACAGCCTTTTCATGTTAGACACACTCCTCCCTCCCTCCCCAGCATGAGTGGAAGAAAAAAAACCAACAGGACTGCAGGGTTGTCCTCGAGGCACTGATGATGTTAAATACATAACACATTTAAGTACCATTTCGTCTCCACACAGAGCAACCCACTCCTGTCCTCCAGTGACACTCCCGAGCGCCTTACAGCTATCACCCAGCTTCCAGAGTGATCCCCAGGAACAGACAAGCAATGCCATCCCTGCCTTCCGTGAGAGAAACCGAGGCAGATTGTCACTTTGAATGTGAGGATGCCTCAGAGACTGGGAAAATGGCCCTGGACAGAGAAGTCCTGTCCTGCAATACTGCGAGATGTGCAAGAGCAGGTTATGAAGAGCACAGCAGAATCTCAGCTCCAGCACTGTATTGTTGGAAGAAGTGAATCTCTTCCCATTTTTCTACCTGATAACCTTGGGAAATCCTGAAGTCTGAATCTAGCCAGTAAAGGGGAAAAGAAATAAATAGACTGGAGAGGAAGGGGATGAGGGAACATAGGGATCTGATTTTCCAAAGTTGTCCACTTTGCTGTCCTAGAAAGACGTGTAGCCCCTAACACTCATGATGGCATAAATGCTGCTGGCTTGCTGGGACAGGTCAGAGGGACCCTAGTATTTAAGGCTGCAGTACGATGCATTCTGCATGTCTGTGTTCCCTACCTGAAAGCCACCTTCCCCACCGTATAAAGGTTGCTTCACAATCTCTGGGATCCCACAAGCTCTTTTCTAATAAGATAAATCTTTCACCTCAATTGTGTTTCAAGAGCCAGTGCAAAATATAAGGTGGTTAAACAAACAATGGACATGCAACATTTATCTTACTTATTCCCCAGTCACTGGTACTAAATGTCATTGCTAGCATCGACCATCCGATTCCCATTTCCAAAGTCAGGAAGAAGACTCTGAACCTGCCCAAATACCAAATGAGTGATCTCTTCTTCCTCAGACACTGCACTACCCCAGAGTGTAACAATGCACTGACAGTGGATTAAATATTTATGGAGAAGAGAAAAGGAAACCAGGCAAGGCTGGAAAGAGTGTCTGATAACAGCGCAGAGCTCCAGCCTGGAGCACCAGCAGCAGCTCTGATAACACATCTGGATTTTTACACCAGAAGGCTGGGTGAAAAGTGGATCCAGTTCAAATGGTGCTTATCGCCGAAACGTCAGCACTGTATGCAAACCCTAAACACAGGTACAGCAGAGGGGCCACTGGGAATTAAATCAGTGGCAGCGTGAGGCGGAGGGATGGCTAACAAGACCAGGGCTGGACTTCCTGAGCGGAGATGAATAATTGCACAGATGCAAACCTGCTGGAAGAACCTGTTCCGATGATCTAATTTCACTCGCTATTAAAGGCAAGATGTTCCCGTGACATCTACTCATGTGTAAAAATACCCTGTGGGGGATGGGGGGAGGAGGAAATAAATGAGTGGTAATGTGAATAACACCCCACTGGAAACAATATGCTACTTCTCACATCCAGAGCAAGAAGGATCCCTGCCTCCTTAATGGTGTGCACAGTCCAATTACTTACAGCTGCCGCAGGCTCTTCATCTTAGCGAAAGCGTCTGCTTGAATCGAGCGGATGGCGTTATCCCCAAGGTTCCTGCAGAACACAGCCGAAGGCGACGTGAACAAAAGGGACGCTATGGCTGTGACAAAGCCTCTCCATACTTAAGCAGTAATTCCAGTAGCAGGTGATTTGGTAGCTCCTTATTAAGGCACTATGCATTTGCAGCTCGTAGAAATGGCTTTTTCCAAAACACTTTCATATTGAGTAAGTACTGCTGAACAACAGTAACCCACCAAAATTACAGGAATAAATCACTAAGTCATTCTGTACCCCATCTTCTCACTACACTTTCTGAGTCTCAGCTACCTCCATCATCCATAGCTCAAAAATTCCTCAGCCCACTTGATAACCAAAGATAGTCAGGAATGTGGTATCCCAGGCTAGACCTTCAGCAAACATAAAGAAAGCAAATACTTGCACTAAACAGCATCCGAGAAGTTATTAGAAAGTGACTTTGAGAGGATACTATTGTGTTCAAAAAACATCTCAATGTTTCCAAAACAAGGTATTCTTAAAAACTTCCTTCACAACTACTGCCAATTAAAAAATTTGCTTGTCCTCTAAAAAAGGATAATGTCACATTTGGAGCTTAAGTTTCCTAAGTGAAGTGCAGCACAGACAAGCCCTGCTTGCAGAAGAAATCTCAGCAGAGCATTAAGAAGGAAACTTTTATCTGGGAGCGTACCCCCAGCCAGGCAGCCCTAGCCCTTCGGTATGCTCTCAGCAGTCAGAATATTTCATACAACCAACAGCCAGTAAAACATCTAGAGCAAAATCTCATCTACTTTAACTTGTCTTAATTCAGAAAGGAAGTTATTCATGAATCACTGCTGGAGTCATCAGCCTTGGGACAGAGGGAAAAAAAAAAAAAATTACATAGTGGCAGCCAAAATTTACGTCTTGCAAATCGCTCTAAGGCAGTTGTGCTGAATGGGGATGTGCGGTGCCTGCGTCGTAAGCAGTCGTTTGCAACATGCGTCACTGCCAGAGCCTGGATTCAGGAGGAAGCTGGGGCAAGGGAGGAGGAGAGGGGGCTGTATCCAAAATAGCACATTTTCATTGCTAACAGCCTGCAAAGCTGCAATGTGCAAGTCAAGGCGATATTTATCCAAGAACAAATAAAAAAATTAAGAGCATGCAGATTTGCCATATGTTCTATAACTTTGTTCCTGGCACAAAAAAAGGCCAAAGTTGAGGCGGATTTCTAATGAGAAGGAAGCAGGTGGCCCCCACAAATGGACTGGCTTCTCAGTTTACAAAGACGCTATTAAATTGCTAGCAGATCTCTCAAGCAGCTACTTTTGGCAGAGCCCCCTTCCCAAACTCCGAGGCATGGTGGGTTACTCACAGGTGCTCCAGGGCCTCCAACCCTGAGAAGGCTTTCTTGGCCACCGACTTGATCTTGTTTCCAAACAGAGTTCTGCAGTTTCCAAACATCCAGTGCCAGATAAACAGAAAGAAAATGGGGAGAGGGGGGCAGAAAAAGAAGGAACACAATTAGTGCGGTTTTATCTGATCTACACGCTCAGTGCAAGTCCCGGGAAATCTGAACCGCACGGAGATTAAGAGGGCTGAAGTACACTCGCTTTCCCGCAACTGAAATTAAATCCTTTTATCTGTATTTGAATTTAATAGTGATGACAGCACAAAAGGGAATGTGCCATATCACGTAAAAAGGCAGGTTTGCTCCAGTGCTTGGAAACCAGCTTGCTGAGTAACAGAAGGTCCCCTCTATTCTTTGCAGGCTGGCTGTAGACAGGCTTAAGTGCAATGACAGTTTAACAAGATTTTGGTCTCTCCCTGCAACACTTTTCGTTTCTGACGTCTTCCCAGACAGTAAAGGAGTGGTAATTTATTCACTGCTGCTCGGCCTGAACGGACATCCACACACAAGGGCTAAGGGCTGTCTTTTGGCTGCACGTTTATTACACAGCAGCTCACTGAAGTGACTGCTGACTTCCTTCCTCGGCTTATAAATACAACAGCACAGTAATACAATGCAATAAATAAGAGCGAAGTGGCAATTTCAAGGGGGAAAAGGAAGAAGAGAAAAGGTAATGCACAGAGCCAAGGAACGTGCTCGCTTGCATCTGTGACCAGAGAGCATTCCTCTGAATCAGCAGCCGGTGCTCTGCAGCACCAGGAGCGGGACTGTCAGCAGGCAGCTGGAGAGATCACAGCCCAGCTGCTCTCTGCAAAGTAACGCTCCTCTATAAATACAGACCAGTGGTGACTGGGCAGGGTTCATGCAAAATGGATGGTCTCCTCACCTGTTTTAATAAAACATCAACCAAAGCCATTAATTAGGAAATGCTTTCCTTCCCCAGGTTCTGTCTAAGGCTATCTTCCAGGTGCATCTCTTACCACCGCCTGCTTCAGTGGTGTCCGATGCAAGTCAGCACTAACGCCTCTGGTAAAACCTGGCACATCTGGTGCTGGATTTGACTGAGCTTTCCTTCAAGATTTTTCCTTCAATACAGGGTGCAACCTATATCTGCACCCTAAAAGGCTCTAAAGCTACGATGGTGCCACTGCTTGCTACCGGCTAGGGTACAAGGTGGAGCACGTGCAGCCATTACACGAGCAAATATACTTGCAGAAGCTTGTTAGGGCTTTCCAGAAAGCACCCTTCAAATGTCAGCATAATTTGTTATTCCCAACACTGGCACCTAGAAAGTACAGTTTCTGTGTGGATGAAGCAGCAGAGGCACAGTGGGTAGAAAGGAAAATTGGGGCGTATCACGCTGTTACGACAGTGAGGACTGAGACCGTATGACAAGCTGTCCTTGCAGCCTGCTGTCTTTAGAGGGAATCCGAGTGTCTGCTGCTGGGCAAGACTAGGACTCCGAGTAGGTCCTCACAAAATCAATCACCCTGATGGTGGTACTGCCGGATGAGCCACCACTCTAACTCTTGAGTAGACAGGAAAGGCTGGTTACTCCTAGCTCCATACAAAAGGTCTGTGGCCCCAGAATCACAAATCTTACCAATCTAGAGCAAAATACAACCAAAAGCTTTGGTTTCAGCCAAAGCCACCTCCCAACCTCCATGGCAAGACACGCACTTTAAGCCCCTTCTTACAGGCAGAGTTAACTTGGTACAAAGCCACAGCTGAATTTTCAGAGCTGCGTCCCTTCGGTAACTACTTGATTTGAGACGAGAATAAAGACAGCTAGTGGCTGATAAAGGCTCCAGATAGCTGCAACCTGCTTGATTGAGAGTATTGTTCTAAATATCTGCAGTGAGCTTCACTGAGCTCCCTGTTACAGCACCAAAACCAGGCGTCCTGTTTACTGCGTGAGAGCGTGCGTGGCTTTTTGCTCTGGGTGAAATACCCTGAGCACCAAAGCTGCGTGCAATCATGTGCAC
Source organism: Tetrax tetrax (assembly GCA_009806455.1). NCBI lineage: Eukaryota > Metazoa > Chordata > Aves > Otidiformes > Otididae > Tetrax > Tetrax tetrax. The sequence continues at coordinate 1,108,719 of WHYT01017465.1, read as the reverse complement.
CACCATTTGGTGAAAGGGATGCTGTATTCATGAAGGCTTTGAGAAATCCATTAGAATGATTAATATAGTAAATAATTTACTGTATGCAAACTCTGGTCATATGTCTACATCCATACACACCGATTTCTAGAGTCATATTCCTAAGTTAGGCTGTTGCGCTGAGTTTGGGTTTGATAACTGCAGATTTCTATTTATTGTTTACAGTGGATCTTGGACTTTGAAAATTGGAGATATTGATTATATCTTTTTACTTATCTGTGCAGAGATAAGCAGTATGTCTAGGGATATGAATACAGAATGTAGACACCACTTGTATACATTTGGTGCATACAATTTTGTGGCTAAGTACATGGGAATATCTAACACTGGTAATAAAGCTATGCTCCAGTAAACTCATTCCAATCACTACACTTTTCAAATTTCAACTAACCATTTCTCCAATTCTGAAATGGTTTTAACCCAGCGGCCCCCTTCAAAGGGCCGTGGGGCTCTGGAATGCAAACGCGGCGGCACGCAGCTCCGCAATTTTCCTGCCTGCCGCGGCCCAGAGACGCTCCTCCGCTCTCGGCGGAGCTGGGCGCGAGCGTGCTCTCCCGGTGATTGCGTAAGCGCAATTACACACTAGGCACGCAATTCATTCGAAAGCGGCATTTTCTCCTCCAGCCAGTTTTGCACCTGCAGGAAGATCTCAGTCACTGAGTGAGCCATCAAAAAACCGGTTACATTTAGCAGCTTGAATAATTAGGAAACTCGTCGCTCCCCAGCGATTCCACTGATGCTTTTTACGCTTCCGTGCTCCTCGACTGCCTCTTTCTTGAAGCAACATTTTAATTTAGGCCTCTGCTCTCCATCCTGGAGAGCTTCATCTATAATTCAGAGAAGGCTAAAGTGACTGGCCTCCCCACCTCTCAGTTTAACACCTTCATTGCAGCGAACAACCCTCTCTGCGCTAAATCCTTTCAGAGGCTAATCTGTGCCAGATCAAAGGGGAACAGCTTTTAAGGCAATCTCCACAGTGCTGAGGTGATTATTAATTCATCAGAAGGTCTCCTCTGAAGTGCCCGTTTATTTTTTGTATGCTAATGCATTTAGAGCTGGTTGACAGTTTAAACACAGGCTCTAAATCATGCAGTGAAATGTTTGCTGTAAAGGCTGATATTTTATTTTATTTACCAAAAAGTCCTGCCATGCCAGCAAGAATGATACTCACTTCAGCTTTAGATGAAATTACAAGTTAGGGATTTGTGTGCTGATGAGCTAAAACACACACCTGAGCAGATCTCTTTAAAAGTGACCACTCCCAAGTGTCCCTAAAATGCCTCAAGAAATATAATTAAATAATCTCACATTCTGAGGGTTTTGCTAGCCTTACACTGTTGCTGACAATGAACAATCCCAGCAACCTGTCTGTCCCACAGCAGGTTCTCTCTATTAGGTAATGAAACCTCTCCTGTCTGCCCAAGACCAACCTCATCCACATGCTCTTCCAGGCTATGAAGTTCACGTTAGCCCCCCTACAAACCACGGGCACGTGGTCTTCCTTGCATTCAGCCAGACTCAGAACTGGCTCAAGTCCCTCTGCCACGTAAGCCAGAGGTCAATAACATGAAAAAAAGATGCAAACTCAGCTTCTTTGGACTTGTGCAAGCCTTTGCCACATCCTTTGCTACTGGCAGAGAGAACCAGCTGTCTTCTGAAGCCTGTCCTTGTGCTGGATGATAAACATCAGATCAGGCCATGGCTATTTCATAGGGGAGCGAGAGCTGCTCTGCCCAGAGCTCCAAACACACAACCTGCACGGCCCAGCAGGCTGCCTCTGCTCCCTTCCTTCCTCCTCCCACTCCTTGCCGTACCTCCTGGCCTCTGCCTGACCCCCACAACTCATCAGTGCTCATTTCTCCTGGTTGCTGAGTCAATGCTTTTGCTGAACTCTTTCCCTCAATGCTGTGTCCTCTGGCTTTTTTACCTCCCCCCTGTTATCTGCATCCAACATGTTCCAATCACCTGAGAACGCCACTTTGGCTCCCATGCCAGTGGCCACGTTGGACAGATGTCCTATGGTGGATGTCTCACCAGGAGAGCTCGCTCTCTCCGCTCCTTTCCTCTACCTTCTCTCCCTTGTCAAAGCAGCACTACAGACTCAAACTCTTACAGTCCGTAAATCCCCCAGCACAAAACCTCTGCTCCTGCTACCCTTCTAGCCTCTCACATAGTCTCACTGGTTTCTTCAGAGAAACCAAAAACTTCACTAACACCAGTGAAGGACTCTCCCACCCACCACATCTGCTCCTCTGCCTTTTTCCTAGCAACTCGTGGGAAGATTTCCCGACTCCATGTGCACAGTGATTCCTCCCGGTATCTCTCTCCCTCCCACACTTCTACCTCCCTGCCTGACTCCCCTGGTCCTTAAGTCCTTCTCTGCTTTCTGCCTCACTTTACTTGCAGCTACAACTTGGCTCCCCCTCTCCCTGGATCCAGTGACTCCCCTCAACAACGATCAAATGCCATCTATATCTGTGACTTCAAATTTTTCTTCTCTAACCATCACATCCCCACGAATCCCGCCACAGCTCTTCCCACTCCCCCAGGAGTCTCTAATGAGAGCGCGACAATATACCGCCTGCCAGGATTCATTCCAGCCATCTGCTACCCATCGAGGTACTTTTACTGCACCTCTGGCTGTGCCATCTCAGCATCAGAGACAGCGTGATGGGGGGCTCTGAGAACTTAAACAAAGGCAAGAGGTAATGATTAGAAAGGCTCTTGATTTGTCACAAGCCATCAGAGACTCCTCTGACAGGGCTGATTTACACAGCCGATTTCAAATGGAATACAAACAAGCACAGAGCAATGTGAAAATACTTGCGAAGGCCAAGCAAGCTATAAACATTTGCAAGGCGCATGCTTGCCTTAGGTTTCTTTTTATCTCTTTAAGAGACCGTGCCCCATGGTGCCTTTTATTGTCGCTGCACATGGAAGCAAGCCCAAAAGATCACTCTCAGACTGAGTATCCCACAGAAACGAATCCCGTTTCAATCCTCTGTTGTAACAGGAAATGGGGTGATTTTTCTCTTCTGTTTATTGTTATTTGCTGCATCAATCAGTGCTTCAATGAAGACTGCAAGGGGTCTTTTTTTTTGTTGCTGTTTGCTTTTAGAAGCGAGGAACAGTTGTGCTGAATCTTATAGATGAAAATAACTTAAGTTTCTCCTGTGTCTCTGAACTACAGGACGTGGCACTGTCTGCTCATCGCTTGAAAGAACTATAATCACCTCATATCTGCTTAGAAACACAACTGCTCGATAAACACATCTGCACTCTTGCAGTGAGCCTGCAAAAACTGCTACCTCAGATTTTCTGTTGATTTTTATCTTGTTCCAAAGGGAGGAAGACTGCATCAGAGGGGAGAGACCCACCTCCACACAGGCACACAACACAATTGCTTTGCAGAACTTCAAACCCAGGGATACTCACAGCTTGTTTAGGTTCTCTAGGCCTGTAAAGGCTCCACTGGTATCTTCTATTGTGCCCGAGATGTCGTTGTGGTCCAGTTCCCTGGGGAGAGGACAAGAGAGAGCTCATAATCAGCGTCTTAGTCCTAGGCTCATCGTTAAAACCAAATGGAAGGAAGTTTAGGAATGCCACATGAAGAGCTTCCCATTTTGTCCTGACAGTTATCAGAAAAAGCAGAGTCCTCCAGCAAAGCAGCAGTAACCACTTTTCCTGCCCTGACCCATGCTGAGATGGTGCATTCCAAAAAGAGCCCTGGCTTTTTCCTAGCTGAAACCCTCTGTTTCTGAGAGAGCAGTAGGAGCAGATAGCTATTTTTTAACAAGTAGGTTTCAGTCCTTTTCTAATTCTGCACATCCAAACAAAAGGAAGAAAAAGAAAATAAAGTTCCAAAACTAAACTGAAAGAAATAGCAGTCCTTAAAATGCTACTAACAGGAATGAAAATAACTTTGGCTATTCCAATGTACACATGTATTTGTCTATAGCTATATCTTAGGAAGATGATTTGGTGTATTTTCTCTGAAGCTGCTTTATTTTTTTGGCAATGAACTTCAAAGCTCAAAGGAAAGCACCATCATCCCCGCACAAGCCTAACTCCCTCCACTTTAAAAATAAAAAAAATGAACTTTTTCAGAGTTCGCTTCTTTTGGCTTTCAAATTGACCATCAATTACAAGAGTCAAAGAGGTCTGAAGAAAAACAAGCACACAGAACAAACAGAGATCCACAAAAGCTGTTTAAACAGTCTGTTTAAAAATCCTTCCCTCCTAGCTTTAATTCCAGCTAGCAATGAATACCCAGCAACACAGACAGAAATTTATCATTTCTAATGTTAAATAAAAAGAAAGAAAAAACAAATAGGCTTTGTTGGTTTTGTTACATCACTCTGATTTAAAACTTAGCAAAATTCAACAACAAAGCAAACTTAACCATCCAGATAACCCCCCGAACCCTCAGGTACTCCTTTCACACCTTTTGGAGATTATTATCGGAACACTTCCAATTTAAAAATATTAAAACCAAAAAAAAAGAAAAAACAAAGTCCTCTGCATTTTGCAATATTCCAGACATGGGCATCATAGTCCAGCTTCCGGGCTAAGCAGCACAAATATACAATAGCTCATAAGAAGAGAAATTTAAAAAAAAAAAATCTCACAGTTTCAATATTGGGATGGTTTTCCTCAGCTGAGATGAGGCTGAGACTTTTGCTCTCAGTCCCTAAGCTGGCTGCAGTCTTTGCTTGTTTCTCAGCTTTGGTGTGTGAACTAAAGATGTGAAGGGAGATGGCCAAAAGCCACAATTCCTGTTTCTCAGCTAGCTTCACCGTGAGACCTGAATCTCGTGTCCCTGGGGAACCCTGGCCTTAGCCAGCATCATTGTGGGCGTCAGGGTGATCTGTAGGTCGGTCTGTGCCAAAGGGATGGATAAAAACCCAACATCCCCGCAGGGTATGGGCACACAGAACGCTGTGGTGGCACAGGAGACAAGTCCGGGAGAGATGCTTTGATGTGCTGACATTTTCAGCGCTGAGTGGGGCAGGAGCAAATACATCCTCCTGGAGCTAAGTTTCTGCATTTCCCCTATGGTTGCCAAGCCAATGGCTGTTGTTCTGTTTGTTTTTTAAGGACAAATCCCTTCTCAGACATTTCTCCTCTTCAGTTCCACCACGGGCTACTGGTCTTTGGACCAGCAAACCCTTTCCCATGGCAGGGACAGACAAGTGGGAACAGTCTGTAGGAGCTCTCTGACACAGACTTTTATTAATTGACTGCCACACATTGTGTTTTCTTGAAAAAGGAAAAGAAAATGGTATTGCTTGTTCATCCAGAGGCAACTCAAAGGTTTAGTGTTAGAAAGGAGGAATAAAAACCTTTTTAACAAATGAGTGAAAATAAGAGAGAGAGAAAAAAAGATTGGGTCTTTTTGGCCTAGCTCTCTTTGTATTCAAACTCCTCTCCCAGCCCCTGTTGCCAATTTCCTATTCTTTCTGGCTGGCTGAGCTTGAATGATCGCAGCCTTGTTAATCATTGTGCTCAGAGGTCCCTGGGCCTGACCTCTATTTGAATAGCTCCACATTTCAGCAGTTTCACACCCACCAAAGGCTCCCCAACAATAGGCCATAATTAAAGCATGCTCGGGTCTTTTTCACCAGGTGCAGGACCCAATAGGCCTTTCTCTTTATTAAATTAGAGCTTGCTCACACACTCCCTCTCCGCCTCCCCCCTCTGCCCCAGACATAAAAGAGGCTCCACATTCACTGTAGAGCAAAGAGAACTACCAGCTCCCCTTCCCCTCCATTTTTCTTTGGAAACCTTTAGTTCCGGTCTTGACAGCTGCCTCAGAGAGGTCCCTTTCTGAATGCCCAGTAGCTGAAAGGCTTTGGCTTAAGTTTAAAAAAAGGAAAAAAAAAGCAAACAAAACCCAAACTCACTTTCCAGTCATTTCCTTCACTGTGAACTTGAATAAAAGAAAGAGTAAGATGCAAAAAGTACTGTAAAGGGGGGAGATCTTTCTGTTATTTCCTTTTAATTACTGAGGCCACAATGGGCTTCTGCAGAGGAATACAAGTATCAAAGTGTGGGTTTCTTTTTTTCTTTTGAAGGAAAAACTAAATCAGCCTGCTGAACTCAACCAGCCATGGTGCTACACCATGTGCTCTGAGAACCTTGTGGGGTGCCAGATAAAGGTGCTGAGCCTGCAGCCTCTGGAGAGAGAACGCGAGCAGGCAGGAGCTCAGCAGGGACAAATACGGGAGACAGAGGAGCAGCTGCAGGAACGGACATTTAAAAGAATTGCATCCCCCATCTTCCAAGCTCAGCTGTACTTCAATCCAACGTAGCTCTTGGGCTTCACAGTGTGTAACAGTGCAATTCTATAGCTGGCATCCCAGAGCAGGTCAGATTAATCTGTCTGACGGTCTCTATTAGTCCTAAAATTTTAGAAGTTACTGTCTGCAAGCTCATTTCCAGTGCCACATTTCCAAGTATCATGCCTAAATAAAGATCCCTGGTAAATGGCCACAGCGAACACTGGATGGATCATTTGCAGTTCAGTATTAGGGCAGATGAAACTTTCCTTCTGATAGCGCGGCGACTTTTTTTGTCTTTCAGGGGTGACCATGAAAATCAGAGCAACGGAATATTTCATGAGCCCAGTTCTGCATTATAGAAGCAGATTTCTTGTGCAAACCTTTGCCATCAGTACCTGTAGCAGCTTCCTGCTCCCGTGACTGGACCCAAGGCTGCATTGAAGCTTCATGTGTTGTCACACTTCTGGTAGAATCAGATCTCAAGCCCAACCTATCAGCTATGAGCTGGGATAGATTCAATATCCTGTCCTATGTTCCATAATTTTACTCGGGAGCCCTCTACTCTGAAAGCACTGTAGAACACTGAGCAGTCCAACTGCAACTCTCCTAACTATTCTTAATTAAAAAATACAAGTTCACTGCAGTTGAATAACGGGGTAAACACAACAGCTGCTGAAGACAACTGAGCAGCACGTAGGGGAGTTTGATGCTGGGGACGCAGGCACACAGCGCAACTGCAAAGCAGAACAGTTTGGCAGAACACAGACTGTGGAGGCAAGACAGGTGTTAGCTGACAAAAGCTGCGGGCAACTTACAGGACACGCAGGTTTTTGAGTCCCTTGAAGGCACCTTCTGCAATATGATTGATGGAATTGTGGCTCAGCCGTAGTACGTGGAGTCCCCCAAGGTCTGCCAAACTTCCTTCATCCAGCCTGCTTAGGTTGTTGTAAGAGAGTATTCTACAGAAAAAGAAAAAAAACAAACAGCCCTTGTCAATCCAACCACTATTTTCCAAACTTCCCTGTGCCAACCAGCGCCTCCCTCCTACAACCACCTTACGAGAGGCAATGCGTACTGGGTAGATAAGAGCTTGATTAGGAAATAAGACAGCAGTCTGCAAATATTCCTACAAGACACCCATGGGGCAGCCCTGACAACCATAAGGGAGCAAGAGGCATTTGGTACCCCGTTATAGGGAAGTCTTCTGCACAGGCAAGAGAGAGAGGCTCCTCCAGAAATGAATGAGAGCAACAACCTAACAGCCACACTGTCAGTTACGGTGTTCATAATTATGTTTCTGCGTGGCCTGTAAGGCTACTTTAGGGTCTGGGAGCACCACCCCTCCTCAGTCCCCACACGGATAGGTAACAATCAGCTGTCAGCCCTGGTCGTGTTCAGTCCTCACTCCCATTTGGACTCCCTCCACAGCTTACAGGAAAAAGCAGTCCCCTGCTACCCCACACCCTGCGAGGTGGAGAGTGACATTAAACAGATGGATTTTGAAGTTCACACGCGCTCTTGGCAGGGTCCAGATTTCTGTATTCAGGAGGTGTCTTATCGTTCTGCACTTGTGCACAGCAAGCCCCAGGCGTCTGGGTGTGGGTGTCTTCACAGCCTGCTCCACCCCAGTTGAGAGCCAAAAGCATTTCACCACAAGGCAATTGAATGCTTCCTTTCATGCACAGGAAGGAGGTATCTGTTGTAAACCAGCCACCTTTCCCCCTCCCCACCCTCCTGCTCCTCTTTGTCAAGGAGCGTACAGTCTGCTTGAAATCTTCTCCACTTACAAGTAACTCAAATTGGAGGGTTGTTTTTATCCTAGTTTTCCATCCATTTCTTCCCCTTGCCTGCATTCTCCCTAGTTTTGAAGTTTGGTTTTTGTTTTAAGTGCTACTCCTGTTGCAATCTGGAACCTGGTCAGAAGAAAACTGTTTTTCTCTCCCAGCCAGGGTGCAGATGAGGCTTCTGAGATTTGACACCAAGGGCAGGGCATGGGAAGCTGCAAGCCACGGCAGACACCTTACACAATATGCAACCACCTTCCACACAAGCAGTAAAGCCAGCGTTGCTGATGTTGAAGGCCAGCTTGTCTCATTAAATGAGGGACCTCCTGAGGTAGCAGCAGAGTCACTGGTCAGTGCTCTTATAATCATAAAATGGTTTGGGTTGGAGGGGACCTTTAAAAGCTATCCAGTCCAACCCCCCCTGCAAGGAGCAGGGACATCTCCAACCAGGTCAGGTTGCTCAAGAGCCCCGTCCAACCTGGCCTTGAATGTTTCCAGGGATGGGGCATCCACCGCCTCTCTGGGCAACCTGGGCCAGTGCTCCACCACTCGAGTCTGAATCTGCCTCCTGCTATTTTAAGACCATTACCCCTTGGCGTATCACAAGTCCTCCTAAAGAGTTTCTCCTGGTCTTTCTTGTAGGCTGTCTTTGGGTACTGGAAAGCCGCTCTAAGGTCTCCCTGGAGCCCCCTCTTCTCCAGGCTGAACAGCCCCAGCTCTCTCAGCCTGTCCTCACAGGAGAGGTGCTCCAGCTCTCCTGACACCCTTCAGCCTGAAGCAACCACCCACAGTGGTTGCTGCGAGTATACTCCTCCTGACCTCTGGATGTCACTGCAGCTAGGTAAGCCCTGTAGGGCTACTGGCAGGTGAGTGTGACTAGCAATAGCCTCAGCTTTAAGTTGCCTGCACAGTGACACGTGGGGTATAAAAAGTGGCACTCAGCTACATATTACTACTCACATTTTCTCAAGCTTGTCTCTTTACAACGGGCAGTTGCAAAGAATTATCAAAAATAGCTTCATGACTTGGGAACACAAGCCACTTCAAAAGATGCAAGGGTTCGGGCTGCTAAACTTTTCAAAAAGTGGAGTTATGCAGCTTTGAATAAGCACTGAAATCCTTCGTTGTACGGACAACGCACACACAAAAAAAATCTCACCAAGTTCCAAACCTCCAAATTCCTCTTCCAGTACTGCCTGTTAATGAGTCTGCTTAAAAATGTGTCTAGGGCTTGCATTAAAGTCTCTGCAAAGCCAAAACCTAAGTCAAAACAGACGCATACTCCAGAGTACTGAGAGTGTCATTTACTTGGCAAATGAGCTGTCTATCTTTTAGCTGTGTGAGTAGGCAGAGGGCAAGCTTTGGAAAAAAATTTCAGCAAAGATTTATGAGTTTGAAGAAGGTACGGGACAACATACTTTCACTCCTAAAGAAGCTGTAGCGTTAGTTATGAAGAACTGGCATTTAGTCAAAATTATGTCCTCACCTGCGATTAAAGAATTTGGCTTTAAAAAAAAAAAAAAAAAAAAGTGTTCAAAAGTAATCCTAAACCTGGCTGAGAAAAAAAATATTTCCTTTTGATTCCACACAGAAGAGTTCCTGCCACAACCGGTGAAGGCATGTTCCCCTCTGTTTGTCCTGACATCACCTCAAGATGGATGGACAGCAGCAGTCTTTAGCGGGCTCTCTCAATAGCTGCAACCAGATGGAAGGTGTCAGGAGCTAACGCACCTGGCTGTGGCTTCCTTCAACATGTAAGGGCTCTGCTTCCTGCCAATGCGACAGGCCAATTTGCAAGACTGTTTTCCCCTCCTCAGCAGTTTGGATGACCTGGGTTGAGAGAAGTCAGCGAGTCTCTGCTGCTTCCTCTACCTTCTCATCTCTCTACCAGTGAGAAATCACTGGAAGGAACAAGTGGAAGTGTCTGTCTACACAGCCCTTTTGGGCTGGCAAGGAAACAAGAGAGCAGCACACAGAGCAGCATGCCAAAAGTGATACGCAAAGGGGTTAACCAGAAACCTGTTGTGCAGCTGCGGCTCCTGCTGCCAGCCAGCTCTAGACCAGGTACACCTAACACTTTTTATTCCCATTCACCAAACTGTAGGTAAGAAGTGAAAAGAGAGATCCAGCAGCCAAGTCATCATTTGCCTCTGATGAAATCCTGTGCTACCACTGTGGATTTTTCCATGATGTTGATGCTCCAGCACCCAACTGGTGAATACAATCAGCCCTTTGTCGTGTCTATAACAAGGCAAGAGCCCTCTCCTTGTTAGCTTTTATATCAGATCAGAGTCCTGGGGTCACGTTTTCTCCCAGCAACTGAGAGAGAACTCATCCTTCAGATGACCACCTCCTTCCTTAGCACAGATAAGCAGTGGGCTAGCCACCTCTCTTTCTTGGGTCAAGGACTTTGAAATTCACTCCCTGTACAACCAGAGATAGTGTTTTCTGACAACTGAAACCCAGCAGATTTAGCAATAGGGGAGGGGAGCAAGGATCTTTTAATAAGGAATGAAATGTACACATTCAAAGAAGCGCACTGAGGCAGTTTAGATGTATCTAGTGCTTCCTTTCCTCACCCTTCAATTTCAGAGCAGACCTCTCCTACAAGTACTCTTTGGCTGTGGGAGTTTCAGTTAGGAGTATCTGATGGCTCCCTGCAGCAGCCTTACCCTAAAGGCAACACCTGCAAGAGCGTGTAATACTTTGCAGAGATGCGTGCTAACACCCACATAATAGCCTTTCGAATCTCAGCTAGCGTCGTCTCTGGCCTCACACTCTAGCACAGTCCCGTGTGTCAGGCCGAGCACGCCGCTGTGGCTCCTACCACCTCGTGCCACCAGGCATTTTCCAAATCTAGCCCATCCTGCACCAGAGCAAGCAAGTCCTGCACTGGGTTTCCGTAGTTACTGTAGAGGACAACCTCTAAGCCAGGACAACTCATTGCTTACACTAATTGTTGGGAAGAGATCCCAACCCGCACCTGATAAAAAAAGGACTCAGCATGACGTGCCACTTCCCACCTCAACTTTGAGGGTTTGCAAAGACAACATCAGGTGGAAAAGACAAACATACTTCTCCCCTAAAAGAGTTCTGATGTTAGCTCTGCAAGATGCAGATGGGGCTTACCCAACCCATCTGAACCAAGCCTGAAATAAAGCCTCAACACAGGCACCAGATACTGGGTGCCTGAGGGCAGAAAGCTCCCAGAGCTGTGCTACTAACACAGGGCAGCGATCTGAATTTTCTAGGGGTCCAACTGTGAGTGCTAGGAAGGCAGACTCCCTTTTTTTTGATGATTCAGATTTAAGAGGAGGCGGACCATGGTGCTGATTCTGATCTGTTGCCTTGACGATTTCTCCACTGACACTGCCTTAATCTGGTAAAATATCACTTGAGGATCTGCACGTGGAAGAACTGTAGCACTGTGCCAAGCAAAGGAGCCCTTTAGGTAAGGGCACTTTCACAGCAATTTGAAAAATCAGGTAATTAAACAATCACATATGTATTTAACCAAAACAAAAAATAAAATACTTCCTGTGCCCGAAAAAAATAATCTACACCTGAATGAAAAATTTGGGTTCAACAGAAGATCATAGCTGGACACTGCTCTAACATATTAATTTTACAGCTCTAAACTTAAAGGACTGGCATGAGTCATTTCCACCCATCTCTGAGTCCACATCCCAAAAGACTCAGGACTCACAGCTGAGCAGGCTCCAACCTCCAATCTGAGTCCAGAGTGAGGCCTTTGAAAGCACGAAGCTGCTTTACCGTACTGCTTTTTGGTGGATAGGAGAAGCCCTAACAACGTTTAACAAGAGATTTCCAAGCACCAAGCAGAATAAATTACAGTTCCGTTAACCACATGCATCAGGTTCTCCAAAGAAAAAAGCGAATCTTTCCACAGTCCCATCGAGGGGAAGACAGCTACTTCTGTAAATACTGCAAGCATCCATGTGTGTCTGCTCAAAAAGGCATTAAGCAGTGCCACAGACCCAAGACACCCTTGTGGGGCTATCCTCAGCAGCAAGGCTTGCTTTCATTTATCAAAGCGATGTACTCACAGCTGGAAATCTGAGGAGAGCAAAGTCAGTGTGTTTACTTTTAAACAACTGAGCCCTACAGGAAGGGTGAAGTGTAAACAGGAGAAACAAGGAGAACTGCCTTTAAAGGGCCAAATCTCTCCTGGTTAAAAAAATGATTGTTCTTTGCAAATACAGAGGATAAAGCAAGGCTTCCTTCAGGCTGTACAGTCATTATATGGCATGTGTTGTAACTAGCTAGCTAAAAAGCACTGGTAAGCCGCAGATCACAAAGTCTCCAGGTCTTCTGGCACTATATACTTCCAGTGGGTTCTAGTCTTTGTTTCTGGTGCAAACGTTTTTTAATCAGGTGCTCTGAAGGTCATGACATCATGAATAACAAGGGCATCATTTAGGAGGCTGCAGTTCCTGCCTTTCTACAGGTTGATACAGCAGGAACTGTACGCCATGTGATTGGGAATAATCCTTACTCTCCTTTCCTGCCAGCGTTGCCTTAGCATCAAACCCTGCCCAATCAACCACGAGAGAAACCAACTTACAGCTCGTGCAGCTTCTGACAAAAGCTCCAGCCATCGGGGTTGATGCGGGATATGGAGTTGTTACTGAGGTGAAGCTGGTGCAGAGATGAAAGGCCATAGAGAGAGCCACTGTTCACTTCTGTCAGGCTGTTAAACTCTAGATGGCTGCGGAGAGAAATCAGAAGGAATTGACGGATAAGCAGCACTGGTCAAATGCTGAAGAACAAGGACTGGTGTTTTATCCATTCCTACACACCCTTCTACATACCCATGTGGAAACGTGCATGTGTGGGCATTTCTTGTGCAATTGAAGGATAGAAATTCAAGGACAACACAAAGGAAATGTCCAGAATGAGCTGTGACTGCAGAGGCACGCTCAGTAAACTGGGCTTAAAGCATCCCATTCAAGTTTGTATTTGCAGAGTCTCAGTTGTGTGATGGCAGTGTCCAGAAACATGCTGCCTTGATCACTTGTGACCTTCCAAACACACTTGAAAGCAAATCATGTTGGAAGTTCCAAGCATTTCTCTGCAATGACTACTCAATTTGTTCTCTCTTATGGAAAGAACACATCACTGAGACAGGCCAGCTTGGTTTCTAGGTATCCCAAGAGGCAGAATAATCAGGTCTGCAACACAGTGTTTCCACATATCAGTCAAAAACAAATTTGCAGAAGACAGATGAGCTTTTATTAAAAGACCAATTGAGGTCTTAGTGAACATTCAAATTGTCAAAACATACAAAAGAATACTGGCACAGCTTGAAAAACAGGACTTTTTTAATTGAACATCTGGTAAAGCAATGAGCTTTAGTAAACTGTGGGTCAACTAACAGAAGCTGCTGTGGCATGGCAGAGCTCTGCGCATGCAGGACACAGAAAGAAGCAGGAGGACTGGCACAGGTGCCCCAGGTCTCTGACAGGAGTCCTTGTTAAAATGCAGAGAAGGACATGATAGCGGGCAAAGTCTCGGTAGTTTAAGGGAAAAGAGCCCATCTCTCCAACTTACAGAACTTGCATCTTGGCTAGACCCCAGAAAGCCCCGTCAGTCAATTTGCTTATGTTGTTACGCTGGAGTTTCAGGACTTCCAAGCTGTCCAGTCCCTGGAACGTCAGGCCTTCAATCAGGCGGATGCGATTCCGGTTCAGCTCCCTAAAACCACCAAGGGCATACAAGTTTATTACATCCCAGTCCTTTCTCACGAAATCATCTGTGCAGCATACAATGGGGACAGCAATGCCAACAACTCCTCTGTCAACGGTTCCCAGGAAAGAGCAGCAGCTCACCGGAAACTTTCAATCCCAGAGCAAGCCAGGGAAGTCAGCTGCGTGTGATCGCTTAAACAAACTCACCCTGGAACAGACTTTCAGTAGAGAAATAACAGAGACAGTGCAGCAATTCCTCTTCATCCTTCCTCTCTCTGCATTTCTTTTTCACCTTTTATCTTTTTAATCGATTTTCACATCATCTTTTCTCAAGCAGAGACACCATTTGAACCAATGCAGTTGAACAGCAGCATTATTTCCCTTACAACCTCTTGTTTTTACAGGACTTGTAACCGCCCTACTAAAAATGTGCTCTGAAACAAGCAGGTGCCATAAGAATTGTGAGCCCAAGAGGAAATTTTATGGTTAAGTTTGAAAGGAAAGCTACAAATTTCACATGTCATCCTATTATAAGAAACTAATAAAGAGTGAAACAATTTGCTTCCAATAACAAGGCAATCTTAGTATTTTGTCTATACAAAGTTCTCCTACTTGGTCCATTAAATTTTTCTTTTTTTCTTCCCCTAGGTAGGAAGGGACTCCAACATTTTGGGAATACCTTTTTTTTCTGAATATCAATATGAACATCATCACAGCATACTTTGCAGCCTTATGGACTGCTAGACCCTGACACACTAGGTGAAAACCTAGTTCCATAAAGTCAGTAGAAAAATCAATCGATACAATGCACTAAAGCTGAAGACAGAGCTTTTAAAGCGGGTACCTTTCTGCAAAGAGAGGACTAATCTAAGAGTAGTTCCCTGTTCAGCATCTGTGTTGAAGAATATGGTGAAGGTTACAACATGAGAACTTGTTTTGGAAAAGATGAGGAAGCCAGAGAAACTTTAAGCTTACTTTTTAACTGCCTAAAAAAACAATGTTGAATTTGCACTCAAGTTGAATGTAATTAAAGTCAAGTAAGCAATTAAAAAGTTTACAGTCCTAAAGATTCTTGCCTTACTGCACTTCCTAGGCTATTTGTGAACCATGCTTTGCCAGAAAAAGAACTGTACACAAATTCTACATCACATCAAGTCTGCGTAACTTGTAACTCATTCATGTTTATCTATAGGGTTAAACAACCAGCTGTGAGACCTTTAAGACTTTAAGTCTTTAAGACTACCAGTTACTCCAACTTTCAGTGAAAACAGATGGAGTTGACGTTTGTTTTTATCACAGTTTTGCACATGATGCAGACAAACAGTGGATTACAAGCTCTCAGCCAATGGACAGCAACTTCCAACGGAGAGGTAACAGACTTTTAAGATGCATATGCTGTTGTGTCACACTGTTCAATCCCAAATTGGCTATAAACCCTACACGCACGCAAGCCCAACTGCACACCCATTCCTTATACACACCTTGGCTTAAAGATCTGTCTCTAGAGGCTGCCGTTTAGAGGTGTGCACTCCAACAGCTTTTGTGGACTTTATGTTAACGGACAGAGGTTGACCTTTTGCCTATCAAATTTGATGGGAAGACTGCAACTGGCCTCAGGCTGGGCCCATTTCTCCAACAGCAGTGAAGGGAAAAACTAAACTATTAGTACTGCTCCTTTCCACGTGAAGCATATTTACAGCTGCAGAAGTCTATGTGTCCCCATGCAGCTCCTGCCATACAGGCCACAGGCAGGACAACGACGATGTGTTTGTTAGTTCATCTAGAGTGCTGTTTTCTCTGCCCAAGTATGACCACACAGTTGAACAACCTTCCGTCGTTACTTTTTTATTGCCACATAAAGATACCTGTGTGGTCTTGAAAAACCAACACGGCAGCTGAGCTCTGTCATTCGCAACAGAAATATCTTCCAAACCTCCCTTGTGTCACAGACACCAGCAGCTCTGAAGGGAATGGATTTGTCTTATGCTGTCAAGTGCAAGAGATGCTGATGTCTGCTGCAGCATTCCTCCCTTCCCACCTGATCAAAAGAATGGCCTGAAAAGCCAATAGCTACAAGACAAAAAGGACCCTCTCCCAACATGTTTTACCAGGTGCTGGCACAGGACTACTGCACTGTGTATTCTAAGTTTTATAGATAGCAGGTGAAGAAGGGTGACATTTGCTGTGTTTGTCCTCAGGGACATTTTGTCTCCATAAAGTGTGGCTGAGCTTAATTAAAGTGCACATTTCTACTTACAGTTGCGTTAGCCTGGGTAGCCTGAATGCCTTGACAGGAAGCTGAGTGATTCTGTTTTTACTCAGACGAAGTGTTAGCAGGGACCGTGACAGACTATCAAAAGCACCGGGCTCTAGGGTGCTGATTCTGTTGCTCCCCAGGTAGCTGCAATAAATCACAGAGGAAAAAAAAAAAAAAAATCTCCTTTTATCAGCATTTACTTGCTGTCCAGACAGGCTGGTGAAATTACAGAGGTGGCTTCAAAACAGTTGGATTTCTAACTGCACAAGGAGCACAGTGCCTTTCCCAGAGCCATGTGACAAAGGTGGAGAAGTGCTGTGCGCTTCTCAAGAGCTACTTGACACCCTCCCACTTCAGCAAGGCAATCGGGAGCAGAAGCTAGAAACTGGAGAATATTCCAGTGCAGGATGACTCTATTCATTCCCCATTTTTCCCTCCAGCATCTGTCCCAGGGCTCGCTCTTATCTGGACCCTAGTCTTAGCTACAGAGGCTGTTTTACAGGATAACAGGCAAACATTTTTAACACCAACACTCTCTTATATCCTCTTACAACCAGGGGCAGAAACTTTGGTGCAGACTTTAATGCAAGCAGATTATCTGCCTGTACCTCTTCAAAGGTACCTAAAATACAGATTATTTTACATTTTCCTGAATAGGCAAACATCTCTATTGGGAGGGTGTTATGCTGCTTAATCGTCAGTTTCCTTCAAATAATCATAGAATCATTGAATGGTTACGGTTGGAAGGGACCTTCAAAAAACCTGATCATAGAGTGAACGTGCTGCCTTGTAATTCTCCTTTGCACTTAAAATCCTGATGAATAACCCCATACTTCGTAAGCTCATTCCCTCTCCTTTTTTAAAGAAGGTTTGAGGCCCTTTTCTCTGCTGTGGTAACTCAACAAAAGCTGTTCCCAACAAGAAAAACTCACAGCTCCTTTATGTGAAGTCCCTGTGGAAAGCAGCCGTTTCGGATTTCCGTGATGTCATTGAAACTCAGGTCCAACGTTTCCAGGGTAACGTAGGGCTTCAGTTGACTTGCTTCAATGCTGCGGATCTTGTTGTGATGCCTGAGAAGTCAGGAGGACAAATGGAGACATATTAGTTATCATAAAAAAAACAGAAAGAATATCTGAGGCTGCAGCAGGCCTGCAGGTTGGCCCCTGAGTTCACACACTCAGGCTTACGGTGCTTCTTCAACAGTTGTCAGAGGAGAAACCCACACCAGAGAGATCTTCCCTAATCCCCATGCTGTTCCAATGGCTAGAGAGACTAGCTCACAGATATTTGCCAACTTCCAGACACTTTCTGCTACGGTACAAAGCTCTTCCCTTCTGCAGAACTATTGACTCCATTCATCAGTTTTTCTTCCAGTAATTTGGGCTCGGTCTTCTACAAGCCTGCACCTCCAGAAGGGATTTGTTACATGCAAGGGCTGCAGGGCTGGGTTTTAATCTTGCAGGGAAGGAGCGCTGATCAACGGTTTAAGCAACCTGCCAATATTTTATACAGATGGGATTTTCAGAGCAGGAAACAGACAAGTAAATACAATCTCAGCAAAAGCTACAAAACATTGTTTCCTTAATTTGGAAGGATTCTTCTGAAAACTCTCAGCTTTAGACTATGTTACAATGATGTGTAATGCAGAGAAATACTGTAAGAGGGCTTGCAAATGTTGTTGCAAATGTTTCCTCATCTTTTGCTACCTTTGTCCCACTGTGCAATTAGGACAACTCTGCAGGGCCAGCGCTCTGCCAAGCACCAACTGCAGAACCAGAGCCTGCAACGACCACCTGTGTTTGCTGCCTTACCAGTGCCCCCCTGAACAATGCAATCTAATGCTTTTCTTTAGAGAACGTACTACAAGCTGTACTCAGGATTTCTGCAGCCAAACAGTTAAATACCTCTGGACCTCATCTGTCCTCAACAAGGTCTAACTGAAAATCCCCCAAGTCCTTTCCTCTGACTCCTTTCTGGCCTGAATCAGTAGAGAGAACTGTAACCAATTTAAAAAATACATTGTCCATTAGTCACAAGAAGTAGAGCACATGCCTGATGTGAATTTAGACCAGTCACTGATAGTACTGGCAAAGCTGCCAGTGAGGCACTCCAGAGACGCTCAGCAGACACTTGAGAACTTGCTGAATAATAAGAGGTAGCAGAGAGGGTTCAGACAAGTACTGTGCCTTAATCCGGCCGGCTACACACGGAGTAACCAGAAGAGGAGACAGCAGCCAGTGAAAGCACTCGAATGCAAACCCCGACGTCCCAGCTCTCCCATCAGCTCTCTGAAGCAAAAGGATGATGGATGAGCTGACCACAGCCTTCCAGGCACAGAAGCTGGTGTCTGAGAGCCCATCTTCTCCAACCTCACCTCCATTTTCGGCTCTCGAAGGGGTTCACACAAGCCCCTTTCAAAGAAAACCTCTCCCCTCAAAAGAAAATACCACTAGTACGTGGCAAGGGACCTGCTCCCCACACTGTGATCTGCTACCTTACCCTCCAGGTTATCAAAGCCAGATCGTTTCACCACCACACTTGCTGACATCTGTAATACAGGAAGAGAGTAAAAACTGCATCCCCAGAACAATTTGCTTTCTGGACTCCCCCTTTAAACAGCCAGCACATGATTCTCCCTTATGCTGAGGAAACATTCACAGAAATGCTGCTTTGACTAAAGAGTTTAAATGTTACTTAATTAACTCAGTGCAGGCTCACAAATCATGAAAGATAAATTTTAGACCCTGCTATAGCAATGTGCTGCTAATGTGGTGCAAAAAAGCATCAGAAAAATCTAAGGTAAGTCAGTAACCTATGTTCCTGTAACCATGTTCCACGGGTTCCAGGTACACAGGTCTCTGCAACCACAAACTGTATAAAAGGCAATCATATGGCTACTACTAAGCGACCAATATTCATTTGCAGCTGGGATTAAAGACTGAATTTTCACATGCATGGCACACAGTAGAACAGAGCACCAGTTAATTCATGCTAATAGTGTGACTAAAATACAGGAAACATCACTATACCCAGAATTTTGTGACCTCCACAACCTGAACATGTGGATGAGGTGGATTTCTTTTCCTCAAGGACTAGGGTGTTTTTTTTTTTTGCAAGGACTTGATTATGAGAATCAGAAAGTTAAAAAATTTCAAACTTTCTTCCTCCTCAAAATAAGAGAGTCCGTTACATGTGTGTGTGACCCTGGTTCAGGGAAGTATCTCAACACAGACCTAAGTGAATGCAAACCCCAAGTATGTTTTCTGTAGCTCCCCTGGAGCAAGAGCTGCGAGTTCAACTCTGATCTCATCCCGGCTGCGTCGGCTGAGATGAATCTGGCTGTAAATTAACAGGAAATGAAGGCTTGTACAAATGAACGTGAAGACTCTATAAATTACCTGACAACTCCTGCGCAGGGTAGCTACGTCTGCAAGGGAGGGAGAGCACAGAGTGAGTTTGGACATGAACTGCTTTTCAGAAGCCAACGGTTGGTTTGTTTGTTGGGGGGTTTTTTTGAGTATTCATATTTCTGTGCTTTAGTAGTTCGATGTATATCCAGTCTGCCCGCCTGCCAGATCTCCCAGCCTGCCTCAGAGCAGAGACTTTAAGAGAGGAAGAAAAGGACAGGAAAGCACAATTTTGTTTGAGTCCCATTCACAGTTTCCAGGTGATTTCTGTCTGTTTGCTTCTTGCTTTTCATGTGCTACAGCTGGCAGATGGGTGCATTATTTTACACAGGAAAAAAACAGGCTCCTTTCTCTCCCTCTCTCTGTCTCCTTCAAATATGGGCTGACTTCAAATGTAGCTCTCAGCTCCAAACACCATCCCCGGCCAGTCCCAGCTGGGGAATGTCAGACAGTTTGCTGCAAAGCACTGCATCCTCTCAAAGCACTGCACTTCAAACAAAACCAGCCCGGCTGACTTTTCCTATACACAGCATGTGATACAAATGCAACATCGTCCAAACCTTTTATTAGCTTGATTACATTTTATTTTTCATTCTTTCAGTAAGAGCTGAAATATGATTTAACCCTTCCTGTTATTACTTGGACCCTTTCAGCTCATCTGCTTTCGCTCCCAATCTCATCACAAGGGTGTTTTACAGGAAAAGAGACCAGTGACGTTACGACTTTGCCTCTCCTCTTCAGCAGAGACTGGAAAAGAGCTGGATTTCTCCCAACTAGCTCCTTAGTTTACACTTCCTTGGCTTCAAAGGTGACAGATCAGATTTTAGTACCAATTGCAGAAACCAGGCTTTAAAGTACAAATTATTGGTGCTTCCACAACCGATTTGCCTCCACGTGTCTTTTCCTCTCCCCACTCCTTAGGTATCACAGCCTGGAAACAGCTTTCCCTGTCTCACTTCAGCCAGCCTTACCTCAAGAGTATACCATGACAGGGTTTCAATGTGAGATTGAGCAATTAGAGCCTGGAGCAGGAGCCAAGTCTCTTAGTTTCTATTCCCAGCTCTGGCACTGACTCATCTGCCTTGGGCAAGTTTCTTAACCCCTCTCTACCTCTGGTTTACCAATGCGTATGGGAACGTACTACCAGACAAGGATGACGCAGGACTGCCTTCACTGAGGACTAAGAATTTGGAGTGAAAGCAGCTTCACTGAAAAAGACACCACAGGAGCCCATCCAAGTCCATTTGGGTTTGCTCAGGAATATGGGAGGATCTGGCTACAACAGCTGAACTTCCCAGCGCACACCCAACCTCATTCCCGGAGACACTCCATTTGCAGCTAACGCAGATCTTGAACTGTAACATCTTAGTGCCAAACTAAGGTAACTCAAAGTCAGAAACGGGTTACTTTCCGACTGCGAGCTGTATATATATGGCACTTGTTCAGGAACTGCTTCGCCCTCAGGCCAGCACCAGCTACAAAAGAAGAGAGGAGAGCTGAGAGAAGCCACCCTGCAGCCACCACGTCGTAACTCACTTGCACCCCAGGTCAACACCCCGAGGTACCGCAGCCTCTCAGCCCTTGCACTTTGCACCGCTCTTGAACAGACCCCTCAGGATTACAGGAGATTTGGATTAACCGCAACCAGCTATTTGCTAAACCAAGCGCCTGTGAGGACCATGTCTGGAAGCAAACACGCTCTCTACGCTCCTCTGGGCTGCTGCAAGACAGAAAAACAAGGAAAATGTTCCAGCGAAGCCAAAGCATGTTTGGGTTTGCTCTGAGTCAGGAGGGAGCCGAAGGGGGTGGCAGGAAAACAACAGGTGGCGAGAAGTCAAAAGCTTGCAGCATTTCCAGGAATCTCAGCTTGTATTTTAGAGGTAAAGTTACACTTTAATCCCGGTGGGTTTCCTCGTTCGAAGCGTCTTTGTGAATATTTATTTGATAAACAGACTGTGAAACATTTTCCACTAGACCTAATAGGAGAAGAATTCACCTTCCCTTTTGCAGCAAGCCTGTCCTTTGGAGAACACTAATCAGTTTAATTTAGACCGTGGCTTTGAAATACTTGTGTGAAATCAACGCAGAGAGCAGCGCAAACACGTTCCTTTGTTGTCCGAGCCACGTTCGCTTCCCCTCGGCAGCTGCCTGTTAGAAACCTGACAGTGGAAAATCAAAGCAAGCGGACCCTCAGACGGGAATGAACGAAGGGCTTTGGTTGGACTGATTTAAGTACAATCAGCACAAAACCTCCTGGTTTAGACAAAAAGCTTGAATAAAGGCTGCCTTGGCTGCTGGGAGTCTGCAGTGCAAATGTTTGGTGTGAAGTGAAGCTAAAGGCAGGGAGAGTCACATGCTTGGCCTTCATGTCGTGTCAGCTTACAAAGCTGGCTCGGCTCATGAGAAAAAAAAAAAGCAAGCCGTAATACAGCAAACCTATTAAACCAACACCTGTTATAGGCATCAAAAATAAAATCAAGCTTCAAAAGAGAGGCTCTGCACCTCGGGTAGGGTTCTATTAATATGCGAGCACATTTTTAAAATTAGCATATGAGGGAGATCATAGGACTAGAAACAGAGAGATTAAAAAGTTCAGGGTTTGGTTAATATTTCCATACTGGGAAAGTACTGAAGAAACCAAACGCTAGAGCCAGAAAGAGTTATGGGGTTTGCTACTGAAGGACGGGCAAGGTTTGGTGTCAGAGACAGGCCATGCAAAAAGCACAAGATCAAAGGCACCATAGCAGGAGAGGGATCACATGCACTGTGACTAACTGATGCCTGGCGTTACCTGCCCTCCTCCTCCACCACCTCCACCGTTCAGAGAAGATGGAGATTTAATATTGATCCTCCCAGAAACACTAGAAAAGATTCAAGACATGGGTTCCTACACTCTCGTCTTAGATGATCTGCCATCTGATTTTAGCCCATCACTCCCTACACACACACAAGTAAGTAAATAAATTATCGTTTCAGAGTGGAATGCAACACTTGAGCAATTTCCCCAACAGGGATGAAGGGGAACTGATAATGTTGTGTTTACAACAAAAAGGTTTCTGTTTGTTCTGGTTACCTTATTACAATCAGTAACTGAAGATCTGTCCCAAGTACTTCTTATTAATGTATGGAAAGAAGAAAAAAGGAGAGAACGTCATTGTGACATGGACATCAGCTTTGACTCAAAGTTCATACCATTTATGACTGCCCAACTTCTTGCATGATTCTAACATGTTACTCAAAAATATTTTTGCTTCTATAGACTTTTATTCCAGAAAGATTCCTGTGCTGTACCAGAACTTGTTAAAGATCTACTTCAGAGTAGTGGAGCTACCTCTGCAGCAGAAGATAAAGTGAACATGCAGGTGACATCCTGCAAGTCTGTGGCACGCCAACCCTATGCACGAGACCTTCCCTGAAAGACTGAACTGCCCAAAACGTGTAAGTCCCCATACTTCCCAGCTGCTCTGGAAAGCCCCACTAGCTGTCTGACACTTGGTGCTGTCACGTCAGCCTTGCCAGGATAATCCATGAGGCTCAAGACTTTGTACAATTACAAGAACGCACATTTTTATCCAACGCAACACGCACTGTATTTGCTTATGGGCACATAAGCCTTTCAGAGTAAGGCTGCATGGGTTATTGTCCAGGCAGGAAGCAAGGATGCATGGAAGCAGCCCCCACTTTTCTCAGATGCTCTGAATCACTCTTTCCCTGAGGAATCCTGGCAGATTCCCAGGCTGCCACAGATACAGCTCTGTTTGTTCAGGTGCTGGCTGCTCGCACAAGAGCAGAGCAGTGGCAGGCGAAGCAGCCACCGCAGTTGAGGGTTAGCCACAAACAAAAAAAAAAAAACAAAAAACCCCCACACCTCCACCAAAAAACTCCATAGTGTAAGGTATCCTACCTCTTCCTTAAAGGTTTACATGCTCTGCCTGAGTCTGTATGCGAGCATCTTCCCTCTCCCTAGTATCCCTTCAGCCTTTCTAAGAGGCAAACAAAACCTGTGACCATTTTACATTGTTTTCATCTAGAACTGTCATACGTTAAGTGCAAAGCAAGAACAGGTTGACAGAGCGGGTCCAACTATATCAAACTCCAGCAGAAAGTCTAAAGACATTTCCCCATCTGCTGTACATCAGCTTCAAAACTGATGTATTTCAGGGGGCTTTCGTTCACCAGGTTATATTCTTGCCTTGTGTTTGTGGGTTAGTTTGGACAAGCATGAAGCAAACTACCCACAGTCACACACAGGCTGGGACAGACAGAGGGTTCAGGGAAAAGTGTTAAAGTGTTTTCCTTTTTTTTTTTTTTGTTTTTTGTTTTGTTAGGGGAGAAAAAGAAATGCAACCTTTCCTGGTGAAGTGACAACATTTCTGTTCCAGGTCATGGACATTTGGAGTCAGAAAGCAGTCTGGGAGACAGGATTTGCTCATTCATCCCTTTGGACATGGGAGCAGCAGCCACCTGCAAGTCAAGTCAGTGACACTGCAAAGAGCTGGGTTATGAACTCTTTATTCCCACAAGCAAACTATTACTCACGCAAATAGTTCCACTGCAGTCAACAGGACTATTCATGTGAGACCAGTGTGACTCAAGGGCTATGTTTTCCCTGGCTATTAAGGGCTACTC
Source organism: Tetrax tetrax (assembly GCA_009806455.1). NCBI lineage: Eukaryota > Metazoa > Chordata > Aves > Otidiformes > Otididae > Tetrax > Tetrax tetrax. Next base: position 1,084,614 of record WHYT01017465.1, on the reverse strand, counting down.
TGTGGCCACTCACAGGACCAAGCTCTGCTTCTCACATTGATAAGCTGCCACCGTTGATCCTGGTGCAGTCCGAACTGGGTATCCGAACACGGACAGATGTTATTCTCCTGACAGCCATGCTCTCGTAGCTCTTTCATGAGGTAGCCACATGGATAAGAGGAAGAGATCAAGCACACTCTTTAGAAGCTGGCTTTCAGAGCAGCTGAACGTAGCCAAGGGCCTGGATTTGATGGATATTTATTGAAGGCTTTTGTTGGGTTCAGTATGAAATGCATGAAGGAAAGCCTTTCTTCTAATGTAACCTGAGCAACCTGATCTAGTCAGGGATGTCCCTGCTTCTTGCAGGGGGGTTGGACTAGATGACCTTTGAAGGTCCCTTCCAACTCTAGCCCTTCTATGATTCTATGAAAATCACGACATCCAGCGAGATATGTATGCTCTTAGGATATTTCTGCCCTAGCAACGTTTGTGTAAACTTTCTGACTTGTTAGAGGACCTTATGCTGTGTGTTAGATCCACTGAGGTAAGTGATGTAATTTTTAAAAGCTCTCACTTTGATCTGCATTTACACTCATTACACTTTTTTGACTTTCCACCATATGATTTTGGAATTTTTTTTTTTTCCCCCAATATGCCACTTCTCAAGCCTTTGGCATTCGATCCCATTAGCAGAGTAAAATGCATGGGACAGACAGGATTAGAAGTTACTAATCTTTAAAACAGAGGCTGTCTTATCTCTTCAGAAGATTGCACAACCTGTTATGACATCAAAGCAAATTAAGATTCCTGAAGACAAGACAGCCTCTGTTATAAGCATGATCCCCCTCATCAGCAAGAGGGTGGTTCCAAGAGGACCAGAGTTTCTGCTCTCTTCTGGTTACACTGGATGTTTAATGAAGATTGTACTCCACAGAGGCTTTTAAAATGATGTATTCACAAAGGGCACAGATCTATTAAAAAGGCTGTGCAAAGCATGTTTCATTGGCATAGCTTCTCCGTAAGCAGCTTTCCTGAACTTTTATGAACTCAATACCAGAGCACAACCCTGCCTCCCTGCATGCAGCTCTACCTCAAAACATCTCAGCAATTATCTTCAGAGTCATTGTGTGCATCCCTCAACAGGATGACGCAGCACCTGCCAAGGCTGGGGCCAGGGACCTTCAGCAGGGGCTGCCCAACTTGTCATGCAGTTTGGGCAGTCCTCTGGCACATGGGAGAGAGAGCACCTTTAAGTTATAAGCATAATCAATGCTGGTTCTGGAACAGCCCAGTTGTGAACACTCATAGCTGTGCTAGTCTTTCACCTCCTCCTCCTCCAGCTCTCAGGCCAAACCACTGCTCCTCACCCTCCATCTTCTCACATTCCTTTGACCTCAGTCTGGAGCAAGCACTGAGAAAGGCTGCAAAGGAGAGGAGAGGCCCTGCTGAGTGCCGAATTCTGCTAAGAAGAGAATTGTCCAATGGGAATAGAAGGAAGAGAAGGAAATGGCAGTTTCTGTGTAAGAATGGCTCTGCACTGGCTGTGTGAATGGGGTCGTGCAGCTCAGCTGAGCCTCTCTGAAGGAAGGGCTGCCCCAGCGTTTCAAAGGGGTCTGTCAGTTGCTGGCAGATGACAGTCAGGTCAGCGTTTCCATGTTCTACACCTTATGCCTTTGGTCTGCCACTCTCTTGCTCCACCCATTGGCTTTTCCTTTTCCACTTTTACCTCGAGGGCTTTCTTCTGCTGCTGACACATGCCAGCCAAATTGAATTTTCTATCACAAATTAAATGCATAAGTCAGTCCTTGAAGCCAAGAAAGAGCCCAGCTTCACCCCCACTGGTTTGCTGCTGAGTTCCTCCACAGCCCCACACTTGCACAGTACCCAGCACAAAGAGCCACTCAGTGTCAGGGCTGCTGCTTAGGCCCCCCCCCCCCACCTCCTTATCACTAAAGATGAGTTAGGTTTGTGACCAGGAGGAACAGATGCTAAGAATCAGATCCAGCCCAGATGCCAATTTAACTAGCCCAGAATAGAAGCAGAAGCAGCTACCCTGTCCCGCTCACAAGCGGAGACAGCAGCCTCTTCTCATTTTCATCGCAGGCAGCTTTTGTGCATCTAATCAACAAGGGCAGCATTTTCATTTGAAAGCCAGTAGGGTCCAGGATCGCTCAACAGGGCATGCAGGCACTTCTATCCTTAAATCCTGATGCTGATTTTAGTTTCTCTTTGTGTAATAAATGATCAAAGTGAAGAAGATCCACCACAGCCTAACGAGTGCATGTGTTTTGTGGGTGGCTTTGTTTTGCTTTTGTCTCTCCACAGGAGTGAGGAGGGGAAAATACACAAGCAGAGAAGCAATTTAAGTGCAAACCAAATGTAATGACTCTGCCCGTGATGCTGGGACATTAATCCAAATTGTAATTACAAGCAGACTTCTTGATAGCATGCGCTGTTTGTGCCTTGGTAGCCATGATGTGACACAGAGGTTTTTCCCACCTTTGACAGGAGCACAATGAAAACAGGCAGATTTAACTACGTAAGATCTCTATGACCCTGAATCTAAGGCAGGTAAATAAAAAAAAAAACCAACACATTTGAATATGTCTTCTGTCCAGATCAAACTCTCTAAGTCTCATGGAATTTGCAGCAGAAGTTGCTAAAAGACTTTCCTCTTGAAGAAGGCAGCAGGTGAAGAAACACACTTTTGACTAGCCAGTCAAACTCCTGTTAACACTTCAGAGATGCAGATAGGCTGGCTGGTTGGTCTGTTCCAACATGACACACACTTGTGCTCTGTTGAAAGGCCTTATCTGTCTTGTCAGCAAGGTCGCAGAACAGGGATAGCCTCTGGGCAGGCTTCACTGGGAGCTCTGCTCAGCTGAGACTGTTCAGCCTGCAAGAAGGAATAGCTCCTATGTGCAAAAACAATGGTCAAGTTAGCAAAGAAAATAGCTCTTCTTAACAAGTCTAGGCACGCTGCTATTCATAAAGCACGTCAAGTGGGAAGGGTGGCTTCAGGACACTGCACAATAAGGTGTCAAAACATCCAGGGGACAGAAAATTTGAGCTCTGAAGTAGAACTGCTATTGTGCTAAGCCAGGCTGGTATAAAACACTACCTGTTCAAGCTTCCCTAGAGCAGATCTTGTAAAATTAATGGCAAACTTCTACCACCACTTATTGGATAAGTTCTTCAAGCTTCTTTAGTAAGACCATTTACTACTTTAGTTCCTGTTATTTTGAAAAAGACAGCTGCCTTAATAACATAATCTAGTATGAGGAAAAATTGAAAAAGTCAAAACCAAAAACCATCTTCAATAAGACCAGCAAAAGGTACTCATTTTCCAGGGCACTTGAAAAATTACAGAAAGTCCAATCCCTTTCCCTGGTTTATGCTAACCACCTCTCCGTTCTGCAACTTCTTCCATGCAGTGTGTGATCTGCAGTATAGGCATTGCACAGAGGAAGATATTTTAAGTCTAAAAACGGTGCACCATTTATAGATTCTTTCTTCTGCCATCAACTCTTAGTTCTTCCCCTCTCCCCAACTTTTTTCTCTGCCCTGATCTGACCGGTAAAACAGTTGCCTTTTCACTCGTACACCCTGCACTCCCGTTTCATTGTCCAGTTGCCTTTGCTATTTTCCCTGATGTGCAATTGAACATTAAATGGTTTGACAGGCAGAACGTGTACTCACCCAACCACTTACTCCCAATCAATATTCACATGGAATTCCTGTTAACAAGCAAGAGTTATGCACACACTTGGAAGGGAGAGTGGCCTCTTAAGTGATCACTTCATCTAAACATATGACTGATCACTTTCTCATCTACCTTAAACAGCAATCAGATTTTCCAGCCCACATACTTTCGGCAGGCCTGTTTTTGCAAGAGTAAGATCGTAACTTTTGACACAATCTCTATTGTTTGTCTCTGCAATTAATTGGGGAATGTAACATGGGTTAAAAATAACAGAAAATCCAGCACATAGCCAGCTTTTACTCAGTTAAAAATTAGCTTTCTAGAGATTTATTTTCCTAATCTTTTCCTATCCAGACATGGTAGGATCACATTTTAGTGAACACTGTTTACACTGGTGTTTCTTTACCCCGAATTACACACCAGTCCTAACAGTGTCAGCGGAAGCAATGATGGAAGTGCTAAGCAAAAGGTAAATGGCAAAACTGATGTTTTACTCACTGGACTTCGAACCATACGGGCAGGATTCATTTTTTAACACCTCTGCTCAAACAGTTTTAGCCTTGTTACATGTAGAGGAACTATAAGATACTGCCTGTTCTCAAAGCCTTCCAGGACACTTGAAGGTAAACAAAATTGAGAGGTTCTGAAAGTGCTTTATGACACCATACTTTAAAAACAAAACCAAAACAAACAAAGAATCACAAGTCTACCCTCATCCCTGTTCTTACTCCTCACTATGCATTTACCTGATGCTCTGAATAAGCACCACTGGTCTAACCACCAGGATAAACTGATGACTGATAGTGACGACTAACTGGGCAACTTCAGCAAGGAAGAAAGCACAGAAATAGTAACATGTACTGGTGGTTGATTTTGTACAATTCTGTTACAAAACTGAATCAGCCAAACTTTCAGAGAGAAAAATGAGTTGAGAATTCTACCCAGAAATAATTTAACTTGCTTTTATTGCAGCTGTAACTCTGCTTTTACTCACCCCTGAGCAAACTAAATTGCCATTACTAGCAGTTTTTAGGCAGGAAACTCCAATATGCTAAAAAAACTTTCAACTCAGCAAGTTATTTATGTTTGAGATCTGCTCGGCCGGTGAAGACTAACAAAGGAATTGCTTTTGTAGACATGTGCTTTATTTACCATGTGCCATTAAATGAGAGAGTCAATCTGCCACAGATATTAATAGTAGCAAGTTTGGGCTATTCTAAGGCTCAAATATGAGGCTATTTTTCATACTGACCTTAACAAAAGATCACGGTCACAAATGACCTCTAACAACTAATCTAGGCTTTATCTGCAGAGGGACAGAACTTGGAAACCATTTTGTGCATCGTACAGGACAGACACTTGCCCTCACCAAAAGCACCAGAAGATGCTTTACACTCATGACTTACATCTGCCCTGGGGCAATATCTGCTCTTCAGGTTGGAGAAAGCAGGTCTACCCAGCAGCAATTTACTTGGTCTAGGGTGTAATGAACACGTGGGACACACAAAGATACTGTTTCAGTATTCCAACTCCTCATCTTGTGCTCCAAGACCCTGTATGTCCTCGCCCTTCTCCAGAACAAATACTAACCTAGCATCCCCTGCTAAGCAGCATACAGATGTCGGAGCAGACCTAGCCCAGAAGCAATTCTCTACTTGCAGAAGCAGCTGCCATGGCCATACAAAATAGTTATCCTCACTACTAAATACATAATACAGGAGCCTCAAAGGGTAACTGGTATTCCATGAGCTGCCACCAACTTCCACCATCTTTTTCCTCTGGCCAGTTTTTACACTGCTCCATACCAGCCCAGATTGCTTTCTGATGCTCTTTTGTTGAGTCTGAGGACTACGTGCTTTACTGCTGTGCTTTTCTAGAAGAAATGATTACTAATTTCCCTGGAATAGTCTCAGATCCTTTGCCATGTCCATGCGCTCACGTTATATCTGAAAGCTTAAAGAGGACATGCAAATAATTAGAACAGTTCCAACAGCCCAAAAGAGAAGTCAAAACAGCGTCTCTTCTGGTGCTTGGGAGCACATGATTAATGAGAATTTCCTCCACTGGGAAAGGCTCTTGCAGTCTTTGGCCTCAAAAACTAGCAGACTTTATACACTAGAGCCTTACTATGAACTCTGAGCAAAACAAACAGGAGGGGTGGGTTTCAGAATCTCTTACGCCTGTACACTGCTTGCATACTGAGCAGCCTGACTGCCAGCATTCTTTCTATTCACCTTTCCACATCAATATTCACATGCAAAAATAGAAGCTGAGTAGTGTCGCCTGTAGCATGGACCAAATCCTCAGAAAGCAACTCTCTCTCCAGCGTGAAGGGAATTGCCTGAGTGAACACTGGAGAACTGGTCCCTGTACACATCACACCACATAAGAACGGATGCAAGCAGAGGCTGAGGGTGAATCCGCTCGCCCCGATGGATCTACACCTGCACGTACCACTTTGCTTTACTTACCAGAGAAAGTTTTCTTCGTGCAAGCAGTTACGCAGCACGGCAGGCAGCGCGGTTTTCTGAGCTGCCCACGACACGCTCTGCACACAAGCAGTCTGCTGACTTCAACTGGACCCCGCAGACGGCTGCATCTGAGTCATCTGCATTTTGTGCTTATGAGCACAAAACCACTTGCTGTGACCCAGATGGAATTAGAATATTCTCCTTATTTCTAATTGTTAGATCATCCTTTTTTAACTCCAGCAAAGATGACTTGCAGACCAAGTCTCCTGGGGGTCAAGGCAGTTGTTTTGTTTGTACAGTAATTAGCACAGCAGGATCCCAGGCCACAAATGGCCTCCAAGGCTCCATCTATACATCTATCGTGTTAGCTCAAACCTCAATTCTTCATTTAAGCCCAAACTTCCCAACTATCAACACCGCCTACACAGAGGTTTATACTCTGGCCTAGTCAGGAATATGAAGTGAGCTCACACCTCATGTAGAGACCAGCTCAGGCTTGAGCTGTGCTTTTTAACTGCACAGATGCAGCAGTTTTGAGCTCTTTCCTCTAACAGCAGTTACCCAGAAAGGCTGCCATGGGCAGGAACTGAAGCTGCATTTGTCCTGATACCCAGCCAAGTCTTCACCATCTTGACGTGAAAAGCAAAAAGGAACTGGTGTCACACACCTCAACATCACCACCTCAGCTCCTGGGAAGAGCTCGCTGAAACGAAGGTGTATTTGCTGGATCACACTTGGATCAATAGAGCACAGTGACTGCTAGAGTTGTTTCAGCTAACATAGCAAGACATGTTTGTCTTGGGTGAAAGCAAAACAGCAGCTCAAAGAATCTAATGGACCACACGGGTCTGTAGAAAGAGGCTCTGCAAACCCCATTTGACAACACTAGTGAAGCAGTGCAAACAGCACTAAAATAACAGTTGCTTTCCCAGGCCTTCACTAAGAAAGCACGAGGCCATGGCTCCAAGAGGAGGATCAATAGTACGATGGCAATTCTGCCACGTTAGGGATCTCCAAGGCCAGACAACTCTAATCCAGTACAAAGGTCTAATGAGATACAGTGAAAATTAAAGCCAAAGTCAGACAAGAAACAAGGGTCACAGTACTAACAATGTGACTAATTTAACCAGAACTATAGTGAAGTCCCCAATACCTAGAGGAAGAGCTCTCCAAGAAACCACGCAATTCAAATGGAAACATTACTCCTGACGCAGAAACTACGGGCTGCACTCTTTGGCCTGTCTCACCCGTGACACCCAGATGGAACAGCAGGGTACCCTCCTTTTCACGCTGCCCCAGTCGGCATCCGAGTTCACCAGTCCTTTCAAGCAGCCCTAGCATGTTCTCTGCCACTCCCAGTTTCCAGTTCTCCACGTATTTAGTTTTCAAATTTTACATGATATATTTTTGCCTGTGGCACAGTAGATCACTTACTCTTCCCCTGTTAGCCTTCTCTGTTTAATTACAGTTTAATACGAATTGATCTTTACATTAATGAGTCTGTAAAGCAGATTGATTTTCTTCAAGAGACTTTTATGCTCAGTTTGGCAGCAGAGTAGTCCTATTGATTTCGCTTTCCCCAGTAAATACACTGCAGAATGTCACTGCATCCTCTGTGAATCAGCTAATCCTATTTCACACTCCTTTGCTCCAAAGATCTCTATTCTGACTTCCTTGTTATCTGCGCTTGTTCAGGGCAAGATCACGGGGCCAAAGCATCTCAAACAGCTTTGACTGCTGCTAACATACAGCTGACTGCCACGGGTCACTTTCCCCTTTGTTCCTAAATGGTTGGGGGCTTAAAAGACTTAGAGTGAAAGAAATGAAAGTTATTTTAAGTGTTTAATCTGTTAACTTCCTTAATTCCTAGCCAGCTAAGGATGTGGCAGAGTGTGCCTGTTTACCAGCCTTGCTGCAGAGGTCTGGTTAGCAGGCTCTCCGCTGAGCTCCACAGCTGCGGAACAGCCTGTGCTGGCCTGCCTGCCGACTGAATCAGGCTGGCCACCTTGGAGCCAGGGCAGAGCACAAGGATCAACCTCCGTCATCCTGTGCAGACATCCCAAAAGCCCTCCAGGATGCATTTTACCCACAGGCAGGTAGATGAAGCAGTGGCAGACAGTCCCCAGAGTAAGGGCTGAGGTTTGTGGGAAACCTGTAGTAACAGACCAATGCAGAGCTGCTTGCAACTCAGGTCCTCCTCTTGCTGGGCACGCTAGCAAGGCTAAGAGACTCTCCATGCAAGTTAGTGAGGAAGCTGGGTATGAACAGACTCAGTTCTGCTGCAAATAAATGGTTTCTGCCGTCTTCCCCTTCCCCACCAGATCAGGTAAGTCTTCTCAAGAGCCTACAGAGTTAACACCCTTGAGCTACAGCAGAACATCGGGAAGGGAAATCCTCAGCCAAGAGCATGTCAGTGAAAACATCCTGCCATCAACTCCCAAGTGTCCAAGTCTAGGAACTGTAGCTAAATTACAAGTGCTGTGGGAATTTCAGGCGAGATTCTCCTCTCAGCTACTCCGATGTAATTTCAGAATGAATCCAGATTCAGTCTCTCCCCCTCCCAGCTGAATTTCCTGGCTTTTGTTTGCAGTAACAGATGTTTGCCTTTAATATCTGTCTTTATTTGGTAAACCATATGTAGATTATTTTTCCCTTTCTATTAAAAGCCTTATCAAGTCCCTTATGTTTGCTCTTGTTGAGATGAACAACTTTGGCAGTATTTTCAACATGCATGGCAAACAAATTGACTCTTCAAGAAATAATTAAACTGAACTAAACTTCATGGTAGTATATTAGGGCATAGCATGTTTGATACATGTTATATCTGCATCCAACTGCAGTCTGAAACATCCAAAGATTTGCAGAAAGCCTTGAGAATTCTCTCTCCAACAAATTCCCACATGCTTACATAAATATGTAACTGGCCCACAGTCCACACGTGGGGTCAAGCAAGTTTTGAGTGGAGACAGGTATGGGAAACCCAAAACAGGGAATGCAAAGTGATGAAGCTCATTAAAAAAAAACCTTTATGGAAAATTTGAGTCTGGCAGTATGGCAGATTTCTTTCTCCCAGCACCAAAAGGAGAAGTCTCTTCCCCAGTTTAGGAAGAGCTGGAAATGAAATAACTAATTCAAAATTGCTGTTCCAAGTGACAAATATATAATCCTTGCTTTTATAATACATTCACAGCCCTTTGGAAATACTTAACCACATGCAATATACAAAACCTACTTCAGAGGTTTGTGAGGTAAACACACTTCACACATTTCTAAACACTGAAGAAAAAAAAAGGAAATGTATTTATTTTTCTTTAGCAGTAAGAACACACTGTAACACTATATACTTAAACATAAACCAGTTTCTCAGTACACAGTCTTCATTATGAGTCTTCACTCTGGGTTTGGTTTGGCAGCCTCCCCAATTATTACTTCACAGATTTGAAGGCCAGAAGAAACCAGTATGACCATATAATCTGATTCCTGACATCACACAAAGCCAGAGAACTTCACCCAACAATTGCCGCGTCAAGCCCATTAACCTAGAGTTGAACTAAAGGACCATCTTTTAGGAAGCCATCCAATTGATTTAAAGACTCCCAAGGATGGAGAAAGCTTCACTTCCTCAGCAAATCATTCCAATGTGAGTCAGTCAGCAACATCGATTAAAGCAGGTACTTCAAAACATATTTCAGGTTATTTTGACCTCTAACAAAAATTAAAAGGAAATGCAAGGGGGGGAAAAAGTGGCATTCTCCGAAACAAACTAAACAAAGAGATCCTTCTTGCAGAGGTATGACAGCAGCATCACAAATCCCACTATCAGAGTTATTTATGTGTAGCAGCTGAGGAAAGCAATACAGATTTCTGGAAGGTGATACTAAGCAGGTCTGTTTAGAATACCGTCCTTTTATCATTTGGCTTTGTACCTTCCCCTTCCTTCTGCACTACTCTGAAATTACAGAGGAGCTGTAAATCTACTGCCTTCCACCAGCCATTATTTCTCCTTTCCAAACTGCTTATTTCATTTCAGGAATAAAAAAAAAAAAAAAAAAAAAAAGCTCTAGCAATTTGGTCCTTTGCCAACGGCTAAATTAATAGCAAAAATAACAACAGGGGCTTGTGAAACTCAGATCATTTACAGACTTTGTGAGAAAGAAAAGCCGATTTGGGGGGCCTAAAACTATATCCTGGATGGTAAACTGTATGCAAGCTTTCCACCCATAAATCAGATTTCTGGAGTTTTTTTGAATCCCAGTGCATAACAGCGGGTTCTGCGGCAGCCTGGTAGGCTCAGTTCAAGTGGCAGGCAGATGGCTTCTCACGTCAGAGGATCGTGCCTTCACCAAGGGACGCCGCTCGGAGCGAGTTACCGCCCTGCTCCGCAGCCAGCAGCCCCCAGATCACATGTGACTTCACATGTGGTCACGCAAGTAGAGAGAGACTGCGGCAGGAGGCAGAAATCAAACAAGATGGTTTCACACCAGCTGCACGTGACACATTTGACAGGTCTGATAACTGCTGAGGCACGAGCCACTCCTCCACCCAGGAGGTGAAGTGGTTACTTAGGTAGTCAACAGAGACACTTGCTAGATCCAGCACTGATGATAGCAGAGCAGCACTTCGGCTCTTCGTAAGCTCTGCAGGAACACGGTATACCCAAGAATCAGATCAAAGGCACCGTATCTCAAACAAAAGCCAAACTCACTTCATGCCAGGGGTGAGATATGGATATCAATTTGAAACAAAGACTCTTAAACTGAATTAAGACAGTGAGGGGGTTGTTCTGCTTTACATATTTTAACGCTGCCTAATGGAATAGCAGGAATGGTGCCAGTTCATTTCACTCAATCCTGTCCTTGATTTAAGTAATAGGAATATACTTCCAGTCAACCAATCAAGGTTGTCTCAGAATAAGTCAGAGTTTTTCGAGCATGAGAGGCCGGTCACCTGGCAGTATGGACACGAGCATTTTCTGCTACAAGGAAAAGTAAATCCATGGTAAATACAGACACCTGCCTGTGGCTGTATGCTGCAAGGCCATGCACGCTGGAAGCCATTGCCTGAACTGCTCAAGCACTTTGCAGGAGTCCATATTAGCTATAACCACTTCCCCTTCCCAGGAACTTGGGAGGTATCACGCATACCTCAGCAAAATTCCTTCGCGGTGTACATTACAAGCAGACACATGCAAAAATGATTTTGGAAATCCACACTCTTAAGGTACTAAGAAGTCTGATATTATAATGTCTTTATTCCCTTCAGCAGCGTCCAAGACCCGAGACCCTCAGTGGCAGAGACAAGGGCTCTCAGGTGTCTAACACTTCTGCAGGCACCTAAACTACCCAAGTTAGGAACTTCAAAGCTTCTGCAGATCTAGCCTTACAATCACAAATCACTCTCTCAAAAGAAATAAGGAAAAAAAAAAAGTTGAAAGAGACCATAAAAACAGGTCTGGAATGAGTTCCCTGGAAGATTAAGATGTGAATAGTCTGGCTTTAAGAGAAAATAAGAAGCGATCAGAACAAGGCCAGGGAAGAAAAAAAAGGAGAACAATAAAGAAAAGGTAAAATTATGTACTCCTTTAATAGCACAAGTAGGACATAATCATTGAAACTCAAAGGCAGATGACAAAAAAAAATTACTAAATATGCAACTAACCTGTGGAGTTTACTGACCTAAGTTAACACTGACCATAAGCATAACATAATTGAGCCCAACCTTGTGCAAATGACATTCCAGAAGATGTTTCTTAATTAAGGTGCCAACAAGCCTAATAATGAAATCTGAAGAGTCAGCAGAAGTGGGTGTGACACACACAAAACTCTCAGTGAGTAGCAGCTACACCTACCCCACAAACAGCCCAAAATCAAAAGCCCAAAGAGGGAGCAATGACTTACAGGTGGAGAGAGCGGACGGTGGAAGCAGCGGGTCCCAGGGAGGGAATAGCAGTCAGCTCGTTGTTGTTCAGTTGCCTGCAATAAACAGAAATTAATTGTTGAAGCAAGCGGCCTACGGCCAAGCATGCGACAGCCGCGGCGCTTCCTCATCCATTCCCCCAGCTCTCTGGGAACACCGACATTCCGGCAGAGGCCTACATCTCAAAGGGTTTGTCTGTGTCTGACAGTCTCAGCTTATCTTCCCAACCCTTTAATAAATGAAAGCCACCATAACTGGTCCCATAGTTTTTTTTCCTATAAAAGCAAGGCTTTTTTTCCCCCCTTCCACCCACTCCCTTCAGTAAAGGGCCACTAAGGAACACACTGTGCGACAGCCCTCCATCGGCCTGAGTTTCCACAGTCGTCAGGGAGCCAAGCTTGAGCTAGGAGACCGTTTGCACCCACAGCCACGAGGTAACTGGGCCCTGCTGCCTCAGGACAATGAATATAACTCCTTCCCCAAGCAGCAGCCCCCACTCACCCCTCCATGCCCAGCCAGGCCCCGATGGCCCGGCAGGGTGCCATGGCGGCCTCAGGCCTCCTCTCCGCACCAGGCCGAGGGCAGCCCCACAAAGCCAGCACCACACACACAAAACTGACACTGTGCACAACAACGCCACCAAAAACAGGTGACCTGCTGCAGTCGGCCAGCTGGGGAGCACTGGGTGGACCCCCAGGGCTAATGGCAATTGCAGACAGGGCCCGCTCCTGGAATCACCAGTTCAAAAGTGTCCCCCTGAATGGCCTAATGTTTGAAGTGTTTTCCTGACTGAAAACAGATCCTCGCCATGTGACCAGCTCTTCCTTGGTTTAAAGAGCCCTTGTTTGTATGGTGAATTAGTCAATTAATTACTGTAACAGTCGCTTGTCTGGCTGCTTGAAAATTACCTAATTTCTTAGCCATTTTGCCCGCTCCCCCGCCACCGCATGCTGAAGCAATTAAAGCCGAGCCCCGGCCAAGCCCAGCCGGGGAGTGCACGGCAGCTCGCCGGGACCCCCCAGCCGCCCCCGATCAGCCATCGCTTGCGGCAGCGCCTCGCTGGGTCTCTCTCTGCCGCCTGCCTTTCATCTGCTCCCCTGCTGCAGCGGCTCTGCAACGGGGACCTCGAAAAGATCAAAATTGGGGTGCGAGAAGCAGAGCATCCCGTAGCGGGCTAGGGGGAGCGCGGCACAGCTGAGGTGTGCTAAGCCCTGGGCACAGGTTGGGGCAATCCTCAATTATAGTGGTTTGGATTTGTTCGGGTTTTTTTATTTCCTTTAAAGCTATTTTTGGCAGGTGGGAGAGGGCGGCAGTACATCCATCCCAGAACTTCCTTCTGACTCCTCTGAGAGTAGGCAAGATATTTGATTTCACGAGGAGTTCCAGACACTGCTGGGATAAAAGCTTTCCTCAGCCTCAGCTCTGCCTCTGACATTATACCCGTACCTTAAAATGAAAGGGAAAAAGCCAGATGCATTGCAATTCAGCAAGGAGCTCCACTTTGCAACCAAAAGCTCATTGCTGCTCATATTATAGCAAGGTCTAGAGCTTTCAAGGGCACAAAGCAAGCTGGAAAGACCATTAAAATGCTTATATTTGTGTCATGTTTTCATTAACATCCACTGAGCATCTTTTTGAAAGGCATAGGAGAAGGAGAATTAGGCCCACTCTTTGCTGGCCTGGGTCAGCTCTGGTTAAACAGCTCTGACACCGATCGGCATCTCACAACTGGTCAGACCTCTCCTGACATAAGTGTGATTTTCACGTATCAGCCTCCTGTCAGGTCAGCAGTCAGGCAGAAGTGGTTCTCCCACTTCCTTTTCTCTCTTGGCTCACAGGCACCAGTTGGCAATGCAGAGGAGATAGCCGAGCTCAGTATTTGCCTGGGATTTCCCTCATCTTCCACTTCCCCCATGTAATAAAACAAACAACAAAAAAAAAATAGCAAAAAAAAAAAAACCCAAAAGCCAGGCTCAAGTTTAAACTTTCAGTCTCCCTTCTCTTCCCCAGCCCTCACCTTTGATAACACAAACCTGCAGCCTCTGGATGCTGAGGCAGAGGAGAAGGGGGGTCACCCATATAAAATATTTACGGTTCGGTTGCCAGGCTGGTGTCAAGCTGAAATGGAGCCTGCTCAAAAATAGCACAGCTCTCCAGAGCCTTCAGTGAAAGGCACTTTAGAAAATAAAAAGTGAGTTGTTTGGAGGGGGATTTTAGCACACTTACTACTACTTTTTTTTTTTTTTTTTTAAAAAAAAAAAAAACAAACTTTATTTTGACTTAATGGCATGAGAAGTGCTCTGTATGTTATTTATCCATTACATACTTCAAGTTTTCCTTGTACTGTTTAATCCAACAATGTAGGGGTTTTCCCCTCCTGTCACTAAGATGCCTGTGATCAGGAACTGAGAACACGTTAAATCAATGTGAGAAGGACCCTGTTCTGTCTATTCATCCATTCCAGTCTCTAAATAAGCAAGCAGTGTTTGGCTTTAGTTAGCATTGTGAAAGTGGCACTGTGGATCGCTGAACATCGCAGCGACTGAAAGGAAAGCCTTGTGAAACCACCAGGTACGTAGCCTGCCTTGAAACCACCTCCCAAAAGGAATAAAGCTGTCACATAAAGAGTCCTGATTGCCAGCAAGGAGGGATCTGTCAGCTCTCTGAACCATGAGATGCCAATCCTGCCTCCTTAGGCAAGGTGAGCAGTAGACCAGGAGTTCACCTAGAAGTTTCGGCTCTGCTCTAGGAACTTGGCCAATGCAGAGAAAAGCCACCTCTTTTGAAAACAGAGGTGTCTGGCTGGCTCTCCAGACAAAGGAACAGAAACATACGTGACTCCTGGTCTCTGTTCACCATGATGAGGGCTGAATTCTGGTGGTTTCCAACCCTTACATCAAAACCATTTATCTGTCAGTGTGGAAGATTATGTCAAAAGCGTTTCTGCACCTTTTGATGACAGGCAGTGGAGAAGAGGAGGATAGCTCAAAATTCTGCCACTGCCAACCGCAGCTTTCATTGAACACTTTGTCAACCATTGTCATAACACAACTTTTCATTGCTCCTGCACAAAAGGGAGCTGAGGGCTCAGAACAATCGAGCCCTGCAATAGAAATTCCTCTGGCTAATCTGTCGAAAGATAGCTGCCTAGTCTGCAGCTTACTGAATAGGCACCATCCTCTTCCCACATGTTTGTGGATGGTTTTACGGCGCTGGAATGGAGGCCCCATGCACACTTGATTGGGTATGAAAAGCACGGCCCCAGCTGAATTAGCTTGGGGATGGGGGCCGGGGGGGGAACAAGAGAGGGAACACATTGCCCATGCTAAAAGCACACAGCTGCGCAGAGAAGAAAGCACACTAATTTCTTTTAAACAAGCTTTTGAGCTCTCAGAGATAGCAGAGGCCTCATAAGCAGTGACACACAGGGCCTAACACTGAAGCACAAAGCAATCAAAGAGACTGCAAGGATTCAGGTGATGGTATGGACTGTAAAGACAGAAAAACAGCTTTAGTCCTTTTTTCTTGTGCACAAGATAAGCCCCAAATCCACTCCCTCAAGGGAAGAGCAGCCAAGCAGCTACTGCAGCTAGTGCCAGCTACCCAAAGCTACCCTCCACGGCAACACCTTCCCTTAAAAGGGATTTTTTCAGCTCCCCCCACAACAAGCGGCCACTAAATGCAGTTGCAAAAGCCACCACAGTGATGAGAGTCAGAAGGAGCTTTCACACATAGACATGCAGTCCTTATCCTTCTGGCGGATTTCTTGCAGGTTCCTTTGAAGTGGCTGATGCACTGCCAGAAGCTGAAGCCTGGACTTGGGGAATCCCTGGCTCAACCCACCATCACCATTCCCTGG